>JARBWK010000007.1:65787213-66229713 GCA_030556195.1 Anolis apletophallus | reverse complement strand
ACAAGATCTGTTGAAAGGGGAGTCATCTGCCATTATATTCTCTTGAGGCTGAGAGAGTGTGACTTGCCCAATATCACCTAGTGGGTTTCCACAATTAGATGGGGTTTTGAGTGCTGGTCACCCAGACTCCTAGTGCAACATTCAGACTACAAAACCACATTGGCTTTAGAACTGTAATTCCCTGAATCCTCAGCTCTTTGCTGGTGATACTGGGATAATCTGAAGGTTGCTATTCAGATTATTCAAAAATAATTGTGCTAGGCTCTGTTTATTATGCACATGTCAATTGCAAGGCCCACAGCCTGAATCCATCCCATTCTGTCATTTTATGTGTCCCATGAGGCTTTCAGTGCCAGGTAATATAATTACATTTACAGTCTTACAATTACAAATGGCCCTTTGAAGGCAACCATAAAGTTGATGTGGCCCTCAGTAAAATGAGTTTGATACTCCTGGTTTAGAAGGATGATACACTATGTCTATCCCAACACTATCACTATGATTGGCAGTGAATCACAAGGAGCTCAGGAAGAAGTGTTCAGTGTCAGCGTCTACCTGATTCCTCTAAATCCTGAGGCCACCACTGCTTGCATCTGGAAGCTTTTGCATGTAAAACAATATATTTGCTGCTGAGCTAAGATTCCCCCCTAGAGTCATTTGAGATCACTCAGAGACCTGGAGAGGGGTTAGAGGGAAAGTCAGTTAAATATACAACTTTGACACTGGGAATAGAGATTGGAACTGTCAATCTTTGGACTTACAGAAGCTAGAATCTGAGAACTGTGGTTCAGAAAAGCAAAGTTTCCAAGCTCTGCACAGGGAAAGTCACATCTGAAACACAGGAGACTATCTGAATCAAGCTGTAACGTATTGGTGTGTGTAAATGTCTATTTCTCAAAGGTGAAAAGATGAAGCTTTCTGAGTTTTCATCAGCTTGTGTAAAGCAAATCCCTGGAGTGATAAAATATGTTTAAAAAGAGGCAAGCCCACCACCAAAATCAAAAACATCTCAGGGATCTGTATATTTAGTGGAGATGATGACTTATCTCTTCTGTGCCTGTCTGTGTGTGAGGGGCAGTTGGTTCAATTGTGTAAGCCAGACAATTACAGGAAGAGGAAAAAGTCACTTGTGCATACACAAAGCCATTTCATTTGTAGGTTATTACATTCTTAAAAGGAAAATAAAATAAAGAAATGCATAGGGATGAGCATAGAAAGGAAGCAGTGATATTTTTTTCCAGTGAGTCACATCATCTCAAGATATGTCCAAAATATGACATCTCCCATGTAGTTATTTGGACATCTAATTCAGGGTTAGTTTGCTCTCAGAACAAATATGCACTTTTATAGGCCAACCACAAAGGCACAAATACTCCAGTGTTTTGAAACCAATATTTCTTTATTAAGCAAAGATGTTTAAAAGCATGCAGGGGAGAGGAGGGAAATGGTGTTGTTAAGAGTCATGTAGTCTTTTGTATTGTCTTGAGATGATACGTAGGGAGTGTATGCAGACTTTCATCCTAAACTAATGACATACCACACAACTCCACCAATGCTGGGTTTTCTGGAACAAGTAAGTCAATTAAACATACACTAAAATAGAAATATGTTCTTAAATTGTTGAGTTGCAGTATAGAGAACCCATTACACGAAACTGACTCTGAAATAAAGAGAGAAAATGGGATTCATTTTGGCCAGTTGGCATAGAATTGGTCTCGGACTTCTACACACGACCACTGAGGCCACACCATTTTGCTGGCAATCACACAGAGTGTCTTGTCGTGCCCCACATGCCCTTCCTCCTTCCCCATCAGACGGGGACAACTAAATAAGGCACATTGGTGCCCTGTCCCTATCAGATGGGGAAAAGGGTGGCAACACACATTGCTGCATTGTACTTTCCTCCATCACAAGGGGGAAAGGGCCCAAAAATGCAAGCAGCTCTGTTGGAGCTACCCAAAACTCACTTACCTTTCTGTAGTTGGCAAGGATACGTTTCACAATCCTTCCTGTGCGATTGGAGGGTAAACAGGGCAAGGCCTGCCAAGTATCATGTGATGGCATTCTGTGGGTCCTGTCCCCAAAGTGCAAAACGCCCCAGTGTGATGAAGTGGTTAATCTCTACAATGGCGTGATTCTTGAAGCCTTAGTATATGGAAAAAAGTGTTTGTGTTTTGTTTGGCTACCATACTTTAATTATGACATTAGGCTCTGTTAAGAAACACATATCTAGTTTGGAATTCTTATTGGATACATTAATATTATCATTTGAAAAATGTCCAGACAGTTCAAACAAGGTACAAATTCCAACAAATTCATTGAATAATAACTTGTTTACGTGGTTTCGATATGTGCACATATATCTTCCTGCTTATAATATTTGCACCAGAAACACAAGTAGGCTTGTTATTTGCAAAGAACCCCCCCCCCATAGGTTTCTGGGTATTATTCAGAGTTTCTAAAATATGAATTCTACTTTCATAAAGCTTTGTACTTTGTCGCTGCTGCTGTTTCTTCCTCCCCCCCCCCCCCCCTTTTAAGAAAGAAGTTCACTTTTGCAAAACAAGGTCTCTGATTATCTGATATCCTCCGGAAGGTTAGGAGAGTTGTTTCCTATATTACTTAGGGAAAAAATTCTTTTTACAATTGAAAATGTCAGCATCAATTTAAAGTAACACTAAGCATGTGCTTGCTTTCTGAATATTATCCTTTTCCAACCCCCCTCCAACCACCCTGCTGAGGATCTGAGTGTGACAGTTTGATTAGATCATCAATCCTTACTGTTAACAGCACTTTTCCTGAACACCTGGGTTGCTAGGTCACATCTGAGTTTAGCTACCGTTGCTTTAGTGACCTAGTGTGCATATGCCACAGCAATTTACATTTCATCCTCACATTAAAAGTTAGCTTGCAACAACAGTTTGCTTTGGAGAGGGCTAGAAATAGACCCCGTTTGCTCTCTCTTCCAAGGTATACTCTATCACGTAATAAAGCAGTAGATAGACACACATACACACACACCATGATCAGTTGTTTCTATGATGGACTCACATAACTTGCACTTCCCAGAATATTGAAAATGTGCCATCAAAATATGAAACTTTGCCATTTTTGATTCATTTTCTGACTGACAAGTTTAAGGTAAAAGTTTCCTCTTAACATTTCGTCTGTTGTATCTGACTCTGGGGGTGGTGCTCATTTCCATTTCTAAGTCGAAGAGCTGGAATTGTTCGTAGACATCTCCAAGGTCATGTGGCCAGTATGACTGCATGGAGCGCCATTACCTTCCTGCCAAGGCAGTACCTATTGATCTACTCGCATTTTCATGTTTTCAAACTGCTAGGTTGACAGAAGCTAAGCCTAACGTTGGGAGCTCACATCACTCCTTGGATTCGAACTGTCAACCTTCCGGTCAGCAAGTTCAACAGCTCAAGGGTTTAATCCACTGTGCCACCAGGGAGCAATTGACAATTTTACTATGGTCAAATATGCTTTATTATTTGCAAATAGTATGGTTAAATCATAAGTGGCGCATTACTTTATGTATCAATATTTAAATGAAGTTTCAATATGTTTGTTATACAGTTTCAAGAAAAAACAATAATACAGGTAACAACAAGAAACTAATCATAAAATAACACTAAAGTAGACTTCACCAGGAGCCTTAGCTTAGATAAATTAGATTATATGTGAGTGTCAATGAAGAGAAGATTACACAGCTGGAGCTCTAGCACTAAGAGGGTCCTCTCTCTGATCACCACTCAGTTAATTGTCGAAGGTGGTGACATATGGAGGAAGGCTTCTGATGATGACCTTGATCATATTCAAATAGTCTAGTTCATCATCCAGGCTTTGCCAAGGCCTACAATTCAGAAGGAGACCCATTGGAAAGGAATGAACCACAACCTCCTCCTTGTTTTTACTCCCAGTTCACTTATATTCATTTTATATAGATCACAATTGACCTTGTCAGCTGTATCCCACATGGATATGAGAAAAATCACACGTGTTAATGGTTTGGGAAACTTCTTGATTCTTGTCTTCTAGGTGACCAGGGTCCAGATAAGGCAAAAGGAGCAGTAGGTCCACTCAGCATATCCCTTTTCTCTAAATATCTTGTCCAAGCCATAGTTCCCTCAAAAATCTAAAGCAAGCATTCAGGTGGCACTTTAGATACCTTTGTTTCATTCGATGCACAGCTTTTGAATTGTGCCTAGGGACGGGAAATGGAAACCAGTAAAGAAGGAGAAGGAGTGTCTGCAATGAGATGAGAGAGGTTCCAAGCAGACACTTCCCAATCAGTAATTCAGCCTCTGTATTCTAAGCCAATTAAGTTTGCATGTAGTTTCCAACAAATTATACCTCTGTGTCTAGTTGTTAGGATCCCATCTATTTGTTAAAGCTGACTTTGCCCATACTATATTAAAACAAATAATGAAATATGGCTAACAAGCAATTTTATATTTGCTGAAATTAATAAAATCGTTTCCACATCATCCTTCCAAAAATATCTCCCTGAGCTGTCAGTTGTGTTTAACTTATATTTCTTTGTTTACAGGTATAGTTTTGGAGAAAGTAATATAGTTACTTTTCAATTTAGCACCAGACTAATGCATAAGCATACAACTTTCTCTTTCGTGATCCTATGCGAATGCGTACTCTTGCAATATCTGTGGGCACACAGAGCAAACCGGAACCTTCTGGAATATAAAATTGAAACATTAATGGTAGCTCCACCCCTCCATATATAAGTCCCACGGCTAAGCCACCTCCTCACTTCTCTTATTCCGCACAAAGCAATAGGAGAACCTTCATCATACTGACTGCTCTTTAGATACTGATCTTTTTTCTGGACTGACCACTCTTTAGCTGAATCCTTTGGACACTTTCTCTGACTCTGATCATTTTTTCGACTGACCTTTCTCTGTTTGGACATTCTCACTGCTTGTGACCCTGACTAACCGTCGCAATGGCCACTACATCCTTCAAGAAATGTAGTCAGTGCCCCAATATTCTGCCTGACACTGATGGTCATTTGCTGTGTCTGGTATGTCTGGGTGAGGGTCACTTGGCCAGATCCTGCCAGATCTGTAAGTCTTTTACGACCCAGACAAGAAAGAACAGGGAGGCTAGGCTGAGGATGGCCCTATATGAGAAATCGCTGTTGCCTTCTCAGCCTCCTCTTTTGGATGCGAGCCTCCTCCCAGCGATGGATGCGCCTGTCTTGACTCCCCCACGTGAAGGGGTGAGTAAGGAGGCCCCTCCCGCGTGTCCGGAGGTCCCTCAGGCCGAAGGCCTGGCAAAGAAAACTAAGGTGGCGAAACCCAAAGATGGCCGCCAAGCTCCTCCGGCTAAGAAGAAGCCGGCCAAAAGGGCGCGAAATGGGGACCAGCACACAGTACTTACTGCTGCTCTGTTCTCCCCTCCGCCGAAAGGGAGACAGGAGCCTCCTCCTGTTGGGGCGGCGCAGGCACCGCAGCCTTGTCTGGTGCTCCCCTCACCGAGACCGGAGCCAGGACTAAGTCGCGGGCGAGAGCCACCACGACCGGCGAGGTCGGGCTTGAGGCCCCAGAGACGCGGGGCGTGCATGCGCAGGAGTCGACCTCGGGGCAGGAGGCGCAGCATCAGCTGTCGTTGACAGTTCTCCCTCAGCCCCCGCTGCGCCTCCTCTCTTCGCCGATCCAGCCTGCGGCGGGAGCCGCGCAATCGCCCACGCCGGTCTTCTTGTCCCCGGCGTCGCTGGGGAATGCGGCGTCGGCTACGCCGCCAGTCCCGTCAGGCCCCTTTAACGTGGCCACGCCTCCGGAGCCGACGCGGGCAGCGCCCCGCCGATCCCGCAGCCTGTCTCATCGCTCCCGACGTCGCCGATCCCGCAGCCTGTCTCATCGCTCCCGACGCCGTCGCCATCGCTCACCATCTTCGACGTCGTCATCTTCTTCCTCTTCATCCTCCTCCGCCTCTTCTTCTTCTGATTCTGGCTCTCGAGGACGGCGGAGACGCCGCAGGGCGGCAAGGAGGCAGAGAAGGGAGGAGGAAAGGCTCAGAGAAGTGCCTGCTGCACCCCCGAGCTCCGTGATGGAGGCCCCTTCCCTCTGGCGCTGGACGGCCCAGGGGTTTGTCTACGTGGGCCCTCCCCCACCTCAAGCTCCGTTGCAGCCTCAAGCCCAGATCCCTGCTGCGCAGCCTCAGCCTTCCACCTCAAGAGCACATGCTCTGCCACAGCCCCAGTTACAGGCACCCCTACCAGCACCTGGACCAGCGCAATGGGGACAGGCACTGTTACCTGTCCAGGACATGGACCCGGGGCGTCATGATCTGCACGCGGATACCGACGTCTCTGGGGAGGAACAAGACCCAGAACCGGAAAATGTGGACGCTAATGGGGACCAAGTCCCAATTGATTTCAACAACTTTCTTCTCATGATGGAAAGGCTCGTTAGAGCTCTTGACCTGCCAACACCCAAGACAGTGGACACGGTGGAGGACCATATGTTTCCATCCAATGAACAAAGGGTCCCCACCCCCCACGCGGTACCCCCCTCCCGGTTTTGGCTAAACTCGCTTCCCTTCCTGACACCTCGCCAGCCTTGGTGACCCCAGTGCCCAGGCGCCTTGATTCATTGTATAGAGTTGATTTATCTTCTTACGAATGGCTGGCACGACCCACGAAACCAAACTCCGTGGTTACTGAGCTGACCAAGTCCAGCAGGCCTAGGGGCAACATGTCCACCCGGCTGACAAAGAAGGGAAAAAGATTGATATGGTCGGGAGGAAAGTTCATACCACGGCGGGGTTAGTTAATAGAGTTGCCCACTATGCGACGTACCTTAGTGGGTACCAAACATATATTTGGAATCGCATCTTGCCCTACATCGAGCTGTTGCCGCCTGAGCGACGCCACCTCCCAAAGGCGCTGCAAGTGGAGGCCCTAGCGGTGTCGCGCTTCCAAAAAGATTTAGGGAAGCATCTAGCTGAGATATCAGGCCGCCTATTCGCGGAGGCTACCACGCTCCGCCGCCATGCCTGGCTCCGCACGGCCGCCCTCTCAGACGAGGGAAAGACCTTAGTAGAGGACATGCCCATGCAAGGTAAAGGGCTCTTCCACCCGGATACTGATACTGAGTTAAAGTCCAAACAGGAGGTTCGGGTGGCTGCACATGACTACGGTTTCCCTCAACATCCACAGCCTTACAATAGGCGTAGGGGTCGGCAACCCTTCTACAGAAGGAACTATGGCGGACAGCCGAGTGGCGGTTACAAGTTTGGCTATAAAGGTCCCAACAGGTTCCAGCAGGGTAAGCGACAAGGCTTTAATTCCCAGCAGAGGAATAAGCCTTACCAGGGTAAAAATAAATTTCAAGGGGGCTTCAAGAGACGCTATTAGTCGCTGAGTCCCGCCCTTTGCTCTCTTCACAGATGCAGCAAACCCCCCGTCCCCAGTTCCTGCGAGCCCGCCACGTTGCACCGTTGTGCCCGACCCAGGTCATAGTTTTTTCCTTGACAGGCTAGCCCCCTTTTATGAGGCTTGGCTAGCCATCACTACTGATTCATGGGTACTACGTATCGTTAGACAGGGCTACACCATTGAGTTCGTAGAGCAACCACCGTTAGGTTCTATTGTAGCTACTCCAGGTTCTCAACCTGTACTAGACGAAATTCGCACACTGTTGGGAAAGGGGGCGATTTCTCCGGTTCAGCAGGTTGACTATTCACGTTGTTTCTTTTCTCGGTATTTTCTAGTTGAAAAGAAGGGGGGAGGTACCAGGGCCATTCTGGACCTCCGAGATGTTAACCGATTTGTAAAACCACAGAAATTCAAAATGACTACACTGTCTTCAATTTTGCCCCTTCTAAATAAATTCTTATGGTTTGCTACCATTGATCTCCGAGACGCATACTTTCATATTAGTATCGCGGGTGACCACCGGAGATTTCTCTCCTTCATGGTAGGCTCGGACGCATTCAAATTCAATGTCCTGCCCTTCGGTCTCTGCTCAGCCCCAAGGGTCTTCACAAAGTGTATGGCCGTCGTTGCTGCCCACTTGAGGACCAACCGTATCACGGTTTATCCGTATTTGGACGACTGGCTTCTGGCGGCCCCTTCCAGGGACTCACTCCTTTCTGACATCGCCTTCACTCTCTCACTCCTTAGGGACCTGGGACTGATCGTTAATCTAGAGAAATCCAACCTGGAACCATCCCAAAACATCCCATTTATTGGGGCCATTCTGGATTCGGTCCAGGGGAGGGTCTATCTACCTCACGACCGATTTTTGGCTCTTGAAAAATTAGTTCAACGAGCATTGCGGACCCCAGAGATATCTGCCCACGAGGCCCAAACCCTATTAGGGCACATGGCCTCGACCACTATGGTCACGCCGTATGCCAGACTACGGCTGAGACCCCTCCAATCTTGGCTGCTTGCTAAATTTGACCCGCTAGGGGACGATCCTTCTATGTCCCTCCAGGTCCCCTCCCAGGTGCGCCAGTCGCTACGTTGGTGGCTAGACCCCGACAATGTCTGCTGTGGCCTACCCTTCACTCCTCCTTCACCCACATGCACGGTTACTACGGACTCCTCCCTATCGGGTTGGGGAGCCCACTCAGGGGATTTGGTAGCCCAAGGCCACTGGTCTCAGTCTGAGGCTAAGCATCACATTAATTTCCTAGAACTCTTAGCGGTCCTGAGGGCCTTAGAGGCCTTCGAGCTAACGCTTAGGGGCAAAACGATACTTGTATTGACTGATAACACTACGGTAATGTTTTACCTTAATAAGCAGGGAGGCACCCATTCACGCTCCCTGCTAAAGTTAACATTACAGGTTTGGGAATGGTGTTTGGATAGAGGGATTCACATCATAGCACTCCATCTCCCGGGTGAAGAAAACACGGTGGCGGATGCTCTCAGTAGATCCCCAGTCGGCCACCATGAATGGTCTCTCAATCAGGAAGAAGTGTCCCGCATTTTTAACCGTTGGGGATTTCCTGCGATCGACCTCTTCGCCTCCAGGGATAATGCTAAATGCGATACCTTTTGTGCGAGGTGTAGGCCAAACAGTTCGATAGGCTGTTTAGGGGATGCCTTCCTCATCTCATGGGGTGAGGAGTTACTCTACGCCTTTCCCCCTTTTCCTCTATTACTTAAGGTATTGGCCAAGATCCAGAACGACAACGCGGACTGCATCTTGGTGACACCCTGGTGGCCTCGTCAACCCTGGTTTGCCCCCCTCCTTCATCGCTCCCAGGAAGTCTACCTGAGGCTCAGGGCTATACCGGACCTGTTGCTGTCCCAAGAAGGCAGGGTCCTATATCCGGAGGTGACCAACCTGCGATTGACGGCCTGGCGCCTGCGCCCACTCCGGTAGTGGATGAATCGTCCCTATCCCTATCAGTGCGGCGGTTTATAGATGCCGCGCATAGGGATTCTACTAAGAAATCATACACATATAAATGGAAGAAATTCTCGGCCTTCATGGCGCAGAGGAATTCAGACCCGCTTTCCGCCTCTATCCCAGCAATTTTGGATTTTTTGGCTGACCTTGCCGAGCAAGGTCTAACACTCTCCTCTCTTAGATGCTATTTAGCCTCTATCTCTTGGTATAGGAGAAAAGCGGGTCTGTCTTCATGTTTTTCAGACCCCCTTGTTAAATTATTTCTTAGGGGATTTTCTAAAGAGAAGCCAAGAGTAGCCCCTCTGGCTCCAGCTTGGGACCTAAGTCTTGTCCTGACAGCATTAACTAGGCCCCCATTTGAACCAATGGCCACAATTGACATACCTAAATTGACCTGGAAGGTGGCGTTTCTGGTAGCCATCACCTCAGCTAGAAGAGCCAGTGAATTATGCGCTTTAAGAGCTGATGCACCCTACATCAGATTTCATACAGACAAAGTGGTGTTGCGCACAGATTTGGCATTCCTGCCTAAGGTAGTCTCACCCTTTCACATGTCGGAAGAGTTAGTCTTACCTGCCCTATTTCAGAACCCTAGTTCTTCTCTTGAACGCTCTCTCCATTATCTGGATGTGAGGAGGGCTATAGCCTTCTATTTGAATAGGACTACTTCATTTAGAAAGACCAATAGGTTATTCGTAAAATATAGGGAAGATAGTAAGGGCCTGCCAGTGTCCTCGCAGAGGATGTCGGCCTGGATTGTTGCTACTATCCAATTAGCATATCAGCTAGCTAAGAAAGAACCCCCCCAGAGAGTTAGGGGCCATTCCACACGGGCGATGGCTACGTCTGCAGCATTCTTAAAGGGGGTTCCGTTGGATGCCGTGTGCCGTGCTGCAACCTGGAAGTCTCCGCTGACGTTTGTGTCGCATTACAAGCTGGACTCCGTTTCCAGGAAGCAGGCTCAATTTGGCAGAGCAGTCCTTTTTTTTTTCCTCGGTGGCATGACGCCCGCCACCCAAGGTTGGTAGCTTGGTAATCTGTTGCAAGAGTACGAATTCGCATAGGATCACGAAAGAGAAATATTAGTTGCTTACCGGTAACTGTAGTTCTCTGAGTGATCCTATGCGAATTCGTACATCCCACCCTTCCTTCCCCGGTCATGCCTCCTCGATCTGGCTTTGTGCCTAGAGAAGTGAGGAGGTGGCTTAGCCGTGGGACTTATATATGGAGGGGTGGAGCTACCATTAATGTTTCAATTTTATATTCCAGAAGGTTCGGTTTGCTCTGTGTGCCCACAGATATTGCAAGAGTACGAATTCTCATAGGATCACTCAGAGAACTACAGTTACCGGTAAGCAACTAATATATCACAGGCTTCATTGAATTTTGCAGTGTTCTAACAATTCTTTGTTTTTCAATATTATTAATGCATTGAACTGCATTTATCATAAATCCAGGCAAGTTAGTCTAGGGCTGTCGTAACTGAGTTTGTGTAAATGGGATACTTTATATTTATTTAATTCAATTGGAGTTATATAAGTCCAAGAGTTCTCTAAACTCTGGTGGGAGAAAAAAAAGAGCTCAGTATTGAAACAAACATTTGCTAAGCAGAACTTATCAAACTTATCAGGGGGTCTGGGGAGGCATATACGACTAGTTTCTTTACTTCTTTCTGTCTCTTCAACAGTTAGGCCATTCTTTCTCTGGGTCTTCCCATTCAAACTTTTATTTCCCTCTGTATCTGCAACTACATGACCATCCAGTCTCGGCTACTCAACCATGCCTGCCTTTTCTGGTCCCTGTTAGCCTTCCATGTCTTCGTTGGTTTCCATCCTCTACATCCACCACGCCGTATCCTATTTCCTCAGTGTTCCTCTGTCTGTCTTGCTTTTTTTCCTCCTTTGCTTTGGCTTCTGCCACTTTCTAAACACTGCCTGTACTTCCAGTTGCCCATTTCTATTCTCCCTCCGGTTTACCACATCCACCTTTCCTCTCTAAGACTCAAGTTATTTGCCTCTTCTCGGTTTCTCAGTTACTTCACATTTTATCCTGTGACATTTCTATTAGTTCTTTCTTTAAAAGCTAACCCACACAGTGTCAGGAATGAATGTAAACAGTAGAATTTTGTCAGAAATATAACATTGTCCTCAAGCCTCCATAGGAATGGCAGCCATTCAGTTTATATGGCAAAAATTAAAATGATGCAGTGAGGATGTAATTGGTATTGGAAATAACCTTTTTATGTCTGATGAATGGAGTGTACTCTCTCCTATCACAACGTTTTCTTCTTGGTCATACTAAAGAATGAATCAATTAAGCAACAGTTTTCCTCTATTTTTCCCTTTCTACTCATTCTGTCTTTATCCTTGTCATTGGTTTCCCCTCTCCTCCCACAGTCTCATTCAGCACTCTGTATTGTAATGTAGAACAGTGATATTCAGTCCTCAGGATATTTGGGACTTCAGCTTCCAGAACCGATGTGTATTTAAACAGACAACAAAGTCCCAAGAAGCTCCTGGTAAATTGATTTGACTGAAGGAAGTATAATATTTTTGCACATCATCTCACCTACATGGGGTGAGTCCACACTGGCCAGTAAATTGGGGGGGGGGCGGCGGCGTGGGGCGTTAAGAGCAGGAATTCTTTAGATTGGCCACAGCAGTAGCCAAAGGTACCATGCTGAATCCACTGTGGTGGCAGGTTAGGGAGCATACTGTCCACCTGGTCTTCAACTTCAGTCTTGCTGGATCATCACTTTGCCTGCTGGGTTACTACCAGCATTCCCAGCCAGCCTCACAGCTCCAATCCAACTCCTAGGCAACATAGGAGCAATTCCTCCCCTTTGATGGCAGTGGTATCCTGTGTTGACAGTGGAGCAGTCCAATTGAGATCCAATCCAACTGTCCACGCTGCCCCAAAACTACAGGATACTCTGAAATCTCAATCAGAGCATCCCTTGACTTTGACTGAACCAGGGCAAAGCCAATGTCAACCAGTATAATCTGTAATGCTCACCAAAAGACAGCCAGTAGTCAACTCGGGATGAGTCCAAGGTTTTATGTTTGTGCAAACTTGCACACGAGTTCAAAGGAAACAAATTTGATCCTTTCATGTTCTTCTTGTTCTACATAAGCAATGATAATTCATTTTCTCTCTACTGTTTGGAGATTTGTGTGCTCCGCAGAAGGAAGTAGCACAAGGAGATTATAGGGTAAAAAGTGGCCCTTTAAATAAATGAATCTCCCAGGTCTGCCAATGGTCTTATTTATTAGTATATGAGTTTGGTGCTACAGCTTGACTGCAGATAGGTTTGGTCAACTAAATTAAATGTATAGATTTACAAAAATAAAAAATACCACTGAATTGCAGCAATCATGAGGAGTGTCCCAAGAATCCCTTTAGCATCAACGCCAGGTTTTAAGGAGTTCTGTTGAAGACATACAGGCAGTTCCTGTTCGAGTGGTTACCTGTGAATTCATACAGGCACATAAATACAATACTATTTAAAAATTAGGACAGGTAGTACAAGTGATTGATGTATATATGAATACAACATAAGTGATTTTAGCTAGGTTTACAAAAGCTTCAGTTACTGATGTTCATCTCATTCTGACAGCAACATGAAGGCTATTGTTTTCGAAAGTCTTCAATCTTGACATTTCCACGGTATCTCCTAAAATGTGCATATTTAGGGTCTGTTCTATTCTTCAAGGATTCCTAATTGGCAAAAGAGGCTGAACAATAGTGAAAAACCCACAGAAGTCCAACTTTTAGGGTTTGTTGATTAAAACAATGCAATGTAGGTCACATAGGTCATTAGGAACCCTCGATTCTTACTATTTTTTTTAATAGAACTGTAAAAAGCATTTTTATTACTTTTTGAAACTCAGTGAATGGAAAAAGGTGGGGACTAATATTCTTCAGATCTAGGTACAAGTTATCTAATATTGTTGAATTTAGCTTTACTTGAATTCAAGAAACCAAACAGTTGTGTCATTGAGGAAATACTCCACTTTTTCACAGTTTTTCACATTTCACAATTTTTGTTGAGCAAAGATCTCTAGTCACTAGAATTTTTGCATAGCTTTCTAGCACCAAACAAAATGACAATGAAAGGGTCAAATTGTCAATGGAAATAGTCTCCCTCACACACATATACAAATCTGTAAGCACAAAAGAAAAATCACCAATTTCTGCATTGGATTCAAATTACTACCCATATTACTATGCCCATTGTTCAAAGAAATGCAGGGAAAGGAAACGCAATGCACATAATTCTTGAAGAAATAAGCAAAAATTGAAACCAAATAAATAAAAATAGTATGTTAAACTATTACATGTTATAGTACTTTGTTTGCCATAGTCCTGCCAGAGAGTCATATTTGTTGCTATAATACAGGGGTTCTCAACCTGGGGGTCGCGACCCCCAGAGGGGTCGCCTGGCCATTTTTGAGGGGTCGCGGGACTACCTCATTTTGGCCCCGCCCCCTTTGTATCCCTCGGAATGGCCGCGGGCAACCTCCGGCAGCCAAAGAGCCAGCCAGCACCCGCGCCTGAAAGAGAAAGACGTCCCTTAGTCTGCAAGCGGGGCTTGGGGGACGAGTGTGACAGGCCTTCTGGCCTCCCAGCCTCCTCCTCCCCAAGCCCAGTGGCCCCTTGGTGCGGATGGACACTCAGGGGTGGCTTGCCTGCCATTCCTCGTGTGAAGTGGGTGCGGAGACCAGGTGAGGAGGGGACTGGGGAGCCTTTGTCAGCCCCACCAAAGAGGGAGGGATCCCTTCTCCTTCTTTTCATTCCTGCAAGGTGGGCGGGCGGCAGCTTCGTGCAGGCACCGCTCACCAGGCCTCGCCTTCCCTTGCCTGGGTGTCTGCGGGAAGGATCCTTGCAGCCCTCAGCCTTGCAGGGCCCAGCGCGGGCAGGCAAGGACGCTTTTCAAGGCGGGCCCAGTTCAACCGGCGCCAGCCCCTTCTCTCTGCTGCAACTGCGGGGTGGTTTCCCATCCCCTGCCAGGCAAAGGACAGGCCTCTCGCTGCTTCTCGCCTTCCTTTGCCTGGGTGCTGGTAGGAAAAGCCTTGCAGCCCTCGACCAACCAAGGCTGCGGGCGGGGGGAGGCGCCGTGGCAATGGCAGAAAGAACAAGGGGCTGGGAGCTGGGCAGTGAGGCCCGCTTGAAAAGTGAGGCCCACTCCGCGCCGAGCCCAGCTAAGCCGAGGTCTGCAAGACTTCCTTCCCACTGGCGCCCAGGCGAGGGAAAGAAAGGCCTGGTGAGCGGTGCCCGCACGGAGCAGCCGCCTGCCTATCTTGTAGGAGTGAAAAGAAGGAGAAGGCGCCCCTGTTTGATGGGGCTGACAAAGGCTCCCAGTCTAGTCTCTGCACCTGCTTCTGCTGGCAAGCAGGGGGAGAGGGGCTTTAGAAGCCCACCCACCTACCTACCCACCGTCCCTCCTCTCCTTCTTCCTCATCTGAAACAGCGGCAGCGGAGACAACCGCTGCTGCTTTAAAACTGAGGAGCAGGAGGAAGGGGAGGAAGAGGAGGAGGACGGTGGGTGGGCTCCTCAAGTCCTTGCCTTGCCCGCTGCCAGCAGAAGCAGCCTCCTTCCTCTCGGCTGCTTCCTTCCCCGGCTTTCCTTGCCTCCTCCTCCTCCTCCAAGATGCCCTGAGGAAGCAGCAAGCAGGTGGGCGGGGGAGGATGGGAGAGAGACTGCTCCTTCTTCGCCAGCTCTTTCTTTCTTGCCTCCCTTCCTTCACTGCAGGAAGGAAGAAAAGAAAGAGACAGAAATAAGTTTTTAGTTTTGAAGTCTCCCGTTCCCTGCTGCATCCTGCTCCCTTTCTCCTCCTCCAACTCATTCTTCGTTTCTCCCTCCCTTTCTTTCCTTCCCTCCTTCCTTTCCCCCTCCCTCCTTCCAGCCTTCACTTCCCTTCCTTCCCCTTCCTTTCCTTCTTTCCCTCCTTCCTTCCCTTTTTCCTTTCCATCTTTCCATCCTTCACTTTGTTCCTTTTCCTTCCTTCCTGTCCCTCATTCCTCTCCTTTTCTTCCCTTCTTCCCCCTTTCTTCCCTTCCCTTCCTTCCCTCTCTCCTTCCTTCCATCCTTTCTCTCCTTCCCTTCCCTTCCTTCCTGTCCCTCCTTCCTTTCCATCTTTTCCCCCTTCCCTCCCTCCCTCCCTCCCTTTCCTTCTTCCTCCCCCTTCTCCCTTCCCTTTCATTTCCCTCCCTTCCTTTCACCCCTCATAGCTTCTCTCTTTTTCCTGTGGCTTCTTCTTGTTCAACTCATTTGTTGGGAGGGTTTTAATTGTGTTCCTTTATGACAGAAGAGGGTTAGACTGGTTGACCTTTGGGGGTATCTTCCAACTCTAGTAATCTATTATTATTATCATCACCATTATCATCATCATCAAGCAGAAGCAGACTGGTCATCTGTGAAGAGTGCTTTGATTGTGCATTTCCCTTATGCAAGAAGGAGGTTGGATTGGATAGCCTTTGGATGTCTCTCCCACCTTAAGATTCTGTTGTTGATGTTGTTCTCAAGCAGAGGCTGAGTGGTCATTCGTTGGGAGTGCTTTAATCGTGTTCTTTTATGACAGAAGAGGGTTGGATTGGATGGCCTTTGGGGTCCCTTTCAACTCTAGGATCCTATTATTATTATGATTATTATGATTATTATGCCTAGTCTGAATATCCAACAGTCAGGTGTGCTTTGATTGTGCTTTTCTTGCATCAAGGCAGAAGGGGTTGGACTGGATGGCCCTCGCAAGGTCTCTTTTGAACTCTAGGATCCTAGTATTATAATTATTAAGCAGAGGTTGAATGGCCATCTGTTGCAGGGGCTTTGATTGTGCTTTTCCTGCAGAAAGACAGAAGGGGGGTACACTGGATGGCCTTTGGAGGTCGCTTGCAAGTCTAGGATCCTATTATTAAATCACTGTGAATTCCTCCCAACCCCTCCAGTATTTTCTGTAGGTCATTGAGGTTCTTTGTGCCAAGTCTGGTCCAGATCTGTCATTCATTTGGGGGAGGGTGTCAATGATCTGTGGAAAACAGAGCTGAATCGGTTGAAAGTATTGCAAATCCTATTATTCATACTCCCCCAAACATTGTTTTTGTGATTAATCACTATTCTTTAATTATGTTCAATTTGTAACAATGAAACTACATCCCACATATCAGATATTTACATTACGATTCATAACAGTACCTAAATTACAATTACGAAGTAGCAACAAAAAAATTTTTATGGTTGGGGGTCACCACAACGTAAGGAACTGTATTAAGGGGTCACGGCATTAAAAAGGTTGAGAACCACTGCTATAATACAAACAAACTTTCAGGATTATTTTTTTTGAACTAAGTAGGAAATAATAAATGCTAAAATACTAAGCTATATTACATTTCCTGGGAGCTACAAGGATTTTATGTTTTGTTTTGGATACATACAAAATAGACAGCAGAGGGGGCCAGGCTCTTCTAGATCGCTGTATATGCTGCTGTCAAAGTCCAAACCATATGTTACACTGTGAAGTATTATCCATGTAGAAGAGGTCTGGGGATTTGATGTAAAGAAATGTTATTGTTTTCTTTGCATGTATTCTTTGTGGTTTAGTCAAGTATTTGCTTTAAAACCTCAGAAATGTTGAAAGGAGATTTTACCTTTAAATCAGTTCCTTTCCTCAGACAGAAGTTACATCATGGCAAACTTTAGAGGGTAGTTTTTCCATATTGGAATTACTTTATTTCTCCCTTAAATTACTGCTTTGTGATGGGGTAAAATAGCAAGTGGAAGGGGAAAAAACCCCTTACAAACCATTTTTCCATTTTTACAAGCATAAAGGAACTAAAATATTTTAAAAAGTAATCTCTGCTTTGCAAGAAGAAGTAATTTCAGATTCGCCCTCTTCCCATACACACACACACACACACACACACACACACACACACACACAATGTATTCCTTTCCTAGAGTTGCCAGAATAAAAACTGGAGAGGCCTTAATGGCTATGTAGTAGAAGAAATTTCAGCAACCAGATAGCAACCTACACCTGCTGAAATTCCTGTTTCTACACAACCATTAAAGGCGTAGACGTGCACTCTGCTTTTCACCCTACTGTTGTCGCATACTTGAATAAGGAAGAATACAGTGTCTTCTTAGTGTAGCTTTTGAATCCAAGTGAATAGCATTATAGGTTTCATAGTATAAGTTGGCAATTATTACTATAGGTTTTCTTCTGTAGTTTTGTAGGATTATTTTCTGATATTCAGACTATGAACATAATTGGTTATGTAGTCAATAGAGTACCACTCCCATGCAAGAAGATGAAATCTCCAGGATTTATAGTTGTTCAAAAACAAATCTGCTGAAGACCCTTTAAAATTAGGGTAACAGGAGCTGTAAACAATGCAAGAAAAATGTGTTCCATTTCCATGGGAAGTTGCTTTGTGCTGAGGCACATTATTGATTCTTCTAGCCCAGTATTTCCAACTCTGATTGGCAACTCTGGGATGTCAGGCAGGATTATTTCTCCATTCTAGCGGAGATATTTGGTATTCCCTCCAAGTAGTAACAAGGATCCTTGCTTCTTTGCCTCCAAAATCAGGTAATATTTGAGTTGTTCATGTTGTCACAGGGGTTAACAGAGTTTTGGGGGAGGAGAAGGGAAAACCAGATGGAACAGAGGTCCATAGAAAGGTTCATGGCTGACTGACTGGGACAGGGGTCAGATCCATTCTACACATTTGTTGCAAGTCCATCCTGAAATATATTGTGCAGCTTCTCCAAGATGATGGGATTCTTCTTTCCTAAGTGCCGAGAAGAAAAAGGAATGGCATTCCTATTAGCCTGCAGTTGGAAGAAAAATTTCTCACAGACTTCTAGATCCACTGGAACTTGATCTTTCCTTGTAAGATTCAAAAAAGGATCTTGCTAAATCAGCTGCTGGCCCCTTTTGTCAAGATCATTCCCACAGTAACTGGGTTGTGTAGCTTGTCAAATGCTCATTTTAGGGGGGGGGGGGAGGGTACATACCTCTTCCATATAGACAGCAGCATATACACAGTCTTCTTTCAAATTAGTCATGGGCCTGGTATTTGTTTAATTTGTTTAATTTGGGTTTTTATTTCATGCCATCCATTCAGACAGTACAAAACAAAAGTCCTATTTTTGTACAGAACAAGGGGTGAAATGAAAGATGGAGTTGCATAGTTACCGTTGCTTTGTTTGGTTTTCGGGCCATGTGAGTTCGCTCATGCAGTCTTCTGCATGCCTCAGAAAAGGATGTGTTTGGGCCAATCAGAAAACAGTGTCGTTGCCAGGCTATATATATTTCTATATACCAGTTTAAGTGATTTAAGTGGTCAGTGTAAATGTGCCCTGAGTGACTGGCAATAAAAGGATGCAAGGTGGTGTTCTTGAACTCACTTTCTTGCTTTTCATCTGTCTACTTGTGTTGCACCCAAGAATTACTCTGAAATGAGATTCTCCATACCTGGTCTGAATCATAGGAGGGGTCAGAGATGGAAAAAGCCTTGTGTGTCTTATACGCTTAATCCCTTCTTCATATAGTCCATCTGTTTCACATGACCAATATTTCTGATTTTCTTGCATGTTTCTTTTTATGGCAGTTATAATATGGATTTGATTTACTCACTGAGGTGTCCAAGTATGTTGAACAGCTGTACACATTACCTGGTTTCTGCCCCATACTATAAATATAGTAGATTCTGTCCCGCAGCATGTCCAAAAGCTAGAATTGCTTCCATTATTAAAATTCTGTATTGCACTGGAACAGGATTTCCATATATGTAAGGACAAAATCTCTCTCTCTCTCTCTCTCTCTCTCGCTCTCTCTCTCTCGCTCTCTCGCTCTCTCGCTCTCGTTCTCTCTCTCTCTCTCTTGCTCTCTCTCTCTCTCTTTCTCTCTGCAGTGGAGAGTTTTCAAATTGTATTATTACTATTAAGTATTACATTTATATGCAGTTCTCTGAGAAATTAAGCAGATTTAATTATGTATATACAATTCTAGAATAACCCCCTGTTGGAGTATTCCAATTAAATTCAGAGTTATTTCCTTTTGCTGCTTTTTGCCATTTTTGGGGGGAGAGGAGAGGGCCTGCTATCAATATTCAAATGCTAGTTTGACCCATCGAACATGGGGTTGTCTAATAATTTGATGTGCATCTCTGGACATGAAAGGTTGAAACCTGCATGTCACCTTGTCTCTTTTCATAAAAATGAGCTAATGAACAGGAAGATTTTGAGAGCAGCACTTCATCCTTTCAAGAGGAACTTCCACAGACTTCCTGTTAACATTGTATCTTCAAAAACATTGTCTTTATTTTTCTTTAATAACCAGAATTTTTAATGTAAGGATCACTTGGTTTTCAAATGGAGGTTTTTCCATTCGGCCAGAAATTATGGTTTGAAAATATGCCATGATTTTTTTTACGCCAAAGAAAGTACACTGCTCTTTAACAAGAAACAGTCATTTTAGGAGTATGTAAAAATGACTGCCACTTCTTTAAAAAAGAAACATTGCTTCCCCTTTATCATAGAGAAAATTCTGCAAAATTAGCACTTCTAAACTGGATTCTTTTATCAATTTCTTCTCTCGCTGTTGTTGTTTATTCGTTCAGTTGCTTCCGACTCTTCGTGACCTCATGGACGAGCCCACGCCAGAGTATATAACATGTCCCTGTCTCAAAATGTCATTCACTTAGGCTCTTCCATCTACACTGACACTGTGTCCTTGAATATCAACCATTGACAAGATGGCTCTTGCTGACTATGAAATTTCGAAGAAAAAGTTAAATAAAGGAACAGAACAAAACAAAAACAGTTCTTGCCTGTATTGATCAGGTGCCAAAACCAGGGATTCCTTGATGCATAATTGACATAGATAACCTGGAACTATTTTTTAGTTTAATTAAGCTAGCTATGGATAGGTTGGATATTTTAAAACATGAACTGTATGGCCTTCTTTGGACCTAACTGAGGACTCTTCTCAGCTTTTATAAGTGCCAATATTATGTGGTGTTGAAAATAAAGCAATTGTACAAATAGCTACTTCCATATGAAGAAAACAAAACCAAATCAAAGTTTGCATGTTTTGGATTTTTTCAACTTACGTCATTTCAATTTATAACTATGAATTAGATATATTATTTTGACTTTGAAATTGTATGTGAAAAATATAATGCCATATTGGGAGCAAGGCCCTCCTCGCAATAAAATTAAGATTTACCTGCCAATCCTATTGTAATGTATTTATCGTTGTAAATTGGACAAATGTAAGTAAACCACAAAGCATTCAGATATATGCCTTTGTGGTGCTTACTGCTAATAATCCAGGATTTCCTCAGTCCTTAACTGAATGAGAAAAGATGCTTATGTGGATTTTGTGTTGTAAATTATAAAATTATTTCACTTTCCACTCCTCACCCCCACACCTTTTTGATATCCCTTATTTTACTTTAATGGGAATATTGATTAAATTTATCCATTCAAACCGGTCGGGATAGCTGTCGGCTAAATGCACTTCTGGTGCTGGTAACATTTTTGTAGGATCATTTTTTTTAATCAACTGTCAAATCCTAGTCACTTCAGGAATACTGTGTGAAACTTGTTATGAACAGTAGCAAAACCAAATCACTGATGTAGAATCTGTAGGGAGTTGTCTATTTACATGTAATTTTACATTTTTTTGCATCTTAATCAGAGATTCAAGTGGAAAAAACATTTCACAGGGGGACATCATGTAGATTTTTGACACACTGTCTGGTACCAATAAATGGATTACATTCATCCATATGTAGTTTTCTGAAAAGATATTTGGTGGTTTAAAAATTATAATTCCACAGCCGTTTCTTCTGTGCATTTTACCTTTGAGTTAAACTTTTTCAGAAAATGATAACTGAGAAAATCAGCATTATGAAGACTTAAAAAAACCTTTAGTAGATTTTCGATTTCCTTGCAGAAAAGACAATGGTAATACTTCCCATGTTCTAGAATGAATAGAACTGTAGACTAGATGAATAAATTAAATATCTAATCAGAGAAGAATTATGAGTAAAACAGTTATTCAGTCAAACTGAGAATTTAATTTACAGGGAAGCAATTGGAGGATGTGCTACAGCATCTATTTATCTGCTCTATTTGTGACAGGAGCATGACAACTTCAAAGGACACTAAAAGTTGACTTTTATCAAAAGTCCTGTGCTAATTGCAGAGAATATTTACTAGCTGATGAGGCTATTTGAGGTGAATATGAAAATACTGAAGTTCTTAAATGATTTCTTTCTTTAGGCATAGTGGTTTGCTGATTTGAACCATTTGAGCAATTGTTGGTTTCCCCCTATAAAACGGGCCATTTCTTTTTGGGCAGACTGGTAAATGGTAAGCTTTGCAAGGTGGCTGTGATCAAATCCTGGCTCATTTAGAGTGGAGATCCAATCTTCTAGCTAGGACTGAGGATCAGTGATGTTGGGACCTTGGGTGTAAGAGGGTAAGAAAACCTTGGCTTGATCAGCTGGTTGGAAGATAAAATGTGTGAGATTCTCACCCCCGTTCTTCACAGGAGTAATTTAAAAATAATTTGTAATATAATATTGATCATATCAGTCTTTCTCAACCAGTGTGCCGTGGCACACTAGTGTGCCGTGAGCAATCATCAGGTGTGCCGTGAGAAAAGCTCTCTGCCCCCCTTCCTTCCCCCCTCCTCTTGCCGAATTCCTGCTGCTTGGGAGAGGAGGAGGAAGGGATGGGCAGCGGCAAAGAAAAAGGGACCGGGCACCGCCTCCTTCGGTCGTTTCCCAAACAGCCTCCAATCTGCCATGACTCTCGCCCCTGCTTGTTGAAGCCGCGGAGGAGGAGCAGCCCCGCCTACTGAAGCCCGTCCACCGCTCATGCTCCTCCTCTGTGAGAGTTGAAGCCGGGCGAAGGGGGGCATGACACAGCCTGTCTCCGCCCCTCCTCGGGTGGCTTAGCACTCCCACAGCTTCGCCAGCCTTGAGGGGGCAGTGCCAAGCCAGCGATGGCAGAGCCAGCACAATGCTGGCTTGCCCCCTCAAACCTGGTGAAGCTGTGGGAGAACTGAAGCCGGGGGAGGGGGCGGGGCATGGCGCAGCCTGGCTCCACCCCTCCCCCAGCTTCAGCGCTCCCACAGCTTTGCCAGCCTTGAGGGGGCAGTGCCAAGCCAGCGGTGGCAGAGCCAGCTCAAGGCTGGCGGCTGTGGGAGAACTGAAGCCAGGGGAGGGGGCGGGGCATGGTGTGGCCTAGCTCCCCTGGCTTCGGCACTCCCAGCAGCTGCTCCCAGCAGGCCACCATCCCCCAGCCATTCTTTACTGTGTTAGAGTGTCATTTTGTGTCATTTTGGTTGGTGGTGTGCCCCCAGATTTTTTAATGTTAAAAGTGTGCCGCGGCTCAAAAAAGGTTGGGAAACACTGGATCATATAATATGTTTTACATTATCCAGTGAATCTTATCAGGAATACAGTGTGCTCCAATAGAGTGTTAGTATGGCTCACTGGAGGTGCCACCAGAAATTATTAGGCTTAGACTTTTCTGTAAAGAAAAAAAATATTTCAGAGATCAGTATTTAGGGGTCAACTCCCTTCCTTTTGTAATGGGTAATGTTCTGACTTTAGGACAGGAACCATTTGGGCTTTCATTTCTTTTCATTCAGTTTAGCTGCTGTTTTTGGAGGAACTGATTACAAATAACCCATTATATGGAAATATTCTATTTTCAAAATTTATACAAAGCCTGTAATGTATATCTTCTTGTATGATATCTAGGTCTGCCATAATACAGTGACTTCTGCCCACTTTGAAAAGTCGTTTTTAGCTTATTGAGGAAACCACAAGAATATCACCCATATCTAAAACTAACAGATTAAGACAACAATGAATATCGTTTAGTGTTAGCCACTCAGAGTCTCTTTTGGGAATGAGAAAGACGGATATAAATACAACAACAACAACTACTACTACTAATGTATGGAAAGAGAACAAATTGTTTATAAATACGTAGAGGTAATTGAGACCCCAAATATGTAGAGATGACTTTGGGTTTGCCAGTGGGATATTCTACCAAGGGGAAGAGGGTTTGAGTATGCCTGAAGTGGCAGACTACAGCATATGTCTACTGATGAGATCCACATTACTAAGTACCAAAAACGGGTCACAAGAAGATTGGCCAGTGAACAGAATGACATTGAAATAGTCTCGATCTACAGTTCAGAAGTAATGGATTAGCTTTCCCAATAATAATTTGAATATGCCTTTAGTATTTGTAGAGACCTTGCAATGACACCAGTTAATTTTTATCATCTCCAAGCTGCTAGAATGTTTAATTTTTTCTTATTTCCTCACAACTTTCCCAACAAATACAATTCTTTCAGTTTCTGTAGGGTGTTGTACCATCTAGTTGTTAGCACCTAGCTCTTCATACATAATCAGCTTCTTTTTTGATCTTTCCAAGTTGAAGAAGACATTCCGTTTTTTCCAAACACAGGGCCAAATATTTTCATTTATTGAATCTCCTAACTTCTTGTCCTACTAGTTTGTTTTATTTATTTATAGTTGATTGTACTGCAGTATACCCTATGCCTATGCTGTTGTGCTTATTTCCAATTCCCATTTTTTTCTTTTTTTTAAAAAAAAAAAGAAATTATGTAGTAGACCATTGTGCAGCTGTTATATAACAAGAGTGAGAATCTCTTTATACTTCTCATTAAAATGATTAGAAACATTCAAGCAAATAAACTTAATATCAGTGCTGATAAACTAAGTTGTAATGTAAATCCTACTCACTGGAAGAAAGTAACAAGTATCAGTGGCACTGTTAGTTTGAAACAGGAAAAATGATATCACAGAATGGAAACAAATGTGTTTTCTCACTCCAGCCATGAAGCTTTTAATTCTACACTTGGGAAAATAGCAGGATTTACTAGGGTCAGTGGTACTCCGCTGGGATATCTATTATTAAAGCATGAGTATGTGTGTGCGTGTACAGATTGTAGGAAGAAGTGGAAGGTCAAAAATACTTTGCAGTTTTATTGTGTTGCATTAGATTTACCTTTTAAAACTTATTTGTTGTCAAAATCAAACATAAAACAAGCCCAAATGCCATGTATTTACACAATAAATATTTAACCAGTTATATCTTGCCCTTCAAGTACAGTATGTTATTCTTATTATATGCAGGTAGGGTGAAATAGCTGCCCAAATCTTTCCATTTATAACAGTTATACTGTGTTGTGCTTTTTATTGCGAGCAAGAAGTTCTTTAACATTAAAATAGGCTTACAGCTGAAACAAGCTTAACTTTTTTAACCTCCATGCACCAATATAAGATGGCAATTTTAAACCTACAGAGTCAGATTTTTTTGTAGAATCTCTCAGGATTTGATCTAAAATATATGCATTCTACAATATTGTCAGATGTCACTTCTGATGCAAGTTTTCCACACAATATCATAGATTTTGTTGACTGGGTAGTTTGGAGCCTACAAACTGGAGAACAGAGTCTTGCTTATGTAAATCAGCTGAGAAGACACAAGCTGAGAGAATGTCTTCACTCAACTTTTGAAAAAGAGAATGGACTGAATTCTGTTGGTTGTCTCAACTACAGTAGACATTAAATCAGTGGGAGGTACCTAAATGTTGATTCAGTATATGGCCACTGATTCAACAGGTTTACTCTAAATGCAACTATCACTAGGCCCTTAGCTGCTTTCCTGTGAAGCCCAACTAGACTGAAAGTTTCCAGAAGGCATGTAAAACTCCCACGTTGTTACTCATTATCTCCTAGACCAGGGGTGCTCATTAGGTAGCTCGGGAGCTACTAGTAGATCTTCGGCCCTCTTCCAGGTGATCTTCGGGCCTCACCAGCCAGATGGGGCGCTCCTGCCATGCGCGCGCACACCCTGCGCACACACGCGCTCCTGCTGCTGGCTCCTGCTTGTGCGGTGCTTCTTTCGCCTGCGGGGCATTGCAGGAAGAAGGAAGCATGAGGCGGGGCCTCTGGAGGGAGCGCCCTGCTTCTCTCTCATCCAGAAGCAGCTGTGCAGCCTCTGTTGCTGGCGAGACAGGCAGGGCGGAGCACTCCCTCTGGATGCCCCACCTCGTGCTTTCTCCTTCCTGCAATGTCCCGCACGCGGAAGAAGGGCTGCGCGGGCGGAAAACAGCAGCAAGAGCACGCTTGGTGGCAAGAGCGCGCGGCATAAGAACATAAGAACATTAGAAGAGCCATGCTGAATTGGACCTCAGCCCATCTAGTCCAGCATTCTGTATCACACAGTGGCCCCCAGTTGTACACGGGGATCTCGAGCAGAAGGGAGGGCAAAACCCTAACCTGCTCCCGACCCCCCACAACCAGTACCCAGGGAAATCCTGCCTACCTCAACCAACTCTGAGGTGGCACTTGAATGTCCTTTTCAGTAACTACCGATACACTTGGTGTCCATGAATCTGTCTAATCCTGCCTTGAAGTTGTTCAGGCTGACAGCTGTCACAACCTCTTCTGGAAGTAAATTCCATAACCCAATGACCCTCTGGGTGAAGAAATATTTCCCTTTATTAGTCCTAATTTTCCTACCTTGGAGCTTCAGGGAGTGCCCTCTAGTCCTAGTGTTTTGTGACAAAGAAAATAATTTTTCTTTATTCACCTTTTCTATCCCATGCATGATTGTATACACTTCGATCAAGTCACCTCTTAAACGCCGTCTTTCAAGGCTGAAAAGACCAAGGCGTTGCAACCTGATTTCATAAGGGAGCCGCTCCATCCCTTGGATCATTCTTGTTGCCCTTTTCTGTACCTTTTCCAGTTCCGTTATATCTTTCTTAAGGTGCGGAGACCAGAATTGTACACAGTACTCCAAATGTGGCCTTACCATAGATTTGTAGAGAGGTAATACAACATTTGCTGGGAGCGCACGGCGACGGGGGCAGGTAGATCTTTTGGACTTGGTTGCTGTAAGAGTAGCTCGCATGCTGAAAAAGTGTGAGCACCCCTGTCCTAGACAGTTTTAAGATATGTTCTGACCACACGCCAATAGCATCCCATTCTTTGTGTTATCCTTCCAAACACCTTGACTTAGTGACAATAGCATGATATCATGCTGTGTATAGCAGAGTTGTTGGAGCAGATGGAGGAAGAGGAAGGAGCTATACTGTTGGATGTTGGCCATGCCGTGCAAAGTTGGACAAGTGGTAAGGTACTTATGTAACTGCTCATCCCCGTGACTTTAACAGTCTGATAAGTGGCCTCCCCAGACTCTGAGAAGGGGGCACTGCAATTTTAGAGACTCCACAAGAAAATAATATTCCTCCCAATGACTATAAAATTAATAAGGATTTTTGACAAAATCTATCTCCATAGCAAGTCAGGGGTGGTGATGATAATAATTATATATTCTTCTTTCTCCTCTGATTCTTGAGTCTTCTTTACCTCCTTTTTTCCTGAAGACTAAAATATAGTAGCTTTACTTGGGACATAGGAGCAGCATAGCTGATCTAGGATTCCAAAGCCTGATCATAAATATACACCCACATAGACATGCCTATGTGTGTGGTCTCTCTATTCCTTTTCCTCGTCCTACACTGGACACAAGGTACATGTTTAAATGTCTGTGCACAGATTTCCTCACTCCCACTTCACCTTTCACAATTTAGTCTCATTTTCTTGAACTTTTATGTTTCCAACTGTCTAATGTTTCAGCTAAAACAATGATTTTTTTCATTAAAAAATGTCAGATCAAATGATTACGTTTTTGCCAATTCAAAGCTAGTTTGAATAAAACAATACTTTTCAATATTGTGATCGTCTTTTTATGGGCCAGGACCAGAAACACTCAGCACTAGAATTGTAACCTTTGGAAATATAAATTCCCTGCAGATATTAATGGAAATTACATATGTGCACGAAAGAGTGATGTATTATCAACTGATGCTAAACAGTGACATAATGTAAATGAGTTGCTCTCTCTATGCCTAATGAAAGTAATTCCCATAAGTTTTTCAGTCAACTGCAATTTGTTTCTGGCCATATGTGGCTGAAGGCAAGTACTATTACTTGGAACACATATTTACTTCAACAAACTAAGGGTAGTAGAGTTTAAAGTTTTATTTTTCACTCTCAATTTTTAAAACAAAGGCTCAATGTTTGCCCATAATCATATTAAATTTGTATATTATAGAATCAATCAACATGTTAAAATGAAATAATGTTACAGTCCTACGGAGATCCTATTCCTGAAAAGTCTTTCAGAACTTTGCATCAGGGTATTATTTTTGCATTGGATGTATAAACATTGCCCTGTTTACTTCTTGCTGTTGTTTTCATTAGGACAAGGAAAAAAATACCATGGGTAAAAATCTATCCTAATTACATTTGTTTCTTAAAAGAGCCTCAAACTGTGCCTTTTTTTTTAGAGGAAAGCACTTGTGCATAACATTTTGTATTAAAGTTCTGACCACATTTTTAAAGGATTTCGAATGAAGTAAAATAGATTTCTGGCAATACTTTTGTAATTTAGACAGTTATAAACTTACTGGGTGTTGAATTTCATTAGCATCAGGAACATAATTTAGAAAGCTACTTCCAAGCAGAATGAGCCTAGTGACACACTGAACCAATCCACTACTGAACAATGGTGATGATGAACTGGTTCCAAGAGGACCACACCATTAGGAATCTAAATGTCATCAATCAAAAAAAATGTCTCAATAAATTACAGAAAATTTGGCATGATTTTTTTTTACATTCAAAGGCTACTTTTGCAAAAATTCAGTTTACCCTCAAATATGTTGTTTTTTTTCACAGAACATTGTGTTTTCTATGTGAAATCTAAAGTTTATTGGGTAAAATATTCTTGACACATTAGATTTTTTGTTTGTTAAAAAGTTGCAAAATCATGCAAAATGTAAAATAGAACCCCACAGAATCTTACCGGTGGGAATATCACAGGAGACATTTAAAATCAGTTGCTACCTCTTGTTTTCAAATACAAGTTATAGTCTACTTAAATATTTTAAATACAGCACATTGATGACTAAATAATCAATATAATTATACCTCTGATTGTTAAATTGGTATTCCTTGCTACTGAAATTTAGCTCTGGCATTCCAACTTCAACTTCAGTATGTTCTGATGAATATTATTATTTAGTAGGAGTATTACTGCTGAGTTTCATATTTGCCAGTAATATATATGTTTTATCAAATTAGTTAGAGATAAAGTGCATGTCTGCAGAAAAACACTTAGAGAACAACAGGAACATATTCCTGAAATGCAGCAGTTGAACATTTATCAGCTGCTATTTGATCTTCCAATTTGCACTGGAGGGAAATATTAGAAATCTCTAATAATACATATTTTGAAGAGGGATTTCTATTTAATAAAGGTTTACAAGTATTTTCATCAACTGTGTTTATGACAGTGTGGGTTCCTATGACTGATTACTCAAATGTCCCCTTTCTTCAAATATAGATTGTACAGTTGTCTTTTGGAGTTATTTATATTTTCTAGTATTTATGATCTGCAAGGTAGCTTAGTTACTAACATTAGTTATAGCTATTTCTGCAGATATTTATCTGAGCCACAGGTTTTTGACACATTTCTTTTTCTTTAACAAGCAGAGCATATCTAGAGCTATAAAAATGTTGTCTGATATAGAAAAATATGTGTATTCTGTCTCTGTTGCCTAGGAATTCCCTAGTGAAGATGTACCGCCTGTACCTGTGGGGAAATTTTTAAGCTGGTAAATAAAATGCTACAGGAATTTCATTAATTGGAATCTATTTTACCTCTTTTCTGTTAATGATATGTTCATACACTCAACTTCGGTGTTTATAGAATTGGATTTGGATAACATAGTCTAAATTGAATCTGGACTTTTGTTTGTGAAATAACAATTTTTCCTCATAAAAGCAACTTGTGCAAGAATCTTGCATAAGAAAAGTCATATTACAGGTGGGTAATCCATTGCCTTGCCCAAGTTAGTTTTGCCCAGCTATGTACATCTGAGTGCATTTTTAATTTCATATGTGCTTTGGAAATATTTTCTGTTTGGGCACAATATGTGTTACCTTCTGTAGAGTTGCTCACAATATTTTAAGAGTTGCACTGAATGTAGCATTGAAATTCATTGCCAAAACTAGAGCAAATCAAAATGAGAACCAGCTCCCTTGCTGAGCTCATGCATTGTTTCACTGAGCTTTAATACTCTTTTGTTCCAATTGCTGAGGCTGCTTCAACTGTGTGAGGTTATTTACTGCATCCTCGTCTTCCCTTGCCACCAGAGTCCTTGACCTCATTTAGCTAAATTGCTTTAAAAAAAAGTTTATTGACCAACATGTTGTCTAACATAACTCTGTTTGTTGTTGTACATGATGTGAAAACCTCAGATGAACTAGGACTACCATGACACCTGAGCATCAAGGCAAAGGGCCGCAGCTTTAGTCAAATTTTGTGCTGGTACATGGCATCTGCATACTTGGCAACAGTAATTCCCAAACCCTGGTCCTCCACGTATTTTGGACTTCAGCTTCCAGAATCTCTGATCATTGGCCACAGTGACTGCTGGAAGTTGAAGTCCCAAACACCTGGAGGACCAGAGTTTGGTAATCACAGCTTTCGAATATCCTTGCCTTCCTAGTACTTCTGTAGACATTTAAAAACATGTCCTTGAATATCTGTTGTGGTGGGCTCAACCAGTATACATTCAGCATTGGATAGAGTCTTGAGAGTACAAACAAGAAAAATGTCAATAAAACCAAGATAAATACAATCACAGACTCTAATAATAATAATAATAATAATAATAATGTATACCCCACTTTATCTTTCCTGAAGGGGATTCAAAGTGGCAAAATAACTATTTTTGAAACTTCTTAAGACAGAGCACAACATGTTTCAAAATAAGTCTAATTCTTTGGTGCCTGATGCCTTCTCAATTGTGTGCATCATTCACAACGCTGTATACAATGTAAGCTATCGAAATCCCATGGCTATAAGAGCCATTGTATTTAGATAAATGGCTGTGTGATGGTATTATAGTTTTCGAGCTTTAACGTTCTGAGATGTATTGTATGTTTTCCTGTCATTTTAAAGCCTAGCATGTACACAATTAAACAGAGTTGCGCACCCAAACCACATATATTCCCACACAAGCCTATGTATAATATAACAATAAGAATCCTAACATTAAAATCTAAAATGGTAGTGAAAAGGTGACATGCTTATGATCAGGGTGTGGTGTACTGCAATTGGACCCAGTGACCAAGATTAATGAAACTCAGATGGTTTTTAATTAGCGCAGCTGCAGTCATCAATTATCTAGTGAACACAAATATTGTTATATTTTGGAAATTCTTGATTTATTTTATTTCATTGGCCAGTAGATTTAGATGAATGAGCTCTCATCATAAACATTCTGAGGAAAACCGCCTGAGGCCACGGTTTATTATTTAGGATACAATCAGCAAGAGTGAACGCTACTGAACAAAAACATTGCAAACTGGTCTCAGCATTAATTTGGAGAATTTGTTGAAATGTGTGGCCTTGTACAGGTCGTCAGAAACATTACAGCATCTCATACAAAATAGCAAACAGTTTGTCAGGCGTGGAATGTGCTAGTATTATTGTTCAGCAGATGATCTGTAACAGAATGTCATTGCACGTACAGTTAAAGCATGTATCAGCAGCATTTAATTTGACACATAATGTGGTCTCCTTTTATTATACTTTAAGTGCATGCCTTCGCAAACTGAGTAGTGGACATGTAAATACTGGGGGTGGATCTGAACTGAAAGTTGATAACCATCTGTGAATATTTTCAAAAACACCAAAATGCAGTCTTTTGTAGAAGGGTACTTTGGTTTTTCAAGACATCTCTGGGGGAAGATTTGAGTCAGAAGACAGGAAAAGAAATATTGAAAATACAGGCGCACCTCTGTTAACAAACCCCTGGCTATGAAGCTTCTTTTTACAAAAGCCTTTCACATACATCCCTATTCTCCTCTTCCTTCTCCCTGTCTCACCCTCCTCTTCCAATCACCCCATTTTTCTAAAATTGGGAAGAGGAGAATTATTTGATATTCTGCCTAGATATCTGAATTTTTGTGGTGGGGTCCAGTAGATAACACAGCTGTCCAAGGAGGTTAATTCATCCCCTCTAGCCCTCAACAGTTGCCCATTTTTATTTATTTATTTATTTACTTACCATATTTATATACCACCTCTCTCAACCCAAAGGCGACTCAAGGCGGTATACAGTCGGCAATCAATGCCCTTCGCAACATAAAATATTGTTAAAACATTACATATAATATGTGAGGGCAATCTGGCTGTGACATCTGTCACCCCATTGATCACCAGGGTTGATTCAGCTGATCTGGCTGGCTAGGCGGGTGTCCCCTTCCTCCCTTACCACTTCAATTTCAATTTGTTCACCCTCATCCAGTCCGACATAGCGGCCAAGCACCGGTTCAGGACCTGAACAGCCTCCTTAGTAGCAAGTGGGAAAGAATGACAGAGTTGGACGTCATCTGCATACAGGTGACACCACATCCCAAAACTCCGGATGACCTCCCCCAGTGGCTTCATGTAGATGTTAAACAACATGGGAGACAGTATTGAGCCCTGAGGAACCCCACAAGGCAATGGTTGTGGGGTTGAATAGGCATCTCCCAATAACACCTTTTGGGAGCGACCCTCTAGGAAGGACCGGAGCCACTTTAGAACGGTACCCCCAAGGCCCATTCCCGCAAGGCGTCCCAGAAGGATACCATGGTCAACAGTATCGAAGGCCGCTGAGAGGTCTGGCAGAACCAACAGGGACACACTCCCCCTGTCTAGCTCCTGGCGTAGATCATCCACTAAGTCAACCAAGGCTGTCTCAGTACCATGTCTAAAGCCTAAAGCCAGACTGTGCCGGATCCAGATAATCCGTGTCTCCCAAGAATACCTACCGTTGTGAGGCCACCACACGTTCCAGGACTTTGCCCAAATAGGGGAGATTGGAAACAGGCTGATAGTTGACAAATTGAGTGGGGTCTAGTGATGGTTTTTTCAACAGCGGTTTTATCACAGCTTGTTTTAAACTGGCTGGAATATTGCCTTCCTGAAGGGAGGCATTAACCACCACCTTTATTCACTCAGCCAATCCCCCTCTGGCTTCCTTTAAAAGCCAGGATGGGCAGGGGTCTAGGATGCATGTGGTTGCTCTCATCCCTCCAAGTATCTTGTCCACATCCTCGGGTTTTACCAATTGAAATGAATCCATTAAAATCGGACAAGCAGGTACTTGTGTTACATCCTCGGAGACTGCCGTTAACATGATGTCCAAACTGGAACGGATCAAAGTGACTTTGTCTGCAAAGAACCGAGCAAACGCTTCCCAGCGGGCTGTCAAGTTGTCAAGGTTCCCATCCTGAACGGTGGGAAATAATAGGCCTCTGACTATTCGAAACAGCTCTGCCGGATGGTTCCTTGCGGACACAATATTGGCTGCGAGAAAGGATTTCTTTGCAGCCTTTATTGCCATAGCATATGCCCTTAGGAGGGCATCAAGCCATGCTCGATTTGACTCGCTTGGATCTGAACGCCACACACCCTCTAGTCTCCTCTTCCTTCGCTTCATCGCTACCAACTCCTTGTTGAACCAAGGACCAAGGAGCTGGTTTAACTCGGCTACTTGAGAGGGGACGTTCCGGAGCAATTATGTCTATTGCCCTAGTCATCTCCCCATTCCAGAGAGTGACCAGGGCATCAACAGGATCACCAACCAAGGTGGCGGGAAATTCCCCAAGAGCCGTCAGGAATTCATCAGGATCCATAAGCCTCCTAGGGCGGACCATCTTAATGGGTCTTCCACCCCCGTAGAGGTTAGGGATGCAGTGAGTCGGTTCATGGCAACGGAGTGATGGTCAGCTCCTCTACACCACCCTCCTCCTTCCATCCCTGACAGAAAACCAAGTCTAAGGTGTGGCCAGCACTGTAAATAGGACCAGATACCTGTTGGGATGGCCCCATGTTTGCCATGGCGGACGGGAAGACCTGAGCCGCTCCTGATAAGTTGGACTCGGCATGGATGTTGAAGTCCCCCAGCACAATGAGCCATTGGGACTTCAACACCAGGCTCGAGACCACCCCGGCTAGCTCAGGTAGGGAGACTGTAGTGCAGAGGGGTGGACGGTACACTAACAGAATCCCTGTTCTGTTCCTGTCACCTACCCTCAGATGGACACATTCAAAATTGGTTGACTGAGGAATGGGGCACCTGGTTAGGGAGATGGAATCCTTATAGACCACCGCAACCCTGCCTCCCCACCGTCCAGCTCTCAGCTGATGTTGCACAGAAAAACTTGGTGGACAAAACTGGGTCAGATTTATACCTCCAGCCTCGTCCAACCAGGTCTCTGTTATGCACGCCAGATCTGCCTGTTCATCCAGAATTAAATCTTGGATGAAAGCTGTCTTACCGTTAACAGATCTGGTGTTCAACAGCACCATCCTTAATCCAGAGGGACAGCCATCCTGGGTACTAAGAATTTCCATGTCAGGAAACCATTTTGGAGCTACTAATATTCTTCCACAATCCCTAGGCTGAATTAATGCTCAAGTTTTAATGGTCTAGCTTAGCAACCTTGGTGCTGGGAGAATGCTGTAGGATGGTTGAATAAGCACAAGTTTTGAGTTGTAGATTTCATGTCTACACTAAACAATTAAAAAAACAAAATTGACCCGGAAAAGAACAGGATTCTAATGTGCCTGCATCCAACAAACAAAATGAAAAGCACTTCAAGAATACCTTACTGGGAATTCCGTTTCACCAACTAGCTTCACCAGTTTTTCCCAGCATGTTTAAAATTTTAGTTCTTCAAGCCTGGCCACCAAATTGGGAATCCTAAGAAAAGTGAAGGCAAATAGTTTTTATGTAGCTGATGATAATTTTTCTCATGTTGAATTGCTATTATTATTAAGATGACCTTCCTAATAATTAGAACCTTATTTCTTGACATTTGAATCCATAGACTTTCCACATCACAACCCATTAAATATTTGAAGAGGGCTCTCATATAATCACTCAGTTCTTTTCTGTTCTCTCAAGTGTTCATTAGACAGTTTTGATATCTAACCCACTGACAATGTTGGTCACTCAGTTTCAGCTTTTGGATATACTTCTTAAACTGCAATACCTAGAACTGGACACAATACTTCACAGTGAGGTCTGTCCAGAACAAAATAAAGTGATACTATTACCCCTCTTATCCAGGTACTGTACTTCTGTTCATTCAGCCTTGAACTGGGTCCCACACTGTTGATTCATGTTTAGCTTGTGGTATACATTTTGGGAGGGGGAATGGACTAGTTGGCCTGTGTGGTCTCTTCCAACTCTGTGATTCTGTGGTGACATATCTTTTAGACTTGCATCATTTTGCAATCCAGTAATGCAGTTTTACTAGCAATCCAGAAGTTAAACCAATCCCTTATAAGAGATATGGACACACACACAAATTGTAAATAAACATGTCACTGCACACACACTGGGAAGCTCCATTCTAGATCCTATTCACTTACATTGCAGTCAGCATTACCCACTGTATATTTCTATATCAGATCATTCCTGTTAAGTTAAGGACTTTACATTTATTCCTACTGAAATTTATTTTGCTGCTTTTGACCCTGTACTCATAATCTGTTAAAGTCATTTAAAATCTTGATTCTGTTTTCTAAATTGGTGATCACTTCCATTTTGGTGATGGTGATATTTGACTGTTTCATTGTCAAAATAGCAGATGAATAGTTTCTATACTTATCTACCACTGTGGAGAAGATCAATATTTTCGCTACATAGTTCACACATACTGAAGTGTTTTAGGAAGTAGTCCGTGCTGAAATACAAAGAGGTTTCTTCCCACCAAAATTGTGGGGCTTTGTGTAAACAAAACACACAGGGAGACAGTATATTATCAAAAATAAAGTGTATATATTAGCATACAAATGAAGTGGGAGACGCTGGCAGAGAACAATAACAATAACAGTTCTCTGGTGCTTACATAAGCAATATCAGTGGTGTAAATACCATATCAAAGATCCCTGGGCGAAGTTCCAGGCAGCAGCGCAAACAAGTTCGAAGGGGCAACAGGATGAACAACGAGGGAAGGGGATCAGTTATACAGGCGGAGAGGAAAGATTTATCCAGGAGTAAACTTCGCAGCGATCCCACTTCGCTGTAATCGGCGATAGAGGCTAAATGCCTTTGTTTGTAATCCAAGCTCCTAAAGCGGCCGATAGCCGGGAGCAATGCTGCGCAAATGCGCTTCGTGTTCTGTTGCCGGAACGAGATGCGCCGACCTCGAAGGTGACCCAAAGAGGGGACCACGGGGGCTGTGTCAGCGTTGCAGCCCACTCAGAAAGGCCGGGCATGCCGCAACGGTTTCAGCTGCAGGGGGTTTCAAGCTTTGTGTAAACACACACACACCCCTTTCTAGCTGGCCATGAATTTGTGTGTGTGAAAGACTACCATTTTCTATGAAGAAAAGAAAAGAAAAGAGGCAAATTCTAGAGAGAACCCATTAGAATCCACCAGGGGTAGAAGGGATGTCTTCTAGTGTTCATTGAATCACTGCATTTATTCATTTTTCTTTTCTTTTTTTTAAAGTAGAGCTTTTCTGCAAAACAAAAACAACAAACAGCCAACCACAGAGGTCCTGAATATGTTGCTCTCTTTACTCCCTGTAGATTCTATTGAAAATAATGATCTTTAACAACACATATCTTGTATTACTTTAAACATAGCCGATTTAATCAGAAGTATCGGTATGGAAAGAAATTTGAATGAAGTACACTTCGCTTATGAAAGCATTTGCTACCAACTTTGTGTGAGCATATTACTGACATTTTGCATAGAAAATAGCAATCTCGGCATATGTGGATATCTGGGCATCTGAGAAGAACACTTTTGTGCAAAGCCACACCAGTTTCCACAAAACGAACCATATAAATTCCTACACTTAATAACTTCCCAAATAATGTTGATATGTGTGATATACAAGATAAAACTGTACAAAATCTTCATCAATATGTTATTGTTCCCAACTAACTTATATCTCTGCCAGGAAACAAGTAACAGTAAATAATCTTTGCATCTCTAATTTCTACTATGTGTATTTGTTGAGCATATGTTGTATCCTTTTAATCCAAGATACTGGAACGCATTGATGTTGAACAACACCCAGATCAGGTGCAATATTAAATTTGTCATTATTCTCCAAGTTGCTGTAGAACTATTTTAGTCCACTAGTCATCTACAAGTCTGCCTAATAGTATTGTTGAGGCCTTTTATCTGAAAAACAAAGCATGGAGGACCATGTCAAAAAACTTTACTGAAATTGTTACAATGCATTCACAGCATTCCCCTGATCTACTAAACTTGCAGCTCTGTTAAATGGAGAGATATAATTAGTTTGATATTATTAACTCTTACTAATCACATGTTTTCCTAAATGCCAACAGACAATAGTTCGATGATCTGTTCTATAACATATTATTTAAATGGGCTTCTGACATCTTTAGGTGCCTGAATCCTTACTTTTTATTATTTTTCAAATTCCCACCACCCAACAATTCCAACCTAATTTTTAAAAAAATCTTACCTGTTTGTGAAGGAACTCCAGATTTTATGGATAGGGGCCCTGTGATTTAGTTGGGAAAGGTTGAGCCTGTTTTCTACCCCACTCCCAAAAAGACTGCATATGGCTTTGAACTGCAGTCTTTAAGTGGAATAATTATACTGTGGAATAGATATAGGCTGAGGTTTGTCTTTGTCATTTTAAATACGATGATAGAGCATCATCATTGTTATAACTAATTATACCCCACAAACACATTTGTCTTTGTAGTGCTTTTCTGACCAAAACTTTCCTGAGATACTGGCTATTTGGGCACTAGGGAATGACATTCACAGCACTCTTCTAACTGTGTGGTGCTTTGAGAACAAGCAGCTGAAGAGACCCCTCAGCATCTTACCAAAACTTCTTGTCATGTGGAAGCATATGTGTTTTGATTGCCAGAACTCCAGAAATGCCTTCAACTGAGGGATTGGCAGGTACAACAGTAAGTTTGGAGGTGAGGAGGGGGGACGAACACATTTGGTCATTCGTGGACATAGACATGAATCCCCAGAAGTGAGGATACCATAAATCCGGCTTACAATAGTGTAATTATTTAACACATTTCTAGCTGTGATCTTTAAAGGACTTTGTCTTGAGGACAATTAATGAAAACAGAAGTATTATTGAGATAGCCTCGAATGGAATAATTCCCTGAAAACAATTGGCTGAATCCAGATTACACTCGTTGAACATAGTTTCTGTTGAAATAAGAAAAGACTTTAGACCACTTGATTTCAGCAGAATGTAAGTTCAATTGTCTGATCCTGAAAAATGATTAATCTTTACGTTGCATTTGATATACCTATGTAGGTATGCAGGAATGTAGCCGGGGGGGGGGGCTTGAGGGAATTCAGCCCCCAAATTCTCAGGGTGGTTCGGAGGAAGGCCTTACTGGTACATTGTTTAAACTGTTACGTTTATTCATATCATGATCGGATCACTATGCTTAATATATCTCATATGCATGGGGGTATTGGGATAACGATACAAAAGGTTTGCTAGGGTAGATCCTCAGCCCCCTCCCCCGAATCAAACTTAGCCCCCCCCCCCAACCAACCAAAATCCTGGCTATGGGCCTGTAGGTATGTATAGTAGACTTATCATTGCACTCTGTTAAAGAAATGTGGAATAGTAGCAGAGCTACCAATCCTCCTGCTTAGAAATGTATAATTTCCCATGGAAGGTATGTATGGTAATCTTATACTCCCAGAAGGGCATAATAAGTTAAAACAGAAATATTTGATATTTCACACATGTTCTTTGTATACCATGAGGATTTGTACTTTGAAATGTGTCTTCTGAGCAAGACCCACAAAACTAGACACAGGCATCAGAAAAACAGAACAATGGTTATCTTTCTGAGCATTTGAGAGAGATGAATCAGTTGCCCCCGGTAAGGAAAAACCACATCTAGTACCAGCAGGTACAATGTCCTGCTACCAGCCTGGAGCCGTGGGAGTACTTATGCTTGACACTCTCATTTCTCTCTAGCAGCTGTCATTTTGACAATTGGAAGATGCAGCAATTTTCTTTACTGTGCATTATTTTTATATCCCCTATTGTTTTTGCACATGACCTTTACCTCTCCATTCCCCAATTAGCAGATGAAGAGTTGCTGTTCATTGAGCAGAGGTGTTCAGACCTAAGAGAGAGGAATGTTTTCTTTTCTTTTCTTGTGGATGCTGTTTGAGTGCTCATTATTCTTTATCACTAATGAAATAACCCTATCACTTTAACCTTCCTTCATCAAACTAACCCCAGATGTCATTGAGACGGGGCTAGAACTGAGGTCAGGTTAGAATCAGTGGACAGTAAACATTCCTAGCATTTGCTTTGTTACTAGACACATACTTATTTTTGCCTCAAATCTATAGTCATGTGTTTAAAAAACCATTCTCTTTCTCTCCATAGTGAGATGGTATTTTTGCCCAACTTTTTTAAATACCTTTTAGCTTATTTATTTGTGGTTAATGTTTGAAGTAGGTGAATTGGTCATCTGTGGAAAAGAAATTCTGAAGGAAAGAGGAAAACATATTTAAAAGTCTGTAGTGTTTATTCAAGAGTACATGACTCCTGTTTGGTTTAAACTAGATATAGGAACATTATTAGGCCCATGTTACTGTCAAAAGTAATATCAGGATTATTTGTAATGCTTCACTTCCAAGCTCTGATAAATATGAAGAAGTAACAAACTAAATACTTTTTTCATACCAGTAGTGGTCCACTTGGGGAAGCTATCTCATTCTGTGTAATGGTAGTTCTCACTTTGCTCCCTATCCCTTCCTGGCATATAGAAACCAATGCCATTACCTGGCTAATGTGGGACAGAGGGTGTATCATACACATATATTCATTTCTCATTAAGTAAACAGGCTGGCATATCCAAACACGGTCATAGAATCAATATAAACAATCAATACATTGGAGTCAAAATGGATTCATAATCAAAACATACAAGTCCGCTAGATCACAGTACCTGTACCAAGGTTGTATGGGAGAAGTAAGTCCAGACAGGTGTTGCTGCGAGTGGAAGGAGGTATTTAGTCGTTCTACACAAGAGTTCTGCACAAGAGTTCTACACAATAAGGCGTTCTACACAAAAGTTCTTTACAATGAATGGTTCCACGGCAGAGGCGTTCCACACAATCGGTCAACACTTAGAATAGATTTGTAATTCCAAATGGAATAAATAGTCTTGAGTCCCAATACAGACTGTGGCGGTGATAAATCCAAAGGTTCGTGTCCAGGAAAAACTCGCCAATGGACGCGAATCCAGGGGGCCGCAAGGGTAGAGCTGCAGGGCCTGATCCGTTTCGCCCGGAATGGGCTTTATCAAGCGGCAAGATAAGTGCGCGTCACAGGATAAATCAATTCATGCTGGAGGTGGATATTGGCGCAGTATATCCTGCGGACCTGAATCTTCGTATTTTTGTCTTCATGAAAAAAATATTCAAGAAGGTGCCTGTGTTTACTTTCTCGCACAAAGATATCACATTTCCCATCACAGACTGTTGGTGTGATAGTATTACATTTGCATTAACTTGAAGTACCTTTTCTTTATGAAGAATTGCCCCAGCCTTTTCTCTCCTTATCACTTCTCTTACTCTTTGTCAGTTTAACTTCCTTTTTTATTTCCACAACCACCTCTCTTACCATGTTATCTTCTCCTCAGCATCTTATCTCCTACCAGTTTGAGTTCTTCCATATTTCAAGGCTGATGTAGATCTTTCAACCAATTATATTCCCCCCCCCCAAGTAATCTTGGTCCTCTTTAGATATCCCAAACTAATCAACCAAGCAAACAATATTTCCTTACCCTTCCTTGTAATTGCTATTTGTGTCCCTAGCCACCCTTTCTAGGTCCCCACCACCACTATTAATAAGGGGTGCATAGCTGTGTCTTTCTTCCTGGAACAATTGACTCCAGCTTAGAACGCCCATGGGTTCATCATAATTAGGCTCCCTATTTCGTTTTTGTATTTTTGTGATTTATCTTTCTGATGAAAGTAAGCTAGTGTCGCACACCGGCCGTGAACCAGGGCCCTTTAAATATTCACACAACCATGGCAGAAAATAACAGTCTATTTATTGAAGTAAACAATGTCCAAAAATAACAATAAACATGAAAATAGCCAAGGCAAAAAGCATTCGAGAAAATCTCAGGAAATGTTCCCAAAGCCTCAGGCTAATTAAGTTGTAAGGTCTCTGAATATAAATCCACTAAGAAACAACAGAACTTAAAACTAGGTTAGTCCCAAAAAAGGCAAGCTCAAAGTTCTGTCATGAATGACCAAAAACTCATGAAGTCAGGAGTTCATGGAACTGCTTGCAGTAGAATCGAAAGTTGACCAGGAACTGAATTTCAACCTTTACAGGGCTAATAACAAGATCTCAACATTCTAACATTTCCCTCCCTTTTCCCTGGGAAAGTAACAACTGTGGCAAGAATTAGCAAGCCAGGTGTCTCAATTCCCGCCCACTGGACTCTCAGAAAAACTAAATTCCCTTAACTGCTTTTCCAGAGTTTCATCACCTTGGCCCTGCACTGAAAATCACACCGATCCCTGCACACCACCACAACCCCTGAAGTCACAGAAGCCACAGGCCCTACAGCTAGGGCCCCTTGGATTCTAAAGTCATGATTTATCGTGATCTGTTGGGCTATAGCCCTGAAAAATACTTTGTCACTTTTGTATGAAATGTATGACTATTTGGAATCCCTATAATTTTATGATAGAAAACTCTGGAATGAATATTATGAAACGCTTTTTTCTCCTGGAAAATTATGATTTCTTCACTCTAGTGACTCTAGTGTATTTTTTCCCCACTTTCAAGAAGTATTTCCTTTTTATCTGCTAATAGAAACTACCAATTTCAGAAGATTTTACTTTCTAGGTTTCTGCCTGATCAAATTGATTGTCCATTCATAGCATATAAAAGAATTGTTCCTTAATGTTCCATAGTCTTAGAAACCACCGTATTCTCTGGATGACCCACTGAGGCAGATATTTTGCTAAAACACATCTCTGATCCACAAGCTGCACTGTCTCATTTCACTCATAGAAAAATGCATGATAAGCACATAGACTCCCATGCTTTGAGTCCATATTTCTAAAATATCCAGTAACAGAATATACAGTATTGTAGCACATTATAAAACAGGCGCCGGTAACCTATGGCTCGCAAGCCAGGTGTGGCTCTTTCGATGATTGCATCTGGCTTGCGGCGTGAGGAGCGAATAGGGTCTGACTGACAGGTTGTTGAGGCGGGACTTCCAGACAGGGGGGTGCCTTCCGCAGAGAAGCACCCGGTTGTGTAAACCTAGAAGCGGGGCAGCAATAGCAGCGGCAGGAGGGGAGGAGGCGACGCGGGTGCGGGAGTGGGCATGCGGGCAGCGTTCGCGGGGCTGGGAGCGGGTGGTGCTGGTGACGTTGGGCGGGACACAGGTGCCGCTGGAGGTGCGCCTGGTCTGCTTCCTGGAGAACTTCAGCAGCGGGTGGCGTGGGGTGGCCTCGGCGGAGTGCTTCCTGGCCTCCAGGTATGGCGTCAGCTTCCTCCACTGCACCTGCCACCGCCTGGGCCCGCCCTCCTCGATGCCCTATGTCTCCGGGGATAGGAAGAAGGAGGAGGTGGTGTGGAGGTGGCTCCCAGCGCACTCCCGGGGCTAGCGCCCGCCTGGCAACCCTACCGCTGGGCCCGCAACGGGGTGCGCTCCTCGCCCTCAAGTTCACCGTCCTCGACAAGTCTGTTGTTGGCCTTTGTGCCGCCGCCAAGGCCCTCGGCCTGCTCAGTGAGCAGCCCTCAGGATACCCAAGGGGCCACCCAAATGAGAGAGGGAGGCAGGCAGGCAGGCAGAGAGAGAGGGGGGGGGGAGAGAGAGAGAGAGAAAGATGCCTGGAGTTGGAAGGGACCCAAGGGCCATCCAGCCCATCCTATAAGAAACAGTCAGAGAGATAGATAGATTCCTAGTGTTGGAAAGGACCCCAAGGACCATCCAGTCCATCCTATAGAGCGGTGGGTAGGTATGTATGTATGTAGGTAGATAGATAGCAAGATAGACAGGCAGGCAGACAGAACCCTAGAGTTGGAAGGGACCCTAAAGGCCATCTAGTCCAACCCTGAAGGGCTCTGTAAAAGGTAGTTCAAAACCAAGGGATTCATAGTTTTACCAAGAACACCAGGCTGGAATGATCCCATAATCCCCTGTTTCTTCCCCATGTGGGAACCTAAGGCTCAAAAGTCATTCGGTCCAACCCTGAAGAGATAGCATATACAAGTCGCTTGCCTAGAGCGTTCCTCCAACCCCCATTCTGCGATTATAGATTGTAGGACTTTATTTACTCACCGCTTTCTTGCCCGTATTGTTTGGGGATTGCTCCAGCATTGGTCTTGGTCTACGGATTCTTCGGTTGGACATACGTACCGTCATTCTGCCAGGGGAATCCTTTTCTCATAGTATGTACGTATATACTCACATTTAGTTGAATTCAGTCTTAAAATATATATTATATATTATATGGCTCTCACTGAAATAAATTTCCAAATATTTTGCTTTCATGGCTCTCTGAGTCAAAAAGGTTCCCGACCCCTGTTATAAAGCATCTCTCGGGTGATACCTGAGAGAAAAGGGATTGCTCTCAGTTCTTTCACTGCACGCACCCAATTGGAAAGCTGGAGCACAGGAAGGGAAAAGGTTCAACATCTACAGTACAAAAACATGTCATCCAAATTACAATCCAGGTCCCAATGGCTTGCTTTCTAAATCCAACAATCACATCTTGTTAGACTCTAAAGTAGACCTAAAACAACAACTGGAACAACTGCCATAATTTGGAAATTCTATATTAACGAATGAATGGATTAACATATTTCTATTTTGCTCTGGAGTGCAGTCATTAAAAGCAAAATTTTTCTGGCTTTGCTTCACGAACAAAGAAAAGCGCGTTGATGACTAAAAAGGCCAATTCGAGATAGGCAAGTTCAGTTGCAGAAAGCACAGCAGAAAGTCTCCTTGGGTGATGTTGGTTCCAAGTTGCGGTTCAGCGTGTCTTCTCAAAGGTGACCGCAGCATTGTGGATAGTGTGTCTCCACGCCTCCCAATGTGAGGCCAGGGTGGACCATTGTTGGTGATCTATCTGGCCGAGCCTGAGCTGTTGTTTCAGAGAGTCCTTATATCTCTTTTTGGGGGTGCCTCTCTTGCGCCAACCCATGGTGAGTTCACTATAGAGTAGTATCTTTGTGAGGCGGTGGTCCTTCATCCTAGAGATGTGCCCTGCCCAGCACAGCTGTGTTCTCAATAGCATGGCCTCAATGCCGGTGATCCCTGCTTGCTCAAGGACAGCAACATTCGTCACATAGTTCAGTGTATATTTAGGATTGTGCAAAGACAGTGCTGATGAAAGCGTTTGAGGAGTCGTAGGTGTTGGCGATAGGTGACCCATGTTTCTGACCCATATAGGAGAATAGACAGTATGATAGCTCTGTACACACTGATTTTGGTGCTTTGCCTCAGGTGCTTGTTGCTCCAGACTCTTTTGTGAATGCACTATATGCCTTTGCTAATCTGTGATCTATCTCTTTATCAATCTTGGCGTCTGAAGAGATGATGCTTCTCAGGTAGGTGAACTGCTGAACGGACTTAAGCACAGATTTCTCTATGCTGACGTGTGGATGATGGTGTTTTTCCTGTGGACTTCCAGGCCAAACAGCTCTGCAGCTGTTGCAAAGCAGGATGTTAGGTGTTGCAGGGCTGCTTCTGTATGGGTGACAAGGGCAGCATCGTCAGCAAAAAGCAGCTCACGGACTAGATAGTTTAGAGTCTTAGTGCGAGCCCTCAGACGGCTTAAGTTGAACAAGCTACCATCAGTATGATAGCTTATATATATGCTGTCTTCTTCGAAATCTGCCGTAGCCCTTTGGAGCATCATGCTGAAAAAGATCGTAAATAGGGTTGGTGCAAGAACACAACCTTCTTTCATTCCTTAGTTATTAGAAAGGGCTCTGAGAGAGCATCGCCATAATGTGACTTGCCTGTGCTGGCCCTCATGTAGCAGGATAATCAATTTGAGGAATTTGGGAGGACATCTTAGTTGTTCCAGGATCTGCCACAGACCTTTTCTACTCACTGTGTCAAACGCTTTGGTGAGGTCGACAAATGTTACATAGACTCCTTTGGTCTGCTCTCTACATTTCTCTTGCAGTTGTCTAAGGGCAAATACCATATCTGTGGTGCTTCTATTAGCAATATAAATGTTGCTTCTAAAAGCAACATAGAAGTATAGGAAAATAACGTGCAATAATGCAATTTTTTTAAAGTAAGGAAAGAAATTGAAAGCAAAAGTCATAATCCACCTGGATGTCAAGATGTTATCCAAAAAGCTTTGGTGAATAGTCATGTTTTAACACAGCATTGTAATGAGTGGGTTGATAATTTATCCGTGATGTCACAGTATATGGTGTACAGTTATTTGTATGTTATTCCTATCTTAGTTCATGCTTGTTAAGATCAATAACCTTGTTTAAGTTGTGTAAGTGGGTTATATTTTTGCAGGCAGTGCGTGCCAAGATTTCCTAGTTCTCACTATCACTCATTTATGTCCTGCCACACAGATATTTACATTTATCAACAATGAATTTATATCATGGCAGTATTCCATTATATATTGTTTTAATATAGGATATGTTTTCCATGTTCATGTTGCAGATAAATCCATACCTTATTCATACATAAGTAATTTCACTGAAACTAAGATTACTAGCCTGCTTTCCCCAAACTCTGACCTTCCAGATTTATTTACTACAGTTCTCATCACCGTCAACTGTTGATCATGCTGACTGGCAATTCTGGGGATTGTACAAGGTGAGGCAAAAAAAGTCTCACATTTCAAGGGGGCACTATGTGGGGTGTACTGGGGGTAGAAAGGTGGTTAGGCTTCGTTCGGTAGGTTATGCTCTGCCGTTTTCAGTACCCATCATGATTTGGATTGGTGAACATCGTGACTTTGTTGCTCAAGTATATTATGAGAAAAACTATTCTTTGATAATGATTTAGAAAGTAGTCTGCCTGAGATTACTGAGATAGTGATGGAGAAATTCCGAGAATGTCTTCAGCAATGCATTGCCAATAACAGCTGCCAATTGTCTGATATGGCTATTTTTAACCCATTAAAACAAAACTGTTTTTATGCCCCACCCTGTTTATCAGCACATTGGAAGAATCACCAATTTGCTGAAAACTGGAGTACAATCATACAACCTTTAGCATTGTAATAGGACTCTATCTGTGTTATAGAGAATGGCTTTGCTCCCTAAGGCTGCACTTGATTTCAGTAGGAGCAGGATTTAATCCTGAAAAAATATGAATAGTACAGTGTTCTGTATTATAGTCAATATAGAAACTATTGTTTATTTAAAGTCTTAAATTTGTGGATGAATGGGTAAGAAGAATTTTAAAGATGGAAATAAGATGAATTATTTGAATGTGAAAGTTATAGAACCTAATAATTATGCTATTGTCATTTCTTGTTTCGTTCTGCTTGAAATAAAAATAACATCAATGCGACTAAGGAAACAAAAGCAGCATTTATTGCGGTTCTGTCTAGCCAAATAGAAAAAGAGCTTGCTATTTCTACCAACATAGGTTGAAGTAAACGTACTGCTACATATTTACTAATCACATATTAGAAGATAACAGTGGTGGTTTTAAGGAGCTTTAAAATTATTTTATTTCACTTAAGCGATCACCTCCACATTGCATGATCCAACAGCAGACCATGTTAGCAGTTTGTTAGAGACGATGACAAAATCCCAAGCAAAATGGTTGTTCTCCGCTTACAGCGTTAAAATGTCTTCTGATTAGAACCTCTTCCTTCGCCCCATGAATAAATTGTTTTCGTTCTAATTTTTTGTTCATTCTCTTGAAGAAATAAAGGCAATCCTATTTCCTCTTACAAATTATCATAAATATTGAAGAGGCAGATTTTTCTTAGATCATTAGCATATCACGCTGCGACCCACACCAGAATGTACCATTAACAAAGCAGCCTTCATGTAATTAATGTAAATAATATGGAACTACAGCGTGAGTAACCCAGTCAGCCTTGGCAAAAAGCATTTGTCATAACGCATCATCTGAGGAGCTCAGTCTCAATTCAAATTAAACTTCATGGGTTTGTCCCTTTATTTTTTGCTTCTCAAGCTATAAATTCCTGGGAAACGTGCACCTATATGGAAGAAAGCAATCCGGAAAGCTGAAATTAAAATTTCATTATTTACTGTGCTTCTGCAGCAGAGCACAATTAGTATCTTCATAAAACTAGAGATGTAGATTCTAAGGGCACATCTGAGGGTTCCCCTCCTCCCCGCACTTCTGCACTTAAAAGTGTTTTCTGTCCTCAGCTGCTGCCAGCAAATCTAAAGTATGGTGCTATGTCTGCCATTTGCTACTATTGCCCTCTGACTCCAAAACACAGAGGAGCATTGTAAATTTTTCATGAAGAGGTTTCAGTCTGTAAAACAGCAAACTGGAATAATGTTTTAAATGCAATCATTGTCAAGCCTGAACAATGTAATTTATCAAGAGAGCAGTTTGTACTATATAATAAGTTTCATATATTAATACAATTTTTCATCTGATGTCAGCCTCCTGATTTATGAATAGCCCATGATCTAAGGTGATCATTGAATTATAATTCAAGTAATAAGCCAGGAACAAGACACTGCACTGCTACCCTGCATTAGCTTACGTGCCACCAAGCCAATTTACTAAACAACCGTGGGCTAAATGATACAGTTTTTCTAATTCAAAGAAGGCACTCGTTAATTAGATAAAGGCTAAAGCTCTCATTATTTTTAAATGATTTAAGAATGGGTAAAGATCTTACAGCTTATACTGCAGCTCTAATAGTTCTCTGCTTACTGCCTTGTAATAAGAGTATTAAAGACAGATGGCCCATGCTGATTTAAACCAATTACAACACTTAATGTATACTAGTAGCAGTGACTATTCATAGGCACATCAGATGTTAATATTCTACATGCTACAGTTAAAAACCCGCCTTATTAATGTGATTTACAAGTAATTCGCTTCATTTTTCTGATTTTGGGGGTTTGCAATAAGAGTTACATCTATATGATATGGCCACTGTTTAACTACCTATCACAAATCACCCCCCCCCCCCCAAAGCTCCTCCTAATTCAGTTTGTTTCTGTATTCAAGTCAGATCTGCAGTTCTTGATATTCCACTTACACCCTTTGCACTTCAGTATTCATACAACTGATGCTTCTGTCATAAAAATGGTGACATCTATGGAGAAAGTTAGCATAGATAAGCGTACATTTCCAGAAACGATGCATTGGTGCCTTTCTTCTTAATTCATTTGACTCGGGGATAACTTCTCTGCTGTTTTCCAGGCGAGGTTTCCCAATATTTTAGCCTTGAGGGATGTGTTAACAAGCTGGACTTTCTTAATGTTATTTTGAACTGATTTGAAAGCGACTTTTGATTTTATAAATAAGCATGGTTGCAGGAATACAGAGGTCATAAAGAGTTCCATTTCCTTTCAGTTAAGTAGATATCTATCACATATAATATGATTTCCACTGTATGCAGCCTAAGTTTTAAATTTAATTTATATCGATGTGGCAGTTTTGTAGAACCGTTACATGGTTGCTTTGATTCTGTTTTCTGTTTGTGTGTGTATATATATATATATATATATATATATATATATATATATATGGAGAGACTGGAGTGCTTCCGTTGAGCTAGAGTAGCCTATTCAATCACAGCTCCCTTCACCTCTGTCTCCTCATTCAAGCCTTCCATTTGTCTCTACTCTCCATAACCTTAACATCATTCCTGACCATGAACTGTCCTTCTCCTATATCTCAAAAGCTGTGTAAATGAATTTTTGTGCTCCTGCAGTGCCTTTTTGTCATCAGTGTTGAAATCAACATTCCTCCTTGATACCGCTTTGTTCGAATATGTTCTTTCAATTTTTCAAATTGAAATTGGCTTAACCAGTCTAAATTCAAGTGGAAACTGACCAAAACCGAAGATCACTTTAAGAGCTAGTGCCAATTTGCATTTTTTCCCAATGTATAAAATACATTAGTGCAGAAAGTTCACTTTTATGCTGGGATGGCACCATACTTATTAAATGAATCCATATTCGTTATTAATTCTTTAGTCCTTAGAATGTAATGCAAGCTCCTCTCCAATAATCCCAGTATTGGGAAATGTGTCATATCACTGCTCTGTAAAATAAGGAGATACATTAAGAAATCACAGCATTTCAAGACTCAATCTTTCAGGATTTTTCACTTGTCTCTTGACTGAGGTTTCTTGGTGTGTGTGTGTGTGCAGCATGTCCAAACATTTAGGGGCCCAAGATGACTGAGAAAATCAATTCATATCATTCCAATAAAATTCTGGGAAGAAAACCCTACTGATACAGTTTTCAAGTCTATACTAAATGTATTATATTACCTATGTTGTGTATGTCTCCCATGCATTTGATAGCCGCTCCGAGGCCCTGGGGAGTGGCAGCATACAAGCTTTAACAATAAATAAATAAAATAAACAAATATTTCTATGAACTGGAAATCAAGACATTTTGGTTTCAATATTTTTAAAGAACACATTTCTTGTACCTTTCAGTCAGATCCCTTCGTGATGGCTATGCAAACACTTCTAAAACAGCACAGAATCATATAGAGGCAATCCCCAAATTAAGACCAAAGTTTCTTCTTAAGCTGAATTTGTTTGTAAGTCAGAACTGGCACATTTTTAAGTGTATCTCCAGCACATTTTTGAAGCACATTTTTAAGTGTATCTCCAGCCTTTTTGTGTGTGCTTTGGATAGCATAGGAAAGGGTGAACACCCCTATGGTGTTTGTTTTGCTCTCTGCCCCTTTTCGGAAGATTTCACCTCATGTTCTGTCCTTGTGATAATTGACTTGTTGTGGAAACAAGGATTGGTAAGAAAGCTTCAGTGGAGACACCTTTTTCCAATGATACAATGTAACTCTTTCTGGAGTGAATTTCCCATCCAAGGGGTAGATTTCTCTCACTTCCTGTTGTTTCACCATTGTTCATAACTATGAGTTGTTTGTAAGACGGACGTTTGTAGCTCAGGGACTGCCTGTACAGTAAACAAGGCAAGTTATTAAAAACACCTTGCAAATAAAAAATAGCAGAAACACTTTTGTATTTTGCAAATACAAAATAGCAGAAGTGAACAGGAGGCCAAGCCAACTGCTTACTAGAAGACGACTTGTTTAGCAGCTAAAAGTCAATTTAAATAAATGTCAAATATTTCTCTCCTGACCCTTGATTGACCAAATGTTTTGTATTGTAATCTCACTATTGCATATAAAGAAACCTGTCAACTGTCCTTGGAAACAAACTTTTGGGATTTCCCCCATTTCATTTCCTGTGCATCTGTCTTCAGATTTCATCCCCACTGGCGTTTCCCCTCGTTTATAGGTCTCTTTTCTTGTTATTCCCTGTCTGTCTTACACAATTTATTGTCTAACTGCAACAATTTTGTCACTTTGCAGTGCTGGACCTCTCTGTGAGAGTCCAGAGGCATGCCTTTAAATGAGATTTTGTGTGTGTTTAGGCACTTGCTGGCTACAGTGAACCAGGGAGAAGGGAATTGAAGGGAGTTTCTGCTGTGTTCTTCCTGCCCCCGCTTTTGTTTTAGAGACACAACAAGATATGTTATTAATGGACCCTGAAAAGAACAAGTTATTTGTTATGGTAACTTTTTGACCTATTTAATAAGTACTTAAAGCACTGTAGTGCAGTTTTTATTGTATTCTGCAGTGTACTGTTATGAAGTGTGGTACATAATAAAATAAAAGCAATAATGTGGATATTTCAGAGGGATCCATCAGAGCAGACCTGAAGCAACATATTTCATCTGGTTTGTCTGGCTCTGAAGCCTTGCAAGTTATAGCTGAAATAACTAGGAACAATATTGTGGTTATGAGTTGTGATTGTTTACCGCTGTAACCAGCCAAGCTCTTTATGTGCTTACCCTTTCAAAGCTCTCAGAAACAATTTCCCCCGACCCTCCCCAAATATCTTCATCAACACCTGCTCATGTTTAGCCGTCAGGAGGAAATAAATGGGTACCTGACTCTTGGAGGTGGGTGCTTTAATAAATTCAGTAAATTCCCTGAAAATACAGCACAGCTTATTTGGTTAAGAATTTGGTAGCACCACGAATCGACACTTGTTTTAACAGACTGGCAAAAGAGAGAAAGCACATAGCACTTGATAAGATTACTGAAGTCGTCGTGTGATACGTTGTTTGATTTGGTTTTTGTGATCACGCAACAGAAAGTTCAGATGTACAGACAAGTCATTCAATATGTGTGTGAGAGTACTTATGTAAATATAAATGGTGTGGTCCAGTGAAATGATGAGAACAGTAAATATATCCCCATTGACTTGAGTAGGGTGTGGATCCTATTATTGGGAACAATCATTTTCCTAGACATTTTCCTTATGGCAGAGTGTGAGATCCCTTCTCACAAAGAACTGCAGTTCCCAATGGAACTCAAGCAATGGGAAAAGGTAATTTAAATTAACATTTATATTATTTTTAGTTATGCTTTCCAACAAAGTACCTAGAACAACTGACCTGTAATTTCCTGGATTCCTTTTCAAAAGCTAACTTCCCTCAATCATTGTTCTTTAAAGTCCGTGTTTCATTGGCAGGTTTCCAGTCCTTTGTGATCAAGGCTTATTACCAGGATATAGTGAGTTATTTTTGTCAAATGATCACCGATCTCACATTTGAGTTCATTGAAAACTCTCAGATACATACAGTTGATCTAGAACCTTATCTGTTCATACAATTCTTTGCTTTTATTCTGCAGCAACCTTTCCTGAAAATAGAAGTTCAGTTATAGGTAACTACAACAACTTTTGCAGTGTACACTCAAATGATTTGTGTATATTTCCATTTACTCATTCTTTACCCCTTTGTCATCGATGGGTTATTTTCTGCTAGAAGAGGTATCTATTATGCCAAAGACAGATTTATTTATTTATTTATAGTTTGAATTTAATAGACTGCATCTCCCGAAGCTCGTAGCAGTTTACATAGGTAAAAACACACAATCACACAACGTCCCAACATCATTAAAAACATCCTACCAAACATTAAAATATTCCTAACAATAAAATACATCATGAGACATCAGAAGGGGGCCGCTAATTCGCGGCGCAGCAAGCAATCAGAGGCGGGCTTGTTCTTACAGAGCGTTAATCAGTTGCCAAACGCCTGCCGGAATAGCCAGGTCTTGCAGGCCCTGCGGAAGGCCATCAGATCGTGCAGGGCCCGCGTTTCTGCTGGCAGGGTATTCCACAATGTTGGTGCGGCCGCTGAAAACGCCCTCCGTCGAGTGCTAGCCAACCTACTGTACATAATTTCACATCTGGGATCTCGAGAAGGTTGTGGTCCTCTGAATGCAGTGATCTTCTGGGTACATATGGGGTAAGCCGCTCCCTCAAGTACACTGGCCCCAAACCATGTAAGGCCTTGAAAGTCAAGACTAACACTTTGAAGGAGATCCGGAACTCAATTGGTAATCAGTGCAGTTCGCGTAGGAGAGGTGTTAATCGAGCCTCGAGATGACCTTGGCTTGGATCACCGTGGCTAGGTCGCAGCGTGAAAGGTAGGAAGCCAGGCGTCTTGCTTGCCGAAGATGGAAGAAGGCTGTCTTGCAGGCACAAGCAATTTGTGCCTCCATAGACAGCTGGGGGTCCAGCCGAACCCTAAGGCTCTTAACTGAAGACTGCGGGCATAGTGCCACGCCGTCGAATGTTGGCAGCTGGATCTCCTCCCTGCCCGCGCGACCCAACCACAAGATCTCCATCTTCGCCGGGTTCACCTTCAACTTACTGGCTCGCAGCCATCCAGTTACAGCTTCTAGGCAAAGTTGGAAATTATCAGGTACAGATTCCACCCCAGCATCCATCCTCAGAACGAGCTGGGTGTCATCAGCGTACTGATGACATTCCAGCCCGAAACTCTACACCAATTGGGTGAGTGGTCTCATATAGATGTTAAATAACAGTGGGGAGAGGATGGTATGCTAGGAAGTATTATTTCTGTTTATAGAAAGACATTGCTGTATACACTGTATACAATGCAGAGACTGTATATACATGGTGTTCACTAATTTATTACTGATAATATAGATTTTTTTCCATATCAGAAGTGACTTGAGAAACTGCAAGTCACTTATGGTATGAGAGAAATGGCCATCTGCAAGGACATTGCCCAGGGAATGCCTGGATGTTTTACCATCCTGTGGGAGGCTTTTCTCATGTCCCCACATGGGAAGCTGGAGCTGATAGATGGGAGCACACCCTGTCCCGCGGATTCAAACCGCCAACCTTCAGATCAGCAGATCAGCAGTTCACAAGGGTTTAACCCATTGGGCCACTGCAGCTTCTAATAGATTAAATATAACATTCTGATACAGTGCAAATATCATAGTGGATGAGAAATGGCAACTGAAGATGAATGCTGCTCTTCTGTCTTGCTGCTAGACTTGCAGTGTGACTATCTACAAATGGAAAGACAACACTAGTTTATGCATCCCATTTTTGTTATACATCTGGCTCAGACTAAAGCAAAATGTGCCTCCAGTTTTAACTAACTAACTAACTAACTAATTTTATTATTTATGAGTCACCCTCCACAAATGTGCTCCGGGCGACTTACACAGCTAGGCATCTACAATACTAAAATATTAATATTTTAAAATATTAAAATGTTAAAATATGGGAATAGACAGGTTCCAGGTCACTTATGCATATGCTCTTCTTATGCATATGCTCTTCTAAATAGCCATGTGCCGCCAGAAATGAAGCCAGGTCGAAGATGCCTCTTTGGTCTGGTGGCAGAGAGTTCCACAGGACAGGGGCCACAACGGAAAAAGATCTCTGTCTCGTGGACTCCAGATGAGCCTCTCTCAGACCCAGGACACAGAGAAGGTTCTCGTAGGCTGGCCGTGGTGCTCTCGGATGGATAAATGGTATCAGACGGTCTTTTAGGTATGTAGGACCCTGGCCCCGCAAGGCCTTAAGTGTCAGGGTCAGGGCCTTATAAAGGCCTTATTAAGCCAGAAGAAGCTGTGATCCAGGTTGAAAAGGTCTGGGGAACAATGTTTGAGTCTACTGTATCGTCGGAATTCAGCCTAGTGTCCCATTTCATGCTGCTCTCATGTACTGTATAAATCATCAACCTGGAAGTTAGATGGGTATTACAGTATAATGGTAAAGTCCAGATGAAAAGTATTTGAAATAGATCATAATTGTTAGCATTATGCTCATAATTGTCTGTAGTAATTATGAAGAATACCTTTTTGAGCATTTTTTGTTTGTTTTGCAAATGAGTGTGAAGAGTTCTTGTTTTAAGGTCCATTTTCAACACAAATTTATAATGTGTCACGCTTGGGCATGGATTATAGTATTATAGCCTGACATTTTTATGCAGTTTATATGTCTTTTTCACATTGCCACAACTTTATACAAACTCACATACGTATAATCCTGAACAGAAGAGAACGGAAAAAAAGAAAGCCCAATAGATTGGACCTCCAGGAAGTGCCCTGATGTTAATCAGAGCAGTGTGCAAGACAGAAAAGCTGATAGTCAGAAATTGCTCTTTAAACTAAGACAGACTGTCAGTCTTTAGGAATGGAGGGGAATGGCCTATTTATGTAATCAGATACTAAAGCTGGGAAGAAGCTGTCAGGCACATTCTTGTTGTGTAAGCAGCAGGCAAACTGTGCTTTATCTGACAGACAGTGTGTAAATCTGTCCATGCAAAAATCCAAATGTTTAGTTTGCTTCTAGTCACTGTAATAATCTGCTTATTTTCTTCTGCTAGAGCAATGACATCACTTAGCAGAATGCACCACAGACAGGAGGCCTAGATAAGGCTATGTTGCTGTCACTCATTCACTTTGTGATTGGCAAGGAGATAAATAAGAACCTACTGGAGGCTTGCTTCTAGCGAAAAGAGCAGCCAACACCTTCAGATAAGTATATGAACAACAAGAAGCCCATCTAGCAGTCTCAGTCTATATTTAGTTTTTGTCGTGAGACAAGAAAAAAGAACTTTTAGAAAAGAAAATTCCAATGTAAGGGTTTCTGATGGCAGACGTACTGTGAGAAAAGCTCCTTAAAATGTAATATAAGTGACTAAAAACAACCAAATATCCATAAAATCAGAGATACAGGGAGCCCTTGGTATCCATTAGGGTTTGGTTCTAAGACCTTTGTGGGCATCAAAATCTATACAATAGCATAAGTCAATTGATATCCCTAATATACAATGTTAAAATCAAGTTTTGCTTTTTGGAATTAAAAAAAATATTTTCAAGCTGATGTTGGTTAAATCTGTAGATTTTCAAGTCATGGATGGTTGAGTCTGTGGATACGGAGGACCAACTGCCCTGAATTTGACTTCCCTAGAGATTAGAACAGCATTATATTTGTCTCAGTTTTGATTAAAAAAAATGTTGAGGACAGAGGAGCTGGTATGTTTCCTCCTCTGATTTCAGCCTATCATCGCCTTCAAAATGTTGGAAAAGGTGCTCAAAAAAGAGTAGGAAGAGGAGAAAAACATCTGGCAGTTAAATGGGTACTTAATTCTGTTCTGTATAAAATTGGCATAATTGTAACGGACTGAACTGAAAATAGTGGACCTGCATAGTGATTGTTTATATGGAAAGGGTTGACCCACTTCCTGAATTCTTTACATGAGGACTTTACTGTAAAAAGATAACAGTTTCCCCTTGACGTTAAGTCTAGTCAAGTCCGACTCTGGAGGGTAGTACTCATCTCTATTTCTAAGCCAAAGAGCCGGCGTCACAGACATCTCCTAGGTCATGTGGCTGGCATGACTGCACGGAGTGCTGTTACCTTCCCATCAAAGCAGTACCTATTGATCTACTCACATTTGCATGTTTTTGAACTGCGAAGTTGGAAGCTAGGGCTAACAATGGCAGCTCACTCTGTTCTGCAGATTCGAACCACCGACCATCTGGTCAGCAGGTTCTGCAGCTTAGCATTTTGACCTGCTGCGTCACTGTGTCCCCTTGAGTTCACTGTGTTCCCTAATAAAACGTGTCTCAGAGTCTTGGAGACCTAAGACTTTCAGAAATATTCATTTGCAGGCTCGAATTGGAAACTAATAACGGAACTATGTAGGCAGAAGGGCTGTAATACATAACTGATTAGTAGAACATAGATATTGGGACACAAAAATTCCAGGTTATAAACTGTACAGGAAAGACAGGAGAGGGAAAAACGGTGGCGGTGTGGCCTTGTACATAAATGAAGAGCTAGAATCTCATGAATTAGAACTTCAAGAAAATTCAAACTCACCTACAGAAACATTGTGGGTAAAAATCCCAGGACAAAAAACTAATCTAGCATTAGAGATCTGCTATCGCCCTCCCAACCAAACTCCAGAGGCAGACTGCTATCTGGAAAATGAAATTAAACAGGCCTCAAAAAGCAATAAATTAGTCATAATGGGGGACTTCAACTATCCCCAAATAGATTGGCTAAATTCTTGTTCTACGCATGAAAGAGAGACAAGGTTCCTCGACATGCTAGCTGATTATTCCCTTGAGCAGATGGTCATGGAACCAACCAGGGGAAAGGGGATCCTGGACTTGGTGCTAACTAATGAACAAGATCTCGTTCAAGATGTCCTTGTAACTGAGCCCATAGGTACCAGTGACCACAACACAATAACCTTAAACTTAAGTTTGGATAGCAAACTGTCAGTGAAAACTAACACAGAGACCTTAAATTTTCAAAAAGGGAATTTCACCAAAATGAGAAAAATAGTAAAGAACAAACTAAAAGGAACAGTAAAAAAAAATCAAATCCCTCCAAAATGCTTGGAAACTGTTTAAAAATACTTTAAAACAAGCCGAACTAAAATGCATTCCTAAAATAAGAAAGAGGCCGGGAAAGTCCAAGAGGACATCGGCATGGCTTACAAATGAAGTAAAAGATGTGATTGGAAAGAAGAAAAACTCATTTAAGAAATGGAAGGCTCTTCCCACTGAGGAGAACAGAAAGGAACACAAGCTCTGGCAAACTAAATGCAAAGCAACCGTCAGGAAAGCCAAGAGAGATTTTGAGGCACATATAGCTAAGAATATTTAAAAAAATATCAAAAACTTCTTTAAGTACATCAGAGTAGAGAAACCCAACTAGAAAAGCAGTTGGGCCACTTGACGAAAATGGTAAGAAAGGGACAATAAGTGAAGACAAGGAGATTGCCGAGCGGCTAAACGACTTCTTTGCCTCCGTTTTCACACAGGAGGACAGACAACATATGCCTGCAGCTGAGTCAGTTTTTTCAGGGAGGGAATTAAATGAATTAAGCCAGATAGAGATAAACAAGGAAGATGTTCTCACATGCCTTACTAAACTAAATGTCAACAAATCACCAGGTCCAGACGGCATCCACCCCAGAGTTCTTAAGGAACTCAAGTGTGAAATTGCTGAAATTCTAGCCAAAATATATAACCTTTCTCTAAGATCAGGCACTGTACCCGAGGACTGGAGGGAGGCAAATGTAACTCCGATCTTCAAGAAAGGATCCAGGGGTGATCCAGGAAATTATAGGCCAGTTAGTCTAACCTCAGTTCCAGGCAAAGTGATGGAAACCATTATTAAAGAAAAAAATTACTAAGCACATAGAAGAACAGGCATTGCTGAAGGAAAATCAACATGGTTTCTGCAAAGGCAAATCATGTCTTACTAACTTGTTAGAATTCTTTGAGGGTGTAAATAAACACATAGATAAAGGGGACCCAGTCGATATTGTTTACCTTGACTTTCAAAAGGCTTTTGACAAAGTCCCTCACCAAAGGCTCCTAAATAAGCTCTTCAGCCATGGAATCAGAGGACAGGTCTTGTCCTGGATTGGAACCTGGCTAAACTGTAGGAAACAAAGGGTGGTAATAAACGGACATTTCTCTGGGTGGAAAGAGGTGAGAAGTGGCGTACCCCAAGGTTCAGTTTTGGGTCCGTTACTTTTTAATTTATTCATTAATGACCTGGATGTAGGAGTAAATTCTGAGGTAGCAAAGTTTGCAGACGACACTAAATTGTTCAGGGTAGTTAAAAATGAAACTGATTGTAAAGAGCTCCAGAAAGATCTCTCGAACATGAGTGAATGGGCAACAAAGTGGCAAATGCATTTTAACCTAAACAAGTGTAAAGTCATGCACATCGGGGCAAAGAACCCCAACTACACCTACCAATTGATGGGGTCAAAGCTTTCCGAGACAAACCAGGAAAGGGATCTTGGGGTTTTGGTGGACAGCTCAATGAAGATGTCAACCCAGTGCGCAGCAGCAGTGAAAAAAGCAAATTCTATGCTTGGCATGATCAGGAAGGGAATCGAAAATAGGTCATCAAATGTTGTATTGCCTCTCTACAAATCTATGGTGAGGCCACATCTGGAGTACTGTGTACAATTCTGGTCACCGCACCTCAAGAAGGATATAACGGAACTGGAAAAGGTACAGAAAAGGGCAACAAGAATGATCCAAGGGATGGAGCAGCTCCCTTACGAAATCAGGTTGCAACGCCTTGGTCTTTTCAGCCTTGAAAGACGGCGTTTAAGAGGTGACTTGATCGAAGTGTATAAAATCATGCACGGGATAGAAAAGGTGAATAGAGAAAAAATATTTTCTCTGTCACACAACACTAGGACTAGGGGGCACTCCCTAAAGCTCCAAGGTAGGAAAGTTAGGACTAATAAAGGGAAATATTTCTTCACCCAGAGGGTCATTGGGTTATGGAACTCACTTCCAGAGGAGGTTGTGACAGCGGTCAGCCTGGACAGCTTCAAGGCAGGATTAGACAGATTCATGGATACCAAGGGAATCAGTAGCTACTGAAATGGACATCAAAGTGCCACCTCTGTGTTGATGGAGGCAGGCAGGATTTTCCCCGGGTACTGGTTGTGGGGGGTCGGGAGCAGGTGAGGGTTTTGCCCTCCTTTCTGCTAGAGATCCCCGTGTAGAACTAGTGGGCCACTGTGTGACACAGAATGCTGGACTAGATGGGCTGAGGCCCGATTCAGCATGGCTCTTCTTATGTTCTTATGTTCTTATGTTCTTAGATATACAGTATACTACAATGAAGAACAAGATGACTGTTGTCAGTTAAAAGTTTCTGGTATCAAGCCAGAATAAGGAAATAAATCTGGACTTCTACTTGGAATATCATAGCTTTCTGAAACAGTATTATTCTAGCCCAGGAAAGAAGCAGTACATCTCAGTAACTGAATTTTAGAAATTATTAGTCAATCATTGGGGATGGTCAGGTAGAGGCTGCAGAAGCATTGGAATCACCATGCACAGAGCGGGAATAAATCTGATAATATCAATTATAATCAAGATGATGGATTGATTTATGGTTCAACACTGGAGGGTTTTTTTTAACCTACATTTTCCCAGTTAAGTCTCTTACTTTTGAAATACATGGTTCTGTAAGGTAGCAGTACTACTATACTGCTATGTACTTGATTTTGAGAAATCCTTTTACTTTGTAAAATTTACTCTGCCTGTCAGTTAATGAAGTTGACTACCAGCATCCCAAATACGTTTGCCTGTTAGTATGAGACAGATGAATGTCCATGCCTTTGATGTTGCAGTACTGGACCACTGAAATGCTAAATAAATAAATCCCTTTGATAGAAAAGATCAAGTAAATATTGGGAACTGTATGGAGTCTATTTCTGTCTAGGGACCAGCCTATGGTATCAAAATGACCATAGCTCCAAGCTAAATTATTTGATCAGTCTGATCTACTTGCAGATCCAGAAATGAGAGCACAACAAACAAAGATACTCTGCTGAATGGTAGAAAAAGAAACTTGTAGTTATGTTTTAAATTACATTCTCGAGGAAACTAAGATATAGTGAATTTGACATTAGATTAGAGTTCACATCTTTTGAAAAGCAAAAATAGGAGTCATTTACTGATGGACTTCTTCAAGTCACCAATTTCTATAATTTTATTTATTTATTGTTTCGATTTGTATACCGTCCTTCCAATTTGGCTCAGGACGGTTTTACAGTACATTGACCAAGGCATTAAAACCATAACCATAAAAACAACAATAACAATTAAAACAGAATAACAAAGTTAGCCCATAGCCAAGGAATGGCATTAAATGCCTGACAGAAGAGAACTGTTTTGCAGGCTTTCCGAAATGCCAGCAGTTCAGTGATTGCTCGGACTTCAAGTGGCAACGTGTTCCATAGGCTCGGAGCAACAACAGAGAAAGCCCTCTGTCTGGTTGAGGACAAATGGATAGTCCGTAAGGAAGGAATCTGTAAGAGGTTGTGATCCTCAGATTGAAGAGACTCTCACCTCAAATATTCCTGATATATAAACTGTGATAATTGCTACCAGAAATATTCCTAACTTTAATTGTATCTGAATAACAACATTTTCATTGATTATTTAGCAATATTTAATAATACCAACAATTGGTCTGGTTGCAACAGAATAAAAGATAAAGGTTTTCCTCTGGGGATTGGTGCTAATCTCTATTTCTAAGCCGTAGAGCCAGCATTGTCCATAAACACCTCCAAGGTCATATGGCCGGCATGACTGCATGGAGTGCCGTTACCTTTTCGCCAGAGTGGTACCTATTGATCTATTCACATTTGCATGTTTTTGAACTGCTGGGCTGGCAGAAGCTGGAGCTAACAGTGGGAGCTCATGCTGCTCCCCGGATTGAAACCTGCAATCTTTTGGTCAGCAAATTCAGCAGCTCGGCAGTTTAACCCACTGCACCACCAGGAGCTCCAGTGCAACTGAATTGTCAACAACTAATTCATTGTAAAATGAAATGTGCTGAAACTGATAAACAATATACTCTGAAATAAATTAGTGTACGAAGTTCCCACATATATACAAATAAAAACAATTACCTTGGATAGGTCTGCATTGGTAAGAAAATGTGGACTCCCTTCGCATTCACTTCTTGCTGTTCCCATGATGTTCACCAACTTCTGGTGAGTTTTGTGGGCTTTTCAGGGTTAAGCCAACGGTGCCCTGCTAAGTTGGGGAATACTCTGGATACTTCTGCAGGTATCACTAGGGCCTCCAGAGCAATTCTATGGCATTTTTAGCCAGAAGGCTAAGACATCATTCATTTCAGGTAAGAAAAATAGATGCCAAATTAGATGAAATTTGTATTGCAATAAGGATCCTTGCATAATACATAGGTCTACTGTTTGTTATAGTTGTGTATGTGTGCCACAAAATAATATCATATCAAATTTAGGTTTCGGTAACATCAGAGTAAGACTAGTGTGAATAAAGGATCCTACTTAAATTAATTATCTGGAGAACCTGGAGTTTCTCTGGTTGCATGAACTGTTCAGAAAGCATCATCGCCGTTAGTCATCACCATTAGAGATTGGTAGGCTCACCATTTTTGGTTTAGAAATTGATTTAAAATATTTGCTGATCTATTTTTATAACTAAAAGATAGAAAGGTATAACTTTTTCAAATGAAAGATCACTGATTGCATCTACAAACTTCTGAGTCTCATGAAATTTTATTAGCACTGAACAAAAGAATTAAAACAATTGGCGAGGTTTGCATGTTACTCATGGAAACACAAAGGTATCAATTTACAGAAAGAGAAGATATTACCAATAGGCTAAAAGCAAAAAACTTAGCCTAGTCAATCTGTGTTTCCTGTGTTACTTAGGAGGTTCATATAGTCTTATGGCTTTACTCAACACATAAGACAAAGTTAAAATAGCACTCAAATGAAGCTAATGCAAAGAGGTTTGACTCATTTATGTCACACATGCACAGGTGTCCCTTTTTCCCCCCTACATTATATATTTGTACCAGTAAAAATTCATAGAGGTGTGTTAATGAAACATACCTCCATGTGCATTAAATAGTAGGAAGTGACATTATTTTAAGTGATTGTATATTATAAAAAGCTCTGTAGAAGGTTTAGCGTTGTTAAATTGACATGATATTATAATACCATGGAAGATTATAAATTATGAACTTTCCATTATGCCTTAATGCATACTATGAGAATTACAAGGTAATGGCTGTTGGTTTTACCAAGATGGCCCATAGGCCTGGTCTCTCTCTCCCCCTCATTCTCTCTCTCTCTCTCTCTCTCTCTCTCTCTATATATATATATATATATATATATATACACACACACACATACACACACACACACGGGGTGAAAATTGTGTATTGAAATAGTATTTCTCATATAGATTATGTTTTTTAAATGTGGTAAAGCTCAGACAAAAGAATTAAAATACATTGTCCTAAAATGTGGAAATGTCATAATAATTTTGAGAAATCATGGACAGAATAGGTAGAGCTATAATGTCAAATGTCATATTCATACCAGATATAGAATTCAAATTTGTCTGTTCTAATGACTGTTTATTTGTAAATTTGGCATCTACTGTACTGAAATTAAAGCCCATTCCTTTCTTAAACATATCGCCTTTATTTATCTTCTTACATTGAAAGTTAAGATCCCTACTTCTGAGCAACAACCATAAGTATAATAGTGGTTTTGGACTTGAAAATTATGCCTCACCTATGTATTCAGCTAGGTAGATCATTAGAAACCACTGTCTCTTGGTTTAATGAGCTCACAGAATGATTGTGAGCTTTAAAACCTCATTTTTCTAAGAAAAATAGGATATAACCCAGGAAGGAAGAAGGACGTGGTTCAGTTTTATTTTATAACTGATTAGATCAAATGTGTCTAATAATCAGATTTACCTCAACATCTAGCTGTACTGCATGATGAATTAGAGTTTCAGTATTCACTCAGTATTTGCTGCTTTTATCATTTTTAAGACAGTCTCTCAACCTTACTTGAACATTTTTATTGTACGTGAATAATAGACTATGCATTGGGGTTCAATAGGTACAGTGCTGTTAAATGTGCATCTTGGAAGATTTAAAAATGAAGGATTTATTTTGTCATTCATAAAGTTGTAATACAGTCTAGAGGAACTATTTGTTAAAAGATAGCATCTACTTAACCTGCTTATTTATTTCTTGTAGTAGAAGGTTAGATCTACAATAAATACACAAGGAAATAAGTAGATAGGGGAATTTATCTTGGAAATAAGATCCCTGTCATCCTTTTGAAATGTGAAATGCATGAAGACTTGTCAGAGAGATATACGGACATGATTTTTTTTTTACAGTGCGTTTGGAAGTATTTAGCTATATTTGTCATTTGCTAGTGCCACCAAGCAATGATGAAGTGATATAGTAATTTCAGTCTGTTTTCAGTTCAGTATGTGTATGTGTTTGCATGTGTTTTTTAAAAGGTTCTTTGTGTTTAGAAATGTTTTTGTGGGGAAATCTAGCAATTGCTTAATATAATCATAACTTGTAAAAGCGTTTGGAAAAAAAACCTTTAGTAAGATTGCCTCATATAAATTATGTGCATTTTTGTTAATATTTATAAACCAAATTAGAGAATAGTACCAAACAAGTGCAGATAAAGCCCACAAACGAAGAATTATTTAGTTTTCCATCTATATGAATATACTTTACTTGGCTGATACGGCAGTTTCATATGCCTTGATTTAGTGTATATACTCATGCATAAGCTGACATATATAAATCGAGGGCAGGTTTTGGGACCTAAATTCAGGATTTTGATATTATCCATGGATAACTCAAGAGTCATTCTGAAGAGAGGAGAAAGCATCAATGACACTTGGGGGGGGGGGCACTCACCCCTGGACACCTCTGCCATTTTCACATGCAAGAATGCAAAAAGGCCAGAAGTAACTCCCAGCAGAACGGGGTGGGTGCTTCTTTTTGATTTTCTGGGGATGGACTACACTCTTGCTTTTCACCACTCAGAAAAGGAGAAGGTTCCTTTTTTGGATAAGAGTTAAGGTATGGTGCTTATATTGACCCATGGTTAAGTTGACCCAGGTTTCTGAGTTCAAATCATTTCAAGCTTTTGTTGACCATGGGTGTTTTCTTGGCAAGGTTTGTTCAGAGGGAGTTTAGCATTGCCTTCTTCTGAGGCTGGGAGACTTCCCCAGAGTGCTAGTCTAACACTAAAGTCACTATACCATATTGGTTCTCAGATTAGGGAAAAATAAAAATAGTATGACTTTATTGAAGGCATCGGCTACACACATTTATTCAATAACATAAAGACGTGCATAGATTCCAAATAATGGCAAAATATTTTTTCCAAGCTCTGGGTGTATTTATTTATTTACCACATTTATATCGCATCCTTTTCACCCTGAAGGGGACTCAGGGTGGCTCACAGCAAAGAGACAATCAGATGCCTTGAGTACATATAAAATAAAACAACATCTACTTTAAAATCGCATAATTAAAACATATCACACAGCCCAAAAGCATATTCCAAGAACCATTCCAATTGTTATTTGTATTGTTCATTATTTCACTGAGAAATCATTGTTGCACTGGTAATCATTGTACCAAGTGAACTGCTAGGGAAAGCAGAAAAAATATGAACAAACCGTTCCAAAAATTAGTTATAAATTGAGTGTCTACTCTCCATGGGTTTACTACATGATCTAGATCAGTGGTTCTTAACCTGTAATCTTAGAACTCTCAACAGGCCGCAGTGTCCCCACAGTGAAGTTGCAAAGGCTTGAAGGCAAAGGCAGAGTGGCTGGCTCTGCTGTTGCTTGGCCCACCTATTCTCTGGAGCAGAGCATGACAGGAGCCATGGCAAAAGCTGGCCAACTGGACCTGCATGCCATGTGGCTGTTCTATTGTTGAGAGGAAGTAGGATGAGTAACAGCAGAGCAAGCCATCAAGGCTTTGTCCTTCTTGCTCCCTTTCCTTTCATTCTTTTCCAACCAAGGGCAGTTCTTATCAGAAATACTTCAGCTCCCAACCAGCTGTTCAGCCTGATTCCTCTAGTCTTAAAGTACACTTTCTGGAACTATCAAAGAGGGCTATGAAAGTACTGACACCTTTCATAACAACATACATGTGTGAAAAATGATTCTCTACTCTCATTTGTTTTAAATTTAAGTATAGAAACCACTTGAAAAATGGAAAAGCAGAACTCAGAACATACATTTCAACTATTAAGCATGACATAACAGGGCTTGTAAGTGAAATGCAGCACCAGCCTCCTCATGGTTCAGGGTTCAGGTATGATGATGATGATGATGATTAATCATTCAATTAAAATGTTATAATATGCCCTTCCAGAGCGGGAGCGAGGCACACACAGCGAAAGAGAGACAGCTTGCGCTGCCTTCCCGCCCCTCTCCCTCTCCCTGTGGCTCCTTGTTTTTGGGTCCGTGATCTGCGTCCCCCATCGACTTGCGCCCCTAGGCCATGGCTGTTGGGCCTGAATATGTGTATGTTTACTTATTTCTCCCTTCTCTCCAAATGTAAAGGCCCTTGATCAGCAATTTCAAATAAATATTTGGTGCACGTTAGGATTTTAAATCTTGGGGTCAGTAAGAACAAAATATATTCTTTGGTAAAGAAAAGGTTAAGAACCACCAGACTAGTTTAGCATTTTATTCCCAATGGTAGAAAATCAAATGTTTGTAGAATTTAATCAACAGGACTTAATGGTCGTATCTATCCCATGTTGCTCATTTCTGGTATCTGCTAGTCAAATATCCTAATTCAGAGGTTCCTCTCACCTCTTTTAATTATCCATATTTGTATCTACATTTCCTAATACCTCCAAAGTTGCAGTGTTGAAATGTTAAATAAGTCATTTCTATATTTTAAAAAAACCTTTGTGTTTTAGAAATAAGAAATCTTGACGAAAACTTGAGCCCGTTGAAACAAACTGATTGGACTGTATCCTGAGAACTGTGAACACAGAAAAACACCTAAGATCGAGGAAACCTTTGTACAATATAGTGTCGGGACACTTAAACAGAAAAAGTGAATGGGTCCTGATTGGAGCAAAACAACTTCCATGCGTGGGGCTACGTTTGTATGGCACCCATCTAATACTATTCAAAAGGCTCTTACAGGTGGTTGGAAGGAATAGAAATGTCCTCCCCCACCTTGCTCAAGTTTCTCAGGGTCCAAACCACTTTTACAGAAGCAAGGAGCATCTTAGTTCAAACTAGTTTCATTGTTTTCCTGTGTGTTTACAGCAAAAGTATTCTCTATGATGGAACTCCATCTTTCCTGCTAGCACAAATGCCTGTGCAGTGGTTAATCAAATATTTAAATAAAGTAAGAAGAATTGTGAGCTTTATGGAGAGCTGTGGTTACTATAAATGCTTTTCATAGAATTAGAGTAGGCCATCTAGTCGAACGCCCTGCCATGCAGAAAAACATAATTAAAGCACTCCCAACAGAATGGCCATCCAGCTTCTGCTTAAGAACCTCCAGAGAAGGAGACCACCACACTCTGAGGCAGCATATTCCACTGCCGAACAGTTCTCACCGTCAAGAAGTTTGTCCTAATGTTTAGGTGGAACTCTTATCCTGCAATTTGAATACATTGTCCTGTGCTCTAGTCTCCAGAGTAGCAGAAAACAATCGTGCCCCCTTCTCAATGTGATGTTCTTTCAAATATTTAAACATGGCTATCATGTCCACTCTCAGCCTTCTTTTCTTCCAGCTAAACAAACCCAGCTCCCTAAGCTGCTCCTCATAGGATATCATTTTGGTTGCCCTTCCCTGGGCACGTTTCAGCTTGTCAAAATCCTTTTAACTTCTAGTGAAGCCTAGGAAGCAGGGCTGTAGCCAGGATTTTGATTCGGGGAGTGCTGAGTTTGATTCAGGAAGGGCTGAGTCTGAGTAAAGGAGGGACTACCCTACCAAACCTTTTGTATTGTTATCCCAATAACCCCATAAATGTGGGATATAATGAGCATGGTGATCAGATCATGATATGAATAAACATAACAGTTTAAATAATGTACCAGTAAGGCCTTCTCGCGGACCACCCTGAGAATTTGCCTGCTAGGAAGAAACACATTTTGAAACCCTGTTTTGTCTTGAAACCATATCTAGAAGCAAAAGGTTTGCTTCAAACCAATATTAGGCTTGAATAAACAATTGACATCAAATGCATTATGAAAAAAAATCCATATCAGCTAGCGAAACCAGGCTTGCAAAATGTAAATAGCCATATGAGAATTGAAAGATTTCCGTGTTTATCATGAGCATATGAAATTTATACTCTGGGCATACTGCTGGACCTCGTGCAGCTCCCTTGTGTAGAAAGGCTGTGTGCAAGATCATCCTGTGAGGCACAGGACCCTCAACCATATTTCTGTGGTTTGCTACTGTAATGCTTCAGCTGGAACAAACGGGGCGGTTGCAAAAATTTAACACACAAGACTTACAGAAACTGCATTGGCTGCAAGCTTGATTCCAAATCTAATTCAGGGAGTTTGTTTTACTATCTAAAGTAATACATGCTTCCAGTTTATTCTGCATTAAAGAGTACATTACACATCATATGGGCCACCCAACTCAAGGAAACTGGAAGAGAAGATTCTTGTTTGTAGGGTTTCTTTTCATGAAAGTAGACCAGTCATTGTTGGCATTTTTGACTGTGACCCCTGTGTGCTTAGAACACTCCCGAGAAGTCAATATTGTGGATATTCATTGGAAGAATTAAAAAACTTACTTTTCTAAAATGCTTCTGAACAATGATCACATTTTTGCTTTAGTCTACAATAGTAAAATCTGTTTATCAATTTGCTGTTCTTTTTTGTATGGTTTTATTATTTTACTGTGTGAACAAACACAAATCACCTGAAATTAACTTTCAGACATTACAGATATATTTTGAATAAAGGATTGATGCCTTTGACGGGAGGAGGACTTTTTTGTGCCACCCCTTAACGCCTGTTTTTTAGTAGATTTGAGTGTTTTTTTGTTTACTACAGTAACCGTGTTATTACAAGTAGTATTTCACCTCCGCACTGCAGCAGCAAACAGCAGCATGGCACACAGCAGTGTGATTGTCTGAGTAGTTTAGTATGGATAGCTTTTCATTTAGCCTTTGCTCTGACAGCCCATGCCCTGGATAAGTGGTGTAGGCCTGTACAGGTGAAATCTATTCTCACATTTGCCTCAGGGGTGACTGGACTGTAACAGAATTTTTCAAACCCGTTGGGCCCAACCGCAAAGCAGAGAATAAATGGCTGAAGTGCCAGGTCTCGACAGAAAAATCAATGCCTGGTTATACAGACATGACAGACCAGGTCTGCAATTCTCTTCATGAAAGTCTGTGCGTTTACCACACTTCGGGTTAAAAACATGCTTCTTTTGTCGGTTTTGGGGTGTGTGCGTATGTCTGAATTTATAAAGTTAATAAATGGCTTTCTTCTTCTTTGTATACACAGGAAATTTACATGCCCTTTGTGTGACAGAAGTTTTACTGAGAAGTGGGCAATGAATAACCACATGAAACTTCATACAGGAGAGAAGCCGTACAAATGCGCATGGCCTACTTGCCATTATTCCTTCCTCACGTTATCAGCCATGAAAGACCACTATAGGACTCACACAGGTCAGATTCCTGCTTCTTTTTTTCTTGATGATGGGAGAAAAAAGATGTTGGGTTTGGGGGTTGTGGTAATGGATTCTTCTGACCCGAAATGACTGCTCAAGACCTTTTAATTCTGGAACAATTAATTCTGCCACAATTCAAATCTAAGCTGTAGAATTAGGCCTTTTATGTTGGCACGAGGCTCTCCATGGAGAGGAGAAGGCTTATGCTACTTGTTGCTCATAACTGTAGTCCTTTATTTGTTGAGTAAGTGTGGCATAAATGGGAAAAAAACCCCACAAATGATTGGACTTCAGCAATTGCTGCAAAGCATGGATTATTCTGATTTTTGACCTGGGCTCATGAGAATGTGCCAGATTTCTGAGATCTGATAGATGCTGCACTACTTAAGTGAGAATATGCATAGGGCATTCGGCGGAAGGGGTGTGTGTGCTGTGGACATAGAAAACCTTCAGTAAGGCATTTGTAAACAAGTTAGACAATACTACTTTTAGGGAGATTTGTAATGAGTTGATCAAACAAACCCAAAAGGGTGTTTACCAATGGCTTCTTCAGAGAGAAGTGACTTGTGGGATACCACAGGGTTCCTGGCCCCACTGTTATTTAATATCTTTATCAGTGAGGGCATGATTATGAAAATTACAGATGACACCAAATTACATGTATAGATACTGTCACAGCAAACAGGATCAAAATTCAAAACAGCCATAACAGGCTGGAGAACTGGGCAAAAACTTAACAAATGTCAACAGGGAGAAATTTAAGGTACTACACTTAGGCAGAAAAAAAATTAAAATGCACAACCATAGGATGGGTGACACTTGGTTTGACAACAATACATTGGCAAGGATCTTAGCAGACCACCATCTGAACATGAATCAACAAGGTGTTCAGATTGTGGCAGTTAAAAAAAGCCAATGTGATTGTAGATTGCATCAATGGGAGTATAGTGTTGAAATTAAGGGAAGTCATATACCTAATCTGTTCTGCTCTGGTCAGATGTCTTCTGGAATACTGTGTCCAGTTCTGGGTTCCACAATTCAAGAAGGATATTGAAAAGCATGTCCAGAGGAGGGTAAAATGGCAAAAAGACTGGGAGAAACGAGGAACAGTGTAGGAATCTAATCATGTTTAGCTTGGGGAAGGGAAAGTTAAGAGATGACATGATAACCATGTTTAAATTTTTGATAGGATATCATATTGAAAATGGAACAAGCTTGTTTTCCTTTCGCTGCTCCAGAGACTAGGGCATGGAGCAGTTCATTCAAACTACAGGAAAGATTTCACCTAAACATTTCTGGAAGGAAGGAGTGGTTTGACAGTGGAATATTCTGCCTTAGACTGTGGTGGAGGATGAATGGCCATTGGACAGAGTGGCCCTTATGTTCTCTTCCAATTTGTATAATTCCATGTGATACAGACAGAAAGAGAGGGGGGGGGGATAATGCGTGATTAATTGCTTCTATGCTGAGTCTTGATTCTCCCCTGAAAACATCTTCAAATTCAAAAGAAAACTAGTTGTATTGCAATTTCTAGGAGTAACACGCTATCATTAATAATAGTAAAGTTGTTATTAATCAGTATTTCCAGATACTGAATCAGATATTGAGCACTGTGTGCTTCATGTGAAAGAACTGAAGGGGATGAAAATATCAATGCTGTTATTCTGATAGAAAGCTTTATATCGGATCAAAGGAAGAAAGTACTGGGTTGCTGTGAGTTTTCTGGGCTGTATGGGCATGTTTGAGAAGCATTCTCTCTTGACATTTCGCCCACATCTATGGCAGGCATCCTCAGAGGATTACAAACAAATGCTAATTACAAACAAATACCTTGAATGTGCTTTATCTATAGGTATTTTATTTATATGTATTTTAATTTTGTATGGTGATATGATGTTTTAATTTTTATTGACTGCATTCAATTCTTGCTGTGAGGCCGGTCTGAGTCCCTCCTTGGAGGTGAGAAGATCGGGATATAAAAGTTTTAAATAATAAATAAATAAATAAATAAATTTGGATCTGTAATGATGGCATAAATTGCTGGAAAATATATCCTTGTATTGCAAGTTTATTCCATTAATTTCTTCACATGGTCTTTTTTGCTCCATGGACAAAAGGCAGGATATATATTTAAGCAAATTAATTAAGAATTAACTCAAGGATAGTTTACAGAAAATAAATGTAGCTACAAATCTCCAAGTGAATCAATCGTAACTAAAATATCTGACATTTTTATGACACTTCTGATACAGTTTAAAACTACATGTGAGTAAATATCAGTTTTATATAGCATTTGGTTTGAAGTTTACAACAGCAGGGGAAAGGCCAATAATATTTATATTTTTGGATTAAAATTAAAATTAAGGAATTTGTAAGTTAAATAAATTGGGACAATTCCCTTGAAATATCTATATATGTTTCATAACCAACCATTGTTATCATTAACTACATATAACGTCATTCATAAACATTCTTCAGATTTCAATGGATTCTTTAAGAATATGGAGTCTATGTTGCCATATGGAGTCAGTAAATGGTACCATCAAGAATAACAATTTGGAAATGTAAATAAAAACTGCAGAAAAATATTGGAGAATATTGTTATTGTATGGTTCTTAGCAAAACAGCGTACATACTGCTTGGTTACAAATAAAAGAGATGAATAAGGTGATGTAGAAATCAAAATTCTCTAAGCGTTTCACAGGGAGATGAAACAGTGTCCTATTAAATTAAAAAATATTCCTGGAAAGATTTTTTTCCACAATTTTCTGTAAATGAAATGAGTTGTTGCTAGAAATTATAGGTTAAAAGTTCTTCCAAGGCAGTTTGTAGGAAGCCTGGGCCTCCTTAGCTTCTCTGACAAGGGTGTTGACGATTTAAGGTCTCCAGCCTGCCCTGAGAGATCACTTATATCGAACAGCAGATGAAAAGCCAGTGCAGATGTAATTTATCGTCGGCGTTTCCTTCTAAAGAATAATTGTGGAGACTTGGTTAGATCAATAATATGGATTTTTGTTGTTAGGTCTTGTAGTCTGCACCATAATGAGAGATAGGGGACAGTGGCTGTTTTCTAATAGAAAATAAAGGATTGGTTTCCGTGTCTTTCTACATTTGAATGCAAAATGGCACACTTGAAACTAATTCAAGTTGTTAAGAAAAGAACCATTTTCTATTACATTCCTGTTATCATATAAACATGGCATGTTAGATCAGCCCCCTGTACCCCAAGTGATATATTGCCCCTTAGATCCTTCTCAAAGTTTAAAGGTTGTAACTTTTGGAGGAAGACTGAATGGAAAAAGTGTTAAATATATGGTTAAAGAGTGAAATCTTCTGCACAGTTTTGTGCTCTGCAACATAGCTATGGGCACTTAGTATCTGATAAGCCTGTTTGGGTGTCTATGCGCAAACCACGCATTCTGGTGTGCTCCATGCAAAACTAACTCTAAGTCATGAAGGGCATGATCATTTTACTTGCATACATAAAATAACAACTTCCAGCCAGAAAACACACGGTTAAATGGAAATCAATCCAAAAGAAAATCATCAGGAGCTTAGTTTAAAAACTAAGTCTTTCTCTCGTCACTTTTTATTAAGAATGGAGGATTTTCCATATATAAAGAATATGCAGAGCTGTAGAAAGTGCAGTTCTTTAGGGGATCCTAATGATATAGTAAACATGTTGTTGTTCATGTGTAGTTGTAAGCAGCGTGTGGTTTCCTTATCAGCATAAAATCTTCAGGTTCTCCCAGAAATGTGATCCACGCTCCATGATAGTCTGTCGCTGATGAACAATTTGCTGGTAGGCAATGAGCAGCATTTTAGTGTCAAGCATAAATCTTAGTTTGAGATATTGAATTAGATAGTTCAAAAGATTTATATTTCTAATTGATTAATTAATTAATATTTAATTAATTATAATGAGGCTTCTCGGTTAGCACTGTAATACTAATTAGCCGAAATTGCCGCGTTTTAGTTACTCTTTCCCTGGAATGTTTTAAAGTTTGCTGGGAGGAAATGAACGTCTTAATTACCATTATTCTCCTGCCAATGTTTTCAACACTGAATTTCTGTTTGCACAAACTGGAAGTAATCATCCTTACATGGCCCCAGTTGGGTAAATATATTTCCTTTTATTAGGGCAGGGATTGACAAAATGTAAAGGCTGCATGTAGCCTTCAAGCCTTTTTTTTTAGCCATTGGCCTCTTCAGGTTGGCCTCTGGACTACCCTTTTTCTGGCAGAAAGGAAAAAACATGTACACCCGTCCTTCAGAGATTAAAAAAACCCAGTTTAGTTCAAAGCACTGTTCAATGTCTGAGCCCATTTGGGAGGAAGGCAGTCAAAATCTGTGTGTGCCCAAAATCAGGACTGACTTGGGAGATTTTAGGCCACAGCAGGGCTTCAATTGAACACTTGCAAGGAAAGATTAAAGGACTTTGGGGTTATTCTCTGATGCTCCTTTTGAGCTTGGCAGGATGGGAGAAAGTGGAAACCAATCTCAGGGATGGGGGGTCAAGGTTATGGTCACAAGAATGGTCTTTTTCAGGTGACAAAACGTTTGAGACCAATCCTAGTTTTCATGCTCCCTCTACATCACGGCTTTTGGAGCCTCTGGTGGTGCAATGGTTTCAACCCTTGTGCTGGCAAGTCTGCTGATCGAAAGGTTGGCGGTTTGAATCCAGGGAGCAGAGTGAGCTCCCATCTATCAGCTCCAGCTTCACATGTGGGGACACGAGAGAAGCCTCCCACAGGATGGTAACACATCCCGGTGTTCCCTGAGCAACATCCTTGCAGATGGCCAATTCTTTCCAGACATTTCCTGTTGGTGACACACTTTTTAGAAATGGATCAATTTGCAACACAGTAGTTCAGTTTTACTGGCAAACTGGAGGTTAAACTGACCCCTTGTAAGAGATACGGACACACACATAATAAACTATTATAACAAAATGTATGGGGATGCAGCATATCTCATGAAAATTTTTTATTTATTTTTCTAGAAAAATATATGATTTATTGCTTATTTAACATAGACTCGGAGGTTTGCATGACGTGCCTACACACTGCAACATACTAACATGTCTCGACACACAGTTTGGAAGCTCTGTTCTAGGTGCACATATGGTAATGAAGAACAAAAAACAAGTCTCTTTTATAGAAGGCATAGAGCTACAGAGTTCACGAAGACAGAATATCTATATTGTAAAACTATTAGGAATCGGGAAATGGCTCTCTCATGTCTTGTGGAATTCCATATAGCGTTAATGTGCTTCTTTGTGAGCTGAAAATGCAAAAGCATTTTTGTCATTTATCTGAAGTACTTTCCCAGTTCCTTTAATTCACTTCCATTGGTATCTGGATGGGAGGGTACAATTTGTCTCCAAATGAGCCAAATGACTCGTTTGTGTGTTAAAGCTGCATTATAATTTCACTGGCTCTCTCCAAGGTTAGTATTATTATTCTATAATACCCTTTTTCGTTGGTCTTCTGGGATGAATCTGCCTCACATGCTTGGGCTTTACTGACTAAAAATGCTACTGCAGAATGATATACTGCATTTATATATTCCAAAAGCCACATTTTCTTTGGAATAAAAGAACTTTATAGGAGTATATTTGCACACTTTTAACAAGTAGCAATGCTGCCAAATCTATCTTTTAATGGTTTCAAAGGCGTAGAATAAATATATACCATTAAATACAAACAATACAAATACTACTTCAATTTCAGAAGTAATCCCTAGACTTGTTTTACTTTATTATGAAAGTTTCAGAAACATAAACAGCTTTGAGCTGCCACTGGTACAGAATAAAATTCTGTGTGTGTGTGTGTATTGTTTATTTCCTTTTCTGGAAAATAATTTAAATCCATAATTTACTGGTAGGTTCTTGAGGAGGACTGTGATCAAGTCAGTTAAAACGTGCTCAACATCTTTATTTTATTGGTAAATCCAATATATTTTTATTTAAGCAGAATCATATATATACTGTATATTAACTTTTCCAGGCAGCCTTTCTTCAGCACAGAAAGGCCAGATGTATGGGAATTGTAAAAAATCAGGATATGCATAAAAACTGTTCAAGTGCATAAAGCAGCCCCATCTGGAAGACATCTAACAGAAATGAAGTTGTACAAAACCATTCCATTGATAATAAAGCTAATTTTTATGGGTCTGACAAGTATGTAATTATGTTCAGTGGTGCTTTTCAGATTTTATCACAGTCAATAAACCGCAGTGGTAATTTCATTCCCATTTGACATATTTACATGGAAACATTTGATTGGAGGAATTAGTAACCCTGAAAGCCTTGATAGATATGTTTTAATGATCTGTGACCTCCGCAGTCCCTCATCTGTTTATTGTTGCAACAGGCGAGAAGTCATTCCTATGTGACCTTTGTGGCTTTGCTGGCGGGACACGTCATGCCCTCACCAAGCATCGAAGGCAACACACAGGTCAGTTAAGCTGTTTTTTACCCTTTGCTATTTTCTCTAAAGCCAAGGACTGTCATCTAGGCTGGGGAGTAAGAGAAATTGTATAACACAGCGCAGTCTAGAGAGTATATCTGTTTACTGTTTGTTTGTGGAGGGGAGAGTTTCCTTAACAAATCAGTATGCCTGGGGTTTGTCTCAAATGCATTTATTTTGAATCTAACTATTGTTTTCCCCTTCAGCATGAACCCTAAGTAGCAGGTGTCTCTCTGAAAATTAAACAGTATTTGTGGTTCATTTTCAAGGCCCAGCCAAACAGGATATTGTGTTAAGATTGTGTTAGAATTTGTGTAAAAATTACAAAGTTCACATAGAAAGGCTGTTAGGTACACCCAGCATTTAAAGGGAGATATTATTTCAGTGCATGCGATTTGCAACTTGTTTGATATGCCGTATTGATTATCACTCCCCAAACTTTCCAATAAAAATATAGCAATGCTAGGCTGCATCGATGAGGGTATAGTGTTTGGATCAAAGAAACTAGTACAGTTCTGTTCTGCTTTAGACAAATTCATCCTGGAATACTGTGTCCATTTTTGGTCATTACAATTTAAGAAGGCTATTGAGAAGCTGGCTCATGTCCAGAAGAGTGTGACTCTTATGATTTGTATATCTCATGATTTAACCCATTATTTGTGGTCAAAAGTTTGGAAATAAAGCCCTATGAAGAATGATTTAGGAGGCTGGGTATGTTTAACCTAGAAAAAGAGAAGATTTCAATGTGACATTTATAAATACTTGAAGAGTTGTCATACAAAAGATGGAGAGAGCATGTTTTCTGCATTCCCAGAGACAACAATGGAGTAGAATGCCTTGGAAGATGGCGGACTCTCCTTCTTTGGACGTCTTGGATTGACATCTTTCAGGAATGCCTTAGTTGTGTATAGGATACAGGACAACTGGATTGGAGGCAATACACTAAGATATAGTATTCTTAGTAGGCTAAAAGCTAAAGACTGGTGAAACATGTGATTTGGCAAGCAAAAATAAGGGTACAGATCAAGGAAAGTAGTGATACCATTCTGTTCTGCTTTGGACAGATTCAGCCTGGAATTTATCCATTTCGGGACATTACAGTTCAAGAGGTATATTGAGAGGCTGGATCATTGCAGTGGAATAATCCTTGTGGTCCCTTCCAGCTCTGTAGTTCTATGTAAACTTTGTACTTATAATTTTTTTAAAGCTTCATTTATATATCACAGTGCAAATTGTTATTGGTGTTTTGACTGTTTGTTCATGAAAAACGTATTTTCCCAGGATAGAATAAAGGGAAAGCTTTGGATTGAGCTAGTTTCGTTGGGAATTATTTGTTACTCCATTTACCCAGCGGGAATGAGGAAGCAATGCACATCCCTTTCTGCACCTTACCTTGTTTCCCTTAAAATAAGACACAGCCATAGAATAAGCCGTAGCAGGATTTCTAAGCATTTGCGCAATATAAGCCATACCCTGAAAATAAGACATAGCGATAGGTATGGCAATTCAGTGTACAAGGTCGGCTCCCTTTGTCAGGTCCCGGTTCTGTGCATGCTGCAAGCTGAGGTATAGAGGGAGACATCAAAAGTAGAAGTCTCCTCAGTGAAGTGAGGCGCAAGATGCTCTCATTTAGGTATTGTGGGGAAGAAGAAAAGCTGTGGCTGCTGTTTACTCAGCACTGTGGGTCTCTCTCCCCCAGCAACAATTAGCAACAGTCTGTGGGTTTCTCTCACCCCCCCCCCACAAACACCAATAAAGCTTCTGCTCCCCAGCACTGACCAGCAACAGTCTGTGGGTCTCTCTCACCCCACACAAACATTAGGGGATAGGGGGGAAAGCTTCAGCAAGCAGTGTGCTACTGAACCCAGAGAGATCGTCCCATGAATGCAGATTGTTGTACAATTCTTATTAAAAATTAGACATCCCCTAAAAATAAGCCATAGTGTGTCTTCTTTAGCAAAAATAAATATAAGACAGTGTCTTATTTTCAAGGAAACACAGTAGTGAAGAATTGCCTCTTCTCAAGAAATGTGTAGTAGTGACCAGGACAAGAGCTAGTTCCTCTTACTTTGCTCAAAAGCATAGGACAGAAAATCTACAATGCATACATTATCTGTTAGTATTGCAGCATGATAAATATGCTTATTTGAGCCAGATCTTGCTCATGCCACATTTTGGATGCTAAGAGTATAAAGCAATTTTTTCTGCAGTGTTCTCTATGTTGTAGGAAATTGGAATATAGGAACTGGAGTGTCATGGTTAATTTGCATAACTTGCCAATACATAACCAGCGTAATTTGAATAAAATTTGCATGAACTTTTGTTGTGATAGTGCTTCTTCAATCTCCATTGTGAAATTAGAAGTGGCAGTTCTTAGGAGGTTTTCTAGATGATCATTGGTTGACTGAGATAAATGCTTCTACTTGGGTTTCAGCTATGAAATGTTAAAAAATGTATGTACTGGCAGATAAAGGTCACTTTCTTGGCAGGCTGTGAAATGTGATAAAGTTTTTCAGTTAGTTGGGGTGACAAAAAGCCCTTGTATTATTAACCTCAGTTGTTCAAATTATGGCTAAGCCCTTTCAAACCATGAGATATAGAAATCATAAGATTTGAAAGCGTAATGAATGTAAGTGTGCTATACATTTACCTTCTTGTTTCTGAGGATGAAATCATGCAGTCTTTTCTAGACATTTTCAGGCCTTTTCAGTATTTCTGCAAGCAACAGAATTCATTGTTATTTTTAATATGTCCATCTCCAATTTGCTCATGTTCTGGAATGTAATGTTTGTAGAATTTCAAATGGAGGAAGGGGGCACTCAACAAGATAATATGATTTGCTGTATTTTGTCCAAGATGAATTTTCATCATGAATATGTTTCTGTATAGAAAGTGGTTTGTACTCCATTATATGTCCCATCATATGCAGAGAACATGCATATCAGCAGCAAAATGTTTTAATTCTTTTCTTAAGGAATGTGAGGCATATCCAGCTATTCTGCCTCTTATCGGCTGCTGCTGATTGTATTCATTGTTGTCATCACATAACATTTTCTATAATACTAAAATTAGCCCCACAACAAAGGATAACATTTCTTTATCCTTTTCAGTGTTGCTCTCTATTTCTCAAATGGCCTGATGCTGAGAGATCTCTTCTCCATTTTATAAATGGGAATTTAATCAATTTCTCATTGAAATCGTATCCCCCCCCTTAATTCATTTACTAATGAAGCCTTTGTTTAGAATAAATATGATAATAATTGGTGAATGTATCTGGGAAGTCTTACAAAGCTTTGTATTAAAACAACCCATTTTAGGCAGCTAGTTGTAACCAATGATGCCATTTCCAGTTGGCATTTGTTGTTTTGTACCACCCTAGTAGAGCTTCCCCTGCTCTGAATACAGGAATTTACAGGTTATAGATCATGGAGCCTGCATCGAGCCAGGCTAAGTTTATGTTTTATGTCAGGACTGGAGTCTCGTTATTACTTTGCTATTAACTTTATACTATATAGGACAGTATCTCAGAGACAGAGGGATCTATCTTTCTGGCATTTATCCGCCTCTGTGGCACAAACAATCAGAGATGATTCTTTCACAGAAAAATTACCTAGGTACACTATTTTCTTCACATGGAGCAGCACACCATACCTTCCACTGTGTTCAGTGTATTTAGGTGGATGCCACAATGTTGTGCAGTTTTTAGTGATGCCATGTCATATGTCTCCTCCTCCTCCTTTTCTTCCTTGTTTAACTGTTTTGCTTCGTTGTGACTGGCTCCCACATAACCTTTTTGACATAGCCTTCCTTGCACAGAGTGTCCAAGCAAATTATAGACAGGTTTGAAGTGGTCTAAATGGCTTAAATAATTTCTAACTGCAATACAAACTGTCTAGGGGGTTGACACAAGACATCTCCTGATCCAAGATTTACTGTTATCACCTGTCACAGACCCTTGATTCAAGGGCAGGATTGCCAATCCTCAGATGCACTTTTGGAATCCTGGTGAGCTTAATAAGCCTCCTCACTTCCTTTAGCACCTTGGCATCCGGTGAATTGATATCCACCTGAATGCTCTTTTTTTGTCCTTGACAATGGGGGAGGATTGACTTAAGGTTTGAAGAATACTTTGTTATGTACCCCTATGACTTTGTTGCTTTTCTTGCTTCACACTATGTGCCACATGCAAGTGTTTAGGGAAGTGGGTTTTGAAGTTGCAAGATTTGAGGGTTCTTATTTTAACCTTGTCAGTATCTAGATGCACTGATTGCCCTCTTCAGATCTACATAAAGCACATTTGGTTTGGTGATGAGTTTTCCACATAGACCCTCCATGAAGCCAAAACTCCATTCTAAGTTACCATTTATTGTTCTTCTGCTGCTGCTAACAGTAGAAGAAGGAAATGAATGAATTATTAGAACCATTGTTGAGAAAGCACAATCTCAAGTAAATGATGCATTCTAGCTGAGCTGAAATTGTGCGTGAAGTATTTTAAGTTTGTGTACAAGATACTTCCATATGAGAGGAGCTGTTGAAATGTGCTAATGATGAGAGAAAGCACACAGGTCCAAAATGTCTGGTAACAGGGGGGCAAATTACTCACAAAATAAAGATTGAGAACACACTTTCTCCTCAAAAATAATCTATTTTTAGAAAATCAAAGTATAGCTGACTTCAGATAAGATGATCCCCCTTCACTAGCTACATTTGAATAAACAATAATAATAGTAATAATAATAACAGTTTGTTACCAACCTCTTCCCATGGCTTGAGGCTGGGATCAATATGGTTAAAACAGATAGACAAATACAAATACAAAAGTAAGACTTGTGGTTCTTTATGTAGCCAAGTCTCTTCTCCCCCTATGAACTCGTGCGGGCTCTAAGATCCGCTGGGGACACTTATCTTCTTGCTCCCACCACCGTTATGAGCACGGTTTGTAGGGAGAGGGCCTTTTCAGTGGTGACCCCCCGACTTTGGAACTCCCTCCCCAGGGAGATTAAGCAAGCCCTGACTGGCCTTCTTTCACAGGCATTTGAAAACCTGGATGTTTCAGCTAGCATTTGAGAACGGCTAGTCTCTAGTTATAGATGCCCAGTTCTGGTTGCTTGATAATATTTCATTCTCTGCACTTCATCCAATACTCTGGCCCTATAGTATGCTGGTTTGCACTACCCCATGCCTGGCCCTTTTTATGGCTTGGTCATGTCCATTGTATTACTGGTTATTGGTTTTGTTGATCATTGTTTTGAGTTTCAACGTTTCTGTTTTATATTTTTAAGTTTTATTTAATTGTGTTTTTATCTGGATAGTTATATTTTACTATGCTCTTATTTTAATTGTGTTTTTGCTTTAATGGATTGTTTTGCTTTTATGTCTTGAGGGCATGTTGACCCAAATGTAGGCTGCCCCGAGTCTTTTTGGGGAGATGGTGGTGGGGTATAAGAATAAAGTTGTCATCATCATCATCATCATCATATTCTTCCTTAAAATGGAACTGGTTACTGATTTCCAAAAAAGCAAAGCTATGAAACCATGATTTAGAGATGGCGTAATAATAATATATCTTGTTTGAAGGCTGCTATCCATAGGATTCCAGTTGGAAGATAATGAAATGTTTACTAAAGGGTTTCTGCTTGATTATTGGAATGAAGAGAAGGAGAAAGCATTGTCTTCTCTCAACAATGGCTAAACAATTACACTATCCATTCAGTCTTTCCTTTTCTCAGTCTCTCTTTTTTCAACCACTTCTGACTTGAACAATGCTTAAGAATTGTTTTAGAACCAAGATTAATAATCAGAGAGAAAGCAAGCATTGTGTTGTTCATATCTTAATCATAGCCAAAGATCAGGATCAGGTATCTAGACTTTCACTTACACCTATTCCTTATGCACACATTTCTTGCTGCTACTACTGTGGCTTATGTATGCATTTCCTTCCAATATGGTACTATAGGCAAGTAGCAGGGTTGGGGAGGGAGAAATACGTGTAAAATAAAAGGAAGATTGACCTATGTGATTAACATAGGTGGAAATCTTATGAGAGTATGTATGACCTTCATGGAAGTATGTGGTGCCCTGACGAATATGAAAAGACAAGCTTCATCTATGTGGCAGTCCTGAGGCAGCTACCTCAAACCTACAGAAATAACCAAGCAGTTTGTGCCTTTGTTCAAATAGTCTCATGAATTTTTGAAGACAGTGGCTTATATGGCCTACACAGATCCTGTTTGTATGATCAGTTCCATTTGCTCATTTCAGTCTTGCACATCTAGGCATTTATAGGTCAACGTAATAAAGAGAGAAAATTTAATAATATATGTGTTTTTATCCAGATGAGTGGCTCACTTTGCGTTTCTATTTCTCATGTGAACTGCACTTTGACTTTTAATGTGCAGTTACATTACTCGGCACTGAATTTAATGTATAATGTAGCTTCTTTCCTTCACCTTCCCCCAACCCAGCGCCAGAAAGAAAAATACTCCATATAAAGTATTACTAACCCAGTATGCTTTGTGCGTTTTCATTAAATGCTTATTAAGAGAGAATGTGATATTTGAAGAGGATTGCTATTAACTTCCAACAATGCTAGTGTTTGTAGGAATATTCAGAATTTAATTACATGGGATTTTCAATGATAAATTGTTATTGGAAGCAAGATAACCAGCCTAGTGTCTTTGAATGTTGACCAAAAGGACTAGCAGAAGCTAAAAGGAATGAACTCATTGGAACTTGACTGTTCCAATGAGTTCTTTTCCGGTGTGTGCGAATTCAGTTTTTTTTTTAATACAAAGGCTATAACTCAGTAAAGAAAAGCTAAAAGTTTACCCTTGACATTAAGTCTAGTCATGTGTGACTCTGGGGGTGGTGCTCATCTCCATTTCTAAGCTGAAGACCTAGATGCCTCCAAGGTCATGTGGCCAGCATGACTGCATGGAGCGCCATTACCTTCCTGCCAGAGTGGTACCTATTGATCTACAGTGTTCCCCTACTTATTGCCTGTGTTACGTTCCAAGACCACCCGCGAAAAGTGAAAATCCGCAAAGTAGGGATGCTATATTTATTTTAATATTTATACATTATTTTAGTATTATACACTATTTTAAGTCTTTATAAACCTTCCCCACACACTTATACACTACATAACCCCCCTTGAACATGATGTTCACATAATCCTCAGCTCTGGCATTATCTGCAGAAGCAGCCGCTCCATACAGACAAACGCTCTTAAGTCCATATTGAAAAGTCCATATTGAAAAACATTGAAAATACCATAATATATATTTTAAATTAATATTTTTTAAAATCCACGAAACAACAAGTCTACAAAAAGTGCACCGCAAAGTAGCGAAGGACCACTGTACTCACATTTGCATGTTTTTAAACTGCTAGGTTGGCAAAAGCTGGAGGTAACAGCGAGGGCTCACCCTGCTCATCAGATTTGAAGCACCCACCTTTCGGTCAGCAAATTCAGCAGCTCAGCAGTTTAACCCGCTGTGCCACCAGGGGCTCTTTATATCTCAGTAGCTGTGTCCAATTCTTTTCAAGTACATCGGGTGTTCTGTGTGAAGAAAATTACCACTCCGGTTAATGGGAATAGGGACACCAGTTGGGGTGGAAACTGTGGATATGCACTGAAGCATTTGCACTATAATTTTTGTTCAGCTTTTTTCAGAATTCAAACCTAGTGAACATATGATACATACATTTGTTTATGTCATTCTGATTTATTTCAAATGTATTTGACTTTGTTTTTTTATAGAAAAGAATCCAAAGCTATCTTAAATTGGACATAAAAAACAGTCTCCGGATAAATTAAGTGTGTAAAAGAACTAACAGGTTTAAACTGGGATAAAAAGATGTAATAATAGGGAAATGGGTAGAGAAACTTTGCAATGTGAAGAACAAAGATACACACTGTTCAGTACCAGAATATGGCACAACCTAGAATGACCAGGAAAGGATGAATAGCCAGCAGTATAAAATAGTTAGACTATACTTGACTGAATGTTGATTGAAATATGAAGGGGACAGATATGACAGTAAGTATTCAGTCCCATTCCTTGGGACCTTAAATGTAAGAAATAGTACCTTCACTGCACTCTTCAGGCAAATTGTTACCCACGGGAAACTGCCAGTGAAGCCCAGGAAGAGGAATTGGCAAAACCATCTGTGAGTATTCCTTGCCTTAAAAAACCCTAAGAAATTCATGGGACCACCATAAGTTGACAGGCAAGATGAAGGCACGTATATCCATATTTATATAAATTTTAATAGAATACCCTAATTTTGTTTGTGCGGGCCTTACAAAATAAAAGATCTGGAAGTAATATTCAAAAAATTGTAAAGCATTGTATGCTGGTACTCTTCTCTCAGTGACACGAAAGATCCAGGTGGTCCAAAATACAGCTGCCAGACTACTCACTCGGACATCCATGAGACATCATATAGCTCCAGTACTACAACACCTCAATTGGCTCCCAATAGAACATCGGGCTACCTATAAGACACTGGTTCTGACCTTTAGGGCCATTCATGGTCAAGGCCCGAAATACCTCAGAGAGCATCTTTCACATATCTGCCATCAGAGACCACCAAGATCAGCTCAAGAAAACCTTTTGTCTATTCCCAGTCCCAGGAAGGCTTGCTTGGTCTCCACAAGGCGCAGGGCCTTTTCAGTTCTTGCCCCAACCTTGTTTAACTCCTTACCTCCATACATTAGAGCAATACCTGATTTGTGGTCATCCTCCCAAGCTCTCAAAACTTGGCTCTTCGTCAAAGCTTTTAAACTATGATTTATTGTTGATATGCTTGTTGTTTTATTGCTGTGTAAGTCGCTCGGAGCACTCTGGTGGAGAGCGACTCTTCAATTAAAAATACCAAAAACAAAAAATAGATCAATGCTGCAAAATCATGTACTAGAAAAGCCAACATTTTATTCTCCATTTCAAACAGGAAAAAATAGTTTTAAAACCTTCCAAACAGAGATTTTAGTAATGCAAAGGGCTGGCAGAGAAAAAGAGGAAGAGTAATCTATTGCATCACATCCATAAGACTGTTGATGAAAAAGTGCTTAATTGTAATAAGCTATATGGAAAGGAGAAAAAAGAAATGAAGGCAAAATATATGGGACTGAGAAATTGGTCATAGGAATATATAGATAACCATCCAGATTATGCCAAGGACTCATCAAGTCAGGCATCCTGTTTCAAAATATATCTTCTGCAAGGCTACAGCAAACTGAACACCACTCTCTTCTACTATGTCCCATGCTCCATTCATGCTATATGCTATTTCCTGACCAATATAGTTTGTTTTGGGAACTCACGCTGTTGTCTTTTCTTTCCCATCAAACACACTTCAGCGGAAACATGAAAATGAAATTTGAAAGTGACACAAGTTATTTTTTCTATTACTTTCACATAGTATCTTCAACACAGATTATCAAACAGAGGCAATGTGCAAATTATTTGTAAAAGTGCAAATTGGTTGGTTTAATATATGCGTAAACCAGACAAATCTGCTTTCTTGTAGCAAGAAGTGTGTTTCATGCATCTGTTAAAGTTGTGTACTGTTAGCAGAGCTCTTCAAGATCCAGAGAAACATGTGAATTATTTTGAGCAAAATCATTATCAAATCTATTTCTGTATCCTCTGGTGGAGCTATATCTCTTTGTTTCCATCACATGGTATCTTTCCAATCACATGGATCTGGATACCTCCATTTTCATCATAGGTATTGTTGAACATATGTTCAGTTTGAAAGTCAGCCCAGTCACATCTGTCCAAATTATATTGTGATGAGATCTAAAAGCATTTAAGGCATTTCCAAATGCAATATGTATACTTATGTACGAGATATGCATCATTGGATGACTCCAAAATATAATACTATCATGGGGAGGCTACTTGATACCAATTAATTCTGAATCTACACCACTATATCCAGTTTTAGAATGTAGATTAATTGCATTGAGCTGGATTATATGGCAGTGTAGACTCACATAATCCAGTTCAATGAAGTTAATCCGCATTCTGAAACAGAATTATATAGCAGTATAGGTCAAGCCTAAGTGGGGTGAGTTCTCCACAAATTGCTATTCAGATTGACCTCCGTCCTGTAATTCATCATAGTTTTAAATATCTATATACAGTATATTTGCTCTTGCCCTATGAAACAATATTGTGACAATCAGATTAATGTTAATTATCCAAATGGGAATTGAGAATAAGTAAACATTTCAGCACACAGATGCATGCAGTTAGTAAGCCAGGTCATATCTCAAAAGTTTTAACTAGCAGGAGATATATATATCCCAGAAAGACATACAGATTCATGTTTTTCTTTTGGAATTGCCTTTTCTTTCCTTCTGTTGTGTTGTGGGTTGATAACTAGGAAGCCTAACCTTCATCTTTCTGACTGTAAAAATGAATAACTTTCTCTGTCTTTTCAGGAGAGAAGCCATTCAAATGTGATGAATGTAACTTTGCTTCCACAACCCAATCGCATCTGACACGGCACAAACGTGTCCATACTGGAGAAAAACCCTACAGATGCCCTTGGTGTGACTACAGGTAATAGTAGTGAGGATTACAAAAAAAATACCGGAAGGTCTGTGGTAACTCAGAGAGAATAATTTGAATTGGCTAGTAAGAGATATTGACATTAAATCCTCATATCAGCACAGAACGAAGCAAAGTCAAAGGAGAGGGAACCACCTTATTTGTCAAACAGCAGCGGGGAGAGAAAAACCCTTGTTTTGAAATCTTTTGATGTGAAACACTGAAGTGCTAATGCTGTTTATTTCACAGATGCTCTGGTGTATGTGAGAATCCTCTATGGAGGGACTGCTGATTTGCATTGCGTTTCCAGATCAGCTGCAGTTTTCAAAAATGTTCTTGGCTGAGTTGCAGCCATGACACTAAAGAGGAAAGTTCCCAAAAGAATTAAATTGGTTCATTGTCCATTAAGTATTTTAAATTTAAGTGCCTAACTGTCACTTTAGCAATGCTGTTTCTGGCTTATTTGCTCTGAAGATTTTTTTTTTCCAGTGGTTGCATGAAAAATATTCTTCATGGTTCATAGCTAGGAATTGATATCTTTTTTTTTCTTAATTAGGGAATGGGAGTGAACAGCTAAGGGCTACTTTTCAGGTGAATTGTCAAAACACAGCTTGTCCTTTTATGGATATTTTGTAGAAAGGACTTGTTGCATGAAACAAAATTCAAGGATTCATCTAACTATAGGAATAATATAGCTTTGCAATGCCTTAACTGCCATGATTCAATGCTATGAAATCATGGGAGCTGTAGTTTTACAAGCTTTACTCTTTAGACATCAGCCAAAGAGTCTGGTTCCTCATCAAACTATAGTTTCCAAGATTCTATAGCACTGAGCCAAGGCAGTTGAAGTGGAGTCGAATTGTATTAATTCTACTTTGTCAATGCACTCCGAGTATATTATTATGAATTTCATATTGATGTTTATTCATTCCTGTTTTTTGGAATCAGTTCAATAACATTTGGTGGGAAGGCTGCTTGGATGGTGGTAGATGGAAGGATGATGACAAAGAAAAGTACAATCACAAAAACATGCCCCCCCCCCCCCGCCACTTACACCATGATCAATTTAATGTATTTGTCATCTAGCCCCTGTGAAACAACATGTTTTCAGGATATCGCTTGGCCATCACAAAACCAAATTTATCTTTAACGGAAGGAGAGTCTGTTCTTCAGGGTATGTTTTGCTCACTGCAGTGACATTTGGCCATTGCAGTACCTCACTACAGGTACAACGTTGTTTCATTTTAAATGACCAATATCAATGTATTTACCAAATCTTTATTCTTACTTACAAATACAGAAACCATCCCGGAAACAGACTGTTAAATAAAAAACTTACATTGCTCATGTTATGTGCTATAGGACTTGAAATAATCAGAACCGGAGGAAAAATAGATAACTTGACTAAACAAGATATGGACTATATCCCTATTTGAAAAGTTAACCTATACATTAAGATGAGCCAAAAAAAAGAGAATTAAATGAAGATCTATTTGATAATACATAGAAACTTTTTATCAGCTTCACCTGTAAAAGTAGTGGCAAATTCAAAACACCAAATAAGATGGTGAACAAATAATTAAAACACTCGGATGTTTTTGATGTTTTACCATCCTTGTGAGAGGCTTCTCTTGTGCATGGGGAGCTGGAGCTGACAGGGTGAGCTCATCCATGCTCTCCCCAAATTCAAACCTCCGACCTGTTGGTCTTCAGTCCTGCCAGCACAAGGGTTTAACCCATTTCTCCACCGGGGGCTCCTCTGGAATGGATGAAATTAGAATAAGTAAAATTAATAGAATTGACTGAGCTATATTTCTATAATGCTATATGAATGATGTTGGTGTGTGTGTGTGTGTGTGTGTGTGTGTGTGTGTGTGTGGGACATGTACAGATTAGGGAACAAACAATGCTGCGAAATCGAAACCAGAATGAGCGATGCCTCGTGGTGCGCGGTATTTAAAGGGCTTGACCCCACCCTCCAAGTGTTTCTTTGCCTCTGATTGGCTAAAGGGAAGGTGGAGTGATGGTGGGGTGATGGTACCACCTGGTATCCATCAGCCAATGACAAAACACGCTTAGTAAGGGCAAAGAAGCCATACGAACGCTTTACAACCCAGATACAAAAATGGCGCCGCGAAGTGTCGTAAAAGAAAGTCTACTTCCGGGTTCGCGACAGCGATCCGTAAAACCTCAAAAGTCCCATTACATACGAATCTCTAACGAATCCATTTTAATTTCAGTTTCATTTTTCTCATGCCTAGGATCTATAGTAAAGGAGACTTTAAGAACTGGTGATCTCGAACAAAATTGAAAGTGAAATTAAAACATTCCTTTTTAGACAAGTCCACTGAGAAATTTCAACCAGTTGACACTTCAGTTAGAAAGGAAGTTTATTTCCTTAGGAAATGAATTTCACTGAGAATCTAGAGCATCCATGAAAGTCTCCACTTCACACTTTCTTTAATGCATCTAGAATGGAATGCTATTGCTTTCTCCCACAGCAACCAATGCAATAAAGATCCATAGAGTCAGTTCCAATTATTTGTTTAATGCCTCCTCGGAGTTGGTTGAGGTAGGCAGGATTTCCCTGGGTACTGGTTGTGGGGGGTCGGGAGCAGGTCAGGGTTTTGCCCTCCCTTCTGCTCGAGATCCCCGTGTACAACTGGTGGGCCACTGTGATGGGCTGAGGTCCGATTCAGCATGGCTCTTCTTATGTTCTTATGTTCTTATGTTCTAATAAGGCAGTTGCAGTATGCTAAAGGTTTTTAAGTTAATTGTTTAATGTAAAAAAAAAAACACCCAATACCCATATATTAAGGCTACTAATTCTACAACCGTAGCATTTTGTAGATACCATCTGCTCGAAGGTGAGTTTTTGTGTGTGTTTTGCTTGTACTTTTTTAGCACACACAGAAAAGTAGGTGAGGGTAGCAGAAATGAGGATTCGTTGAAAATATTCCTCAGTAATAGACAAAGACCTAAACAGCCAGATCCGCAAATTGCATTAATTTTGTAAATGCACCTTTCTGGAAAAAAATTGTCCTGTATAAAGGATATCCTACAGGCCTAAGGATAAATGGCATGCATTTTTAATATAATTATGTAAACAAAAATAAAATATTTTACATTTATTATGCATAATAAACTAATTAGACAATGCTCGGTAAGGGATTATAGCCTCTGATAGCAAGTGCAGAAGGATTCATTGTGTGGATTCAGCAGCACCAGCGTTCTGAGCAAGGGAGTGGGACTCTGCCAAGACTACTTTTCTCCTTTTGGACAGCTTCCCAAGGGAATTCACACTTCCCTTGTATTTGGTATATGTTCATACTTTGGAAATAAGGACCCATTTATAATACGTTCCAACATGTGCAACAATGTAATTAGAACACAGCGAGGATATAGGTGTTCCTTTCAAACTAAATAATCTTTCAGATACTTTGATATGTCAGCAAATGCAATAGTATCTTCTTTTTTCTTAGTTTAGGAGAGAAAATGCTGAGTTTGCATAATTTTTTATCAGAAGCACAAAAAACACTAATATTCACAAGGGAACAATCAAGTGATTTGAATTCTGCAAAACACTATGCAAAACAACATGAAAAAAACTTACAGAAACCCAAAACGCTATGTTTTATTAGTTTAAGTCTTCTCTTGTTTAGTATATTGTGACAGATTAAATCATATCTTAGTTACGTAAGATTGTAAGATTTACCCATACCCACCTCTTTATGTATGATTGTACTATTATTTGCCTTCAGGCAATATGTTCCACAAAGTGTTATGCTGAGAAACCTTATTTAGCCCATAGCTGGAAATGCAAGAGGCTGAACCAAGACGGGGAAAGTAATACAAACAAACAAACAAAAACCCACCATGAAGGGCATATGTTTTTCTAACTCTGTCAACATATTGAAAAGAAATATTTCCTTTGGGTATAGCAATTTTGGTGGCTTCTCAACATCAGATGGTTGATGCAACGGATCACGAATATCCTTTGCTGCATTTCTCCAGGTTGGCCGTAGGAAGCACAATCTTAGTCGTTCTTGTCCATCTTGGATTGCAGAAGATAGCGTTTGAAGCTTTCTCTGCAGCTGTGCAAGTCATAAACAAATATTATATTGGAATGAATGAGAGAAAAAGCAGGAGTTAACCCAAAGAAAATACAAGGTTTGGGGATCTGAAAAGAGTTGAAAAATGTCTTGTGTGGTGTTTCATTCCCTTGTAGGAAGAGCTGCACTGCTTGATGTTGTCTTGGAACTCATTGTTGCATGTAGAATTTCAAATAATAGCAGCTGGAAGGAGTGCATTGCAGTAGTTCAGCCTTGGAGGCCAATTGCAGCTTTGTCTGTGATGGTACACTTTGCTTTCAGTTGCCAGTACACTTGTTACTTTCCATGAATTTTTTCTAGAGTGTCTTTGGAAACTGGAAATTGCAGTTGATGGGAAATCAGCTGCCCAAATATTAGTGGGGCCACGAAGTGACCATCTAACACCATTTTTATGAATTTGTCCCAAATAGTTACATTTCCAGAATAACTTGGAAATCCTAGATACATAGATTGCGACTAAGGACCTTGTCACTTGTGCCACCAGAATCAGCCAATCTTGCCACGTTTCAGCGGTGCCTGCCCAAGGGAGCATGGAGACCTGTCACCCCATGCCCTGCTCAGTCTCATCTTCCCCTTATCACACAGGGAAGGAAAGAGAGCCAGGAAGATGTGCTAGGCCTTGGCCCTGGAGCTCTATGAGGATGGTGGTCCCTCAACCCCAATGAGAGAGGGCCCCCCTTTACCACCCACACACACCAAGGCTCCTTCCTTCCTTCCTTCCTCTGTGGCGTTGACTCTCCTGTATATTCTCCTTTCCCATAGCATCAGCGTACTCAAGCCCCTCCACATCCTCTTCAGACACCACACTCCCTGTAGGAGGAGAGGCCTGCTGGCTTCATTTGCCAGCCAATCCTCCCTTCTGTGTTGCCTAGCAACAATGGCCAGAGTGAGCAGGGCACCCCTCCAGGGACCCGGAGGCCATCTGCTGGCTCGGTTGCTGCCCCCGGTCTCCCTGGAGAGGAAGGCAGCAGGAAGGCACGCAGACCCGGGTCACCCACGCAAAGGGAGGATGCTGCTGCAATGGGGCTGCTCCCTGCCTTCACCCTGTTTTGGAAGAAGAGGATTGGGGGGGGGGGGGGGTTGTTCACAGAGTGGGAAACCTTCTCTTTCTCTGTTTGGAGGTGGCTGTGGTGGGAGGACAGAAAGATGCCCTGCGTGCCAGGGACAATGGAAAGCTGCCACCTCACACTCCTGGTACACAAGGCATCCCCCTGTCTCTTTCCACTAGCTGCTGTTGCTTCCAAAATGACAAACCCATAAGGGGGTGTGGTGGCCTGTCATCTCACACCCTGCGCTGTCCCTGTGTACCCTTGGCCCATCATACATGAAAAAGCCCCTCATTGTACCCCATTGGCTTCTTTTCAGCAGCAGCAGGGTCCCCCCCCCCCCAGTTCATCCAGGGAGCCACTGGTAATGAAGCAGCAAATTAAGGAGTTATGGAACTCCGAGTAGCAAATTTACTTTTTACCAAAGCTACCTGAACGTGCGGGTACAAGGATGAGGGAAAACTCACGACAACTGTGAAGTAGGTGAAATCAAACGGGTTTATTGATGGCACCAGCTGGTGGGCTTCTGCCAGCAGAACACGCTGCAATCAGGGGCAAAAGACCCCGTCACTCTCAATACAAAAACATTTATACCCCAATGGAGGCATTTCAGTTAAGCCCACCCCTTCTTCATGGATCTTGTACAATCATAATTGGCTGGTGTTTACTGGTGTTTACATGACATCTCATTAATCCAATAAACCATTGCATTTCCATTTGCATCACATCTCAAAGTCCCACCTATGAATGAGAACAATAGTCATTTCTATGTTAGTTCTTCTCACAGTACAGCTATCAGTGCTAAGACTCTTGTGTTCTTAGTTTGAAACATTTAGCTTCCAGGCTCCGTGCCAGCAACGGAGGGGGCCAAACTCTCCACTCATGCGCAGTTCTTTCCCATTTAGCACTAAGGTTTTTCATAGCACATCCTGTACTGTTTCATCCATCTAAGCCTATGTTATCTCACATTAGGCACAGAGTGCATCAAGAAGCATAAATCACAGTGTTATTTTCACAGTGCAAGTGCCTGCCTGATTCTTGGCACAGGAACCCGCTTTTCAAAGACACGTGTGCAGCATCACTCTCTGACTGTACTCCTGCACGGAAAGTACCAAAACCTGCTTTAGTAATGGGTAAGATGAGAGCTGTCAGGCTTTGTGGTTGAATGTGAAAACAAATCCATAGCTGCCACTGAAAAGAAGCCCATGTGAAGAGGTCCTAGGTTGCCATTAGTTACATTTACCCATTTTGCTCTGTCTGTGCATTCAGATAGATTTCAGAGGCAGAGCTGTTAGTAAACATGGGAGACTCTTTCTCAGATCTTGAATTTCTTTCCCCCAAAATATGAACAGAAGTATAAGGATCTTGATCAAGAGAAACCCAAATATAGTAGCATAGCGTACATTCCAGAACTATTGTTTTAGTAATCTGTTTAGCACAATTCTAAACACATTCCAAGGTCATTTGTATTTGGTGTTGCTTTGCTATTTTTAAATACAATCTTCATTTCATGCTACCTCTAGTATGGGCTTCGGAAAACAGCAGTAGGGATAATGTGACCTTGCAGATGTTTTTGGAGTATAGCTTTCAACAGTCCTGAGAAGGTTAGTCAATAATGAGGAATACTGGAAGTTCAACTACTTCTGTAAGGCCACACAAGTCTTACTGCTGTTGTAAAATATGCTTTATACTATACTATTTTAACTGTTACTAGCAGCACTGAGTTTAGATCCCAGAATGGATGGAATTGTTGACAAGGTATTAAATTGGGAAAAGAAAGGCATGCCACTAGTGTTGCGTGTACACACTCTTTTCAGAGAAAAATCACATTGGTAGCAGTATTCAAAGGTGTTCAGCTTTCTTTTACATGCCCTGCTCTCTCGGCCAGAGGCAAATGTCAGCATGGTGACTGCATTATAAAGAAACATGCATGCTTATTGGAAAGCTTGATTATCTCTTAAAACAGTAGGTAGAGGGCTGAAAACTCTGCTACTTTTATGACATTATTGTGTATGTCAGAACAATTCATTTCGTTTAAAATGCAGATGCAAGCTTGGTGCTTAATTTTTTTTAACAAACAGCCATAATAACGGAGTATTGTCTTTGCAAGTAAAAGAACTTGTAATCTTCAAGGAAAAACAGAAACCCAAACAAAAATGAAATGATATCAGGAATAGGAAGTCAAATGCACTGAAATCTAGAATAAGATAGCAATACTGTATTTCCCACCAAAAGCACCCCCTCCCAATTTCTCCTCCTCCTCTTCTAATCTTATTACTCTTCCGGGCTTTTGTTGTTTTCCAAATTGGAACTCTGTTATGGTTGACTGTCCTTCAGATGATAGTTTGGATATTAATAGAAGTAGTAGGAGGAGTCCTATATATTTATTTTACCCCTTATCTTTCTGTTATGCCACATTTATTATATACTCCACTTGTTTTAACTCCATAGTCACTCCTCATTTATTGTACAAAGAAGATGGCTCGGATATCCTGCTACCTGCTTTTTGAACCATTTGCTACACACTCCATTTCTTTTTACGATTGCAGAGGGCTACTCTATGGTGCTGATCACTGGATGATACATGCAGATTACTCTTAGACTCCTTTTTTAGATACTGCTGTGGATTCAGCTTGCATCACAATACCTGTAGTGACATCCTTTGCTATACAAATGGAGCAGAAAATATGGCTCCAAAAATAATGCCATTTTCATAGAGTACTATTTTTGCTGAGCCTGGAAATTTATATTTAATAGGAATTAGTTACAATAATATTTCCAGGGCAAACATAATTGGTTATTTTGTAGAAAATAACAGTTACCAATTTCTCACAAATGACTAAGACAAAAAAGACAGTACTATAGCCATTGCCCTGTAGTGCATGCATGTTATTTTCCTTGTTGTTTCATCACAAACAAAGCAGAGCAAGCCAGGTCCTCAAGTATGTGATATGTTTCTGCCATTAAATAGGTCAATGCTTTCATATCTAAAAAGTGATGTGTAACTGTTATATTTATCTATTTTTGCTTTATTTTTATCCCACATTTCTACCAATATAGGAGGAACTCAAACTGGCTAACAATGAATATAAAACAATTCTATATAAGAGAATGCGGATACATTGCAATAAATAGAAATATAAAAATGTTAAAAACAGATTATTTATGTCATTAAGACTATTAGTAAACAATAACATTTTAAAATACATTAAAACTCCATATCCATCTAACAATTCTAATCCTACCATCCACTAGATTTCTGCATTACAGGTGAATCGCTATCCGTTTCTGCTTGCCGGATTCCGGAAGCCCCCCATATCAATTTTCCAGTGCCTCCCAAAAATGGATGCGCTGCTGAATGGACGTTTTTGTTCCACATCCGAAAAAAACAACTCTTTTCAGCCCATTGGTGGAAGTGGGGAACTTATGAGGCTACCCTTTTCCTTGGGAACCTATCCTTTCTACCACAAGATCCCTTTCTGGATGGGAATCCGTAATGGCTGGCCCCTTGCCATTTTGAGCATTCGAACGAAATGGATAAGCTAAATGGTCAAAGGGGCTGGCTGAAAACAAATCCGTGCACATGTCTATCATTCACAGAAGCCCATTCCTCACCAATATAGCAGTGAAATGTTCTCACCTACTTGTGAAAAACAGGCAGGGGCAGATCCTGATCTCTCTCAGATTTGAGACCCAAGAAGTTATGTTTTATGGCAGAATATACATACAGTGTTCCCTCACTTATTGCTGGGGTCAGGTTCCAGGATCTCCCACAATAAGTGAAAAACCGCGAAGTAGGGATGCTCTATTAATTTTAATATTTATACATTATCTTAGTAGTTATACATTATTTTAAGTCTTTATAAACTTAAAATAAAGTGAAGGAAAGGAAGGAAGGGCCCTTCAAGGCTGGAGGGAGGGAAGACTGAGGAGGGAAAGTGCCTTGGAGAGCGGTGGCGGCAAAACCCCACAAAGCAGCAAAAATACCATGATATATATCTTAAATTAATATTTTTTAAATCCGCAAAACAGCGAGTCCGCAATAAGCGAACCGCAAAGTAGCGAGGGAACACTGTATAGCTAAACTAAAAAGTAAGCATTCTACAACATCGTCACTTGAATATCCCCAAGTCTGAGCCATCTATGTACAGGTAGTGTACAACATCCAACATATGTATTGATTTTTGCTATTAGAGTACAGGGAAACAAGAAAAGTTGTCATTTTGAAATGGAAGTAACATTAGGTTTTTCTAATATTATTTTAAGAATCAAAAATTATGTTCAGTACACTGCAAAAAAAGGGGAGGGGGCAAACAGATTCTCAAAAGAAACATGATGTGAAAATGTATTCCTGAATCTTCATATTGTGGGATGTACTTCATTTTGCACATGGATACTTTTTATATCTGAAGGCAATAACAATAATATTGGAATTCTAATTGGGCTCAGAAAATTCCACAATGCAGTTTTGTTTATCCTGATGCATGAGGGCTAATGTATGAGTCTTGCTTCTGTTACTATATGCAACGGATCATACGACCGGACTGTTAGCTCTCTTTGAAGCATTGTTTTCTCAGCTGACAGTAAGAATATACAGTAAATGTTTTTATTTAACACATTTTGGGTGGCATTACGTCTGCTTCACAAGACAAAGCAAAGCTGCTGTAGTTGTTTGCTGTTTGTATACATGCACACATATCGTCTCGTCTTCTGTCCCCTCACATTTGTTTCTTCTACTGCAATCACTTCAGTATTTTTCTGCTCATTTCAAAAGCTGCTTATTTTATTATTCAACACAGTATTCAAAAACATTTAATTTGGATTCCCTGTGAATAAGTATGAATGAAGAATAACTAGAAAGCTAGTACATTTCAACATTTCAAGAGAAAAAGTTATATTATGCATCCCTGATAGCGTCTGCTAGCTCACGCCCGGCACAATTGTTTAAAGTAATTAGGTCATTGACGATGGCCCCTACCGTCCCAAACAATGATGATCAGGCCCTTTCTGCCGAGGTTTTTAAGAGCTTTTTTGTGGACAAGATTTCGGCCCTCTGCCGGGACCTTCAGTTAGTGAACACGAGACTCTGTGGCCTCTTGCTGGGCCCACCTTCGACCAGTTTCGGCCACTGGACGCAGAAGCCGTCGATAAGGTAGTGACTGCAACTAGGTCGACCACATGCTCCCTCAATCCGTGCCCCTCCTGGCTTGTGCTACATACAGGGAGCATACCACCCCCCTGTTGTGTCAGCTCCACTGGCTGCCTGTCCAATTCCAGGCTCAATTCAAAGTGCTGGTTTTGACCTTTAAAGCTCTATACGGTTCTGGCCCAGCTTACTTGTCCGAACGCATCAGCCGCTATGTCCCACCTCGTAATCTAAGATCATCCGGGGAGGCCCTGCTCTCGCTCCCGCCTACGTCTCAGATGAGGCTGGTGGGGACGAGGGATAGGGCCTTCTCGGTGGTGGCTCCCCGCCTGTGGAATGCGCTTCCTATGGATGTACGATCCACCACATCCCTCCTGGCCTTCAGGAAAAAAGTAAAATCCTGGCTGTGGGACCAGGCATTTGTACACCAGCACAAGGCAGCATTTTAGATTGGTTTTTAATGAAAGTGGGTGATTATGGCCAATGTTTTTATGGACTGAACATTGTTTTAATCCAGAGTGAATGTGTATGGTGCTAATGTAGTTGTATTTTAATGTATTTTTAATGTATTTTAATTGTTGAAGGGTTTTGGGGTTTTATATTGTTATTATGTGGGCATCGAATTGTGCCGTACTGTAAGCCGCTCTGAGTCCCCCCTTGGGGGTTGAGAAGAGCGGGGTAAAATCCCAAAATAAATAAATAAATAAATTGTGAAAGCTTGCCTGGAGGGGTTACGAGACCCTCTGTTGAGACTAATTAACACCTCCCTTGAGCAAGGAGTGTTTCCAGAGGGTTTGAAAGAGGCTGTGGTCACTCCATTGCTGAAGAAGCCGGGTTTAGATCCTACAGTCCCCTCCAATTACTGCCCAGTTTCGAATCTTTTGTTTCAGGGCAAGGTAATTGAGAGGGCAGCAATGGAGCAGTTGCAGTCCTTCCTAGAGAATGCTACTTGGTTAGACCCCTTCCAGTCCGGCTTCCGCTCGGGGCATGGGACGGAGACGGTCCTGGTCTCCATCACAGACAAGCTGCGGTGCCAGCTCGATCCGGGCGGATCGGTGCTGCTCGTGTTATTGGACCTCACGGCAGTGTTCAATACTGTCGATCATGATCTTTTGACCCACCGCCTTGCCGGGGCCGGGGTGAGGGGGACGGTCTTAAACTGGCTGTCCTCCTTCCTCCGGCTGCTCGCAGTGGTGAGGAGGGGTGGGGATGTCCAACTATGCTGAATGACATCTATATCCAGCTCGGCTGGTCCATAGTTTTGGGCTGGTGGATAGAAGACACCCAGCAGGAGGGCAGGCCCGAAACCGTACCCGATAATTTCCATCTATGCCTTGAAGCCGTTACTGGATAGCTACTAGCCAGTAGGTTGAAGGTGAATCCAGCCAAGACGGAGATCCTGTGGTTGGGTCGTCCGGGTGGGGTGGAGATCCAGCTTCCTCCCCTGGACGGCGTGACATTATGTCCGTCATCGACAGTTAAAAGTCTTGGCGTCACTCTGGACTCTCGACTGACGATGGAGACGCAAGTCTCGGCCATCAGTCGAGTTGCTTTTTTCCATCTCAGTCAGGCGAGGAAGCTGGCTCCCTACCTCTCCCACCACGACCTAGCCACAGTGGTCCAAGCCATGGTCATCTCGAGATTGGACTACTGTAATGCTCTCTACGTTGGCCTTCCTTTGTTGGTGATCCAGAGACTGAAGCTGGTCCAGAATGCGGCAGCTAGACTGTTGGCTGGCGTCTCGACAACCAGCCACATAACACCGGTCTTGCGGGAGCTGCACTGGTTACCAGTGGAACACCGGATCACCTTCAAAGTGCTGGTACTAACCTTTAAGGCCTTGAACGGTCTGGGGCCAGTGTACCTTAGGGACCGCCTCATCCCATACTGTCCCGCTAGGCCATTGCGTTCAGAGGTGGGCCAACTTTTAGAGGTGCCTGGCATTAAAACCTATCACCTGACGGCCACGAGACAGAGGGCCTTCTCAGTAATTGCCCCTACCCTCTGGAACGCACTGCCTTCTGGAGTCCGTGCCCTCACGGACTTAGTGGCATTCCGGAAGGCATGCAAAACCATCCTGTTCCGACAGGCCTTTGGGCATTAATGTTGAGATCCATGGGCTACTCTGCCTCCTTGTATTGCGCGTCCCGTTGTAGTATACACACCTGTGCTTGTTGTGTATTTTTATTGTATTTTACTGTGTTTTACCTGTTATGATGTTTTTATATTCTGTTTTTAATCTGAATATATCGTGTAAGTCGCCCTGAGTCACCCGGGAGTGGCGACTCACAAATTTGAACAATAAATAAATGAATAAATAAATAAACCTAGTTTGATACTTCTGTATTCAGGATATATTGCGATATGTTTTTGGTAATGATAGGTTCTAAACCTAGTAGGCTATTTTTTTGGTGTTGGACACATGTTTGCTCTATGCAAAAAAATATCCGAATATACAGTAAATTTATCTATATAAATAAAAATGTAATGTTTATTTGTGGGATTAACATAACTCAAAATTCACTGGATGAATTGACACCAAATTTAGACACAATGAGTGACCATCACTCATAAAAACTCTGAAAAGTGCAGAGGAAGAGACTTTAAAAGCCAAAATATAAAAATACATTAAAACGCACGTGGAAAACCACATACTGTATATACACATATTCACAAATATATACACACACGTACACACACATATACACATACACACAAAACACATATAAACAGACTGAGCCACAGCAACGCGTGGCAGGGGACAGCTAGTTTTGTAATATAATTAAAATGAAAATACAAGAGTAATTTGTCTAAGCATTCTGGGAAGTAAAATGACTTTTTTACATAATGATCACAATACACATGCTTGTTATAGTTAATGGTCCTTTTAGTTCCCATTAAGAAGGGGGGATCTATCTTTAGGAATGGTCATCCTGCAAAGAATATGTCTGGCCAATAGTCTTGTGCAATTCAGCTGGGCGTGGCCTCGTTTTGGTATCTGAATTTTGTTGGGCACCCAGATCCGTTTGCAGGAGTCTCCCAAATATCAACTATTGGAAATATCTGTTTTCAGTTAGGCAACCAAAAGATCTGGGAAGATCCAGCCAATTGGCCTCAATGGGGAACTTACAAGGTTCCCCTTTCCATTCCTGGGATCCTTTCCTTTCTTCCTGTCAAGGGAGTCTGGGTTTGAGCAATGGGGTTAAGGAAGCACACTTCTTGGGACATAAGATCATGACTTAGTGTTTTATATGAGGTTTTAATTTGTTTGATAGATTGTTATGAGTTTTAATTGCTTATATGCTTACATTATGTTTATTTTTATGAGATATGTTTTATTGTTTACCTGTGTGCCATTGAATTTTTGCAGAATTTGTGAGCCGTCTTGAGTCCCCTCGCGGGTCGAGAAAGGCGGGATAGAAAGTAAATAAATAAATAAATTTCCTTTCTTCCTTTCAAGGGAGCCTGGGTTTCAGCAACAGGATTAAGGAAGCACCCTTCCTGGTACCTTTCCCTTTTTGCCTTCAAGGGATTCTGGGTTTGAAGAACGGGGTTAAGGAAGCATCCTTCCTGGGACCCTTTTCTTTCTTTCTTTCTTTCTTTCTTTCTTTCTTTCTTTCTTTCTTTCTTTCTTTCTTTCTTGGAAGTCTAGGTTTGAGCAACAGGGTTAAGAAAGCAGTGCGTAAGACACGCCACAGCGTTCTCCTGTTCAGATTGACTTAACAGGCAGGGCTCACAAGGTAACCACATGCAAGAAGCCTCTTTGCGTGCCATGTGATGCTGAATAGGGGAGGAGGAGCCATGATCGGCTGCCACATGGTCCTGTAATGGACCCAAAAAGTGACACTGGGCCCTTATCGTTACAGTCATCCAGCCAAGCCAAACAAGCCAGATTGGCCAAAGGGAACCGACCACTCTGAATCCATTCACAAGCCTACTGGCCACTCTCTTGTATGCTAGTTAGTTTGTGAAAATGCAAGCCTTGCAAAATTTTGGTTTTGGTTTTTTTAAAAAAAAGCTCTCTTTTGACAGTACTATTTTGGCAGAATTCCCCAAGCATTCAAGCTCTTATTGTGTAATGAAATTGTTGTGCATATTCTCTAGTTCTGTGTAGATCATATTCCAACTCGCTGCCTTTGTTTTCCTTCTCTTTCTTTCCCTGTAGATAATGTTGCACATTCTCCTTTTGTTTTGTTTTCCTTGACTATCAAGGCTTCAATACCACAAGAGTGAGATTACTCTTTCATACCTGCCTCCAAGCCTACAGGGGACATAAAAGCTAAATTTCTTTTTCACCCACTTTGAAGCTCTTTTTCACTTCCAGAAGAAAATAATTGAGAAATTATTCTGCATAAGGTTCATATGGGATGATCTGGTAGAGGATGTGACCTGGAGGAGTGGGCAGTGTTTAAATGTGTTCTGGAAAATGCCTCTTTAGATGTTTATGTAGGAGCTGTTTATTGAAGAAATTAGGCCAGCCAAAGGTTTAATTCTTCAGCGTTCCTGGGGAGGATGTTGTACGTTTCCAAATATATTTGTTTTTTTTATTATCATATAACTACCTTTTAGATTCACATCAGAATAATGTTGAGATCTGCACACTTACACATACAAACACATGGTTTAAATAGTCTCTGTGTGTGTGTGTGTATCACCAGAAAGTAACCCCATTGGGAAATTCAGGTCTAGATTTCCTTTTCAATGAATGCCAATGAGGCTATTTAAGTCAGATGGCAACATTAAAAAAAACAAATTAAAATGTCAAAATACAATAATCTAAATTAATGTAGTTCCCAAAAAAGCAAATGTTAAGCAAATTTTCAAAGAGAAACTCAAAAAGTGGAAAAGAATTATGAATATCTGTGGCCTGATTTGTTTTGCAAAACAAAAACACCCTGCTTGTATAATGGAAGGCAGGACATAAATGCTAGACAAAATGCATGCATGTAGATCAATTTATGATATTTACCAACCTTAAAAACTCCTCTTTTTAAAAGGGTGAAAAGTCCTGCTTATATACTTACAGCCTTCCATAGGAAGTGCTTACTTCCCTTGTTTCATGACATGTTGTAAGACATTCCCTACCCCACTCCCAGCCCCCTCACTATAGCTGTGAGTGTATAAGTGGTCCATTTTCCCCGGGGAAGTAGCCAATATTTCTTCCACCAAGTCTCAAATACAGCAGTATGATGGTGCTATTTACTGTGCACTCTTATCTTGTTGCTTTAATGTGCTACTCTGGGAACAAATCAAGCAAGCATCCTCCCGGTTCACCACTAGAAGCAGGTGAAGACATGGAGAATACAATTGTTTTAAGAATGCATCGTTGCATTATTTCAAGACCACAAAGCTGCATTACCAAGTTCCTCTGCACAATTGTGTCCATAGTGCAACATGAACTTTTGTAAAGATCTGATTTTGTTTCTTCATATTGTTATCCTCCTGTAACTTTGCTCTGCCTTCAGTTTACACCTTCTGTTCATATCCCTTGAAATATCCCTTGACTCAGCTTGGTGACTAGTGCATAAATAGCGAAGTGACTGATGGTGATAAACAATATGGGGAGTAGAGCTAAAGGAACTGAACAAATACAGGTATGATCATGGTTAGTCCAGGAATGACTACAGTTAGACCAGGAAATTTTATTTATTTATTTATTTATTTAAATTTATCCGGCGCCACTCCCATTCGGCTCGTGGCGACTCACAAACAATAAAAACAACAATAACAACATTTTCAACTACATTAAATCATTAGGATTAAAACAGCAACCATAGAATACAGATAGCATCAGAGAGGACAATGTAATGTCAGAGAGAATGACAGTTTTTAGGAGCCAAACGCCTGTTAAAACAATAATGTCTTGCATGCCTTCCGAAAAGCCAGCAAACTTGAAAGAGCACGGATTTCAGAGGGCAACGCGTTCCACAGGGTAGGAGCTATGATAGAAAAAGCCCTCCTCCGTGTTGTAGTGAGATGGTAACTCTTAGGACTTGGAACCACCAGGAGGTTTTCTGTCTCCGAGCGCAGGGGTCTAGTGGTTTATGATTTAAATGGGTGTGTTAAAGAGGCATGTTAAACTTCAGAGGGCCCATCCAGACTATACCTTTATCCCAGGAGGTCCCACAGCAAACAGGAGAGTGGCCAAACACTGTTCCCTGTAAATACGGAAGCAATCGTCGCAAACAACAACAACAAAAACACACGATTTTCAGGTCTAGGAATATCCCAGATCTGAACTGAAAATCTGTATCTTCAAATGTCTGTATGTCCCTGCACTTGAAAATCATCTGATTTTTTTATCTGGGTTTCTTCCCAGGTTTTAGATGTCTGTTCCTCATTGGTCGGTTCCTTAAAAATAAGGTGTCTGTTAAGTAGAGCACAAAAACGTTGTGTGCCAGAAATGTCATAAAACGTGTGAAGGGCACTTTTTTTCTGGCCAGGACAAAGTTGTGGCGCCCTAGTCAATATTGCACAACTTTTCACAATAAGCGCAAGCAGGAACAGATACCTAGAACCCAGGAACAACAACCTATCTGCACAGATGGCCCTGCAATTTATATAATCCAGGAACAGAACTTATATAATAATTTGCATCTTCGCATGTTCGCATCTTAAGGTTTTTTTTGTTTTTTTAAAAAAAACACGAACACTGAGATTTCCAGCAGAAGTCCCGTGGTGGCCATCTTGGTGGCTACAAAATTCTGCAACGAAACAGTAAGTGTGGATGATGGAGGCAGAAATCCCGGGACCAACAGGTCTGTATCTCCACATCTTCTCAGGTCCTGTATTTTTTTTTTGTCCCTGACTAAAGCGCAAAATTTAGTGCTGTCTAAAACCGCACTTAGTTTAGTTTGAAAGAATTTTAACCGAGATAAAAGAGAATGATGCTCTGGGCACATGAGACAATATGGAGAAAAAACGCTAAGATTAGGCTTTGAGAAACAGATTTATAGCAACTAGTTTTGTGGGAAGTGTTAAACTATAGGAGGCCGGAGTAACAATATGGTTTAATAGAAATGAAAACTGCCCATGCAATCACTTGATAAGCTGTTCATCTATTAAACCCTGCTCAGAGTGATGACACTGTTGCTTCTTCACTTTCTGATGGAGTGAAGATGTACAATAAAATTATCTTTCCTACTTTCCTGAGAATTAGAAATACTCAGTGTAGAAAACGCAAACACTCCAGTGAATTACCATTTGGTATGTGATGTCTATTTAAAACAGTTGGCTCACAGAGAAGTTTGAAGCTTGGCATATATGCCAAAAGGGACAGAGAGCCTGTGCTAGAGATATAAGAAGACAATAAGGATATTTGCAGATAGTTAACCTACTTTTCCAGTCGCCAACTCTAGGCATCCTCCTCCTTAGCTGCTGCCTATTGTCTTGTCATTTTTGCTGTGAAGACTACTTTTCTTCCCAGTAGCTAATGCTGACTCTCTGCAGTCAAAATAGCCTTTCTCTGCCAGGAGCACATGGGCAGAAGAGGAAGCAAAAAAACTCCTGCAGCTGAGTAGGGAGCTGCAGAGAAAGTATTGTCTTGCTATTATACCCCCAAAACAGGTTGCTTCACTGTGGCATAACGCAGTACCAGAGGATGCACCATGATGCACCAGATACAACATGTCCCCCAGTTGTGTATTTCTCCTTTTATAGGGCAGACTATCAAGTTCAAAGTCTAGCCTTCAGTCTTGCTCCCTCCCTTCCCTCCTGGCTGAGTGGAACAGTCAGCAATCTACAACTATACTATCTTTTTATATTTTGTTCAGCAGTGATATTGCTATTAAGATACATGTCCAGAAAGCACTGCAGTTTATAATGCTATAAAACTTCTCTTTGTGCTATGCGCCTATAAATATATCATGACATTTTGGATGACATCATAAAGCATTGGAAAACCACACTTTATGATGCCACCTAGAACCTTTTAAAATAAGGTATTTATACATTTACATCCCTGGCATGTACACCCCTCCTTTCACCTCCTTTAGGCTAATTATTAAATTTTAGCAGTGGCAGGCCAGGGATGTTGACTTAGGGCCTTTCCCAAGGCTTGTTTTACTGCATCATAGATATGCTGCTGTTACTCAGCACTGCCATTTTGAGAACTAGTTGTAAAGGTATTTTAAATTGCCATTTATTTTCCTGATGGCTTTAGAAGCTGAATCCTCCCTGATGTACCACTCCAGTGAAAGCATTCACTTTGCCTTTTAAAATTTTATTTTGGGGCAGTGGGTGGAAAGTGGTGAACATTAAACTGTTATTGTGAACATAACTGAGGCTTTCTCCAGATGTACCATGTCAGCTTGTCAGACTATAGGCACATGGGAAACTCATCAAGGGATGACTCTATGTTGAACTCTATGTTGAACAGTGCTTCCAAGAACTTCCAAGAGCTTAAACATTCCCATTGATAATGGATTATGGGTCACATTGTAAGGTGCATATTGCTGGTTGTTTCTGCAGATCAGTTCAGAAATACCACCTTATGATGTCACTGCTCTGTCTCAATAGTCAGAAATATTCCCTAATCCCATAAATGAAGGGGGTGTCTCATTTCCTCTAGTTTTTTAAAAAAGCCTTGCAAAGTACCTGAGGCAATACAACCAGAAAAGCCCCCCATATTGTAGCATTTTCATAAACAATTTCAATGAAGAGAGATAGATTTTCATGCTCCATCCAGTAGTAGTGATGTGAAAAATATAATGCCACTTCCCCTGAACAATGACTGAATTTTTGGGATGTCATTTTACACTTTTCCTGGTCTAAACTGTGGGGCAGAGGCTCGGTCAACACTATGGAGTTACATTTATATAGACTAGCCAGATTACTTAGTGGGTCATTCTGGTTTTATGGCAGGCATGCACCTGCACTGTGTTTGACTAGCAGTCCCATGTCCTCTTCCACCTCTTTGCAGTGTCACACCAAAAATATATATTTGGTTATTGGCAGATGATGGAAACCTCTTGTAGTTAAGGATATCTCCCTGCCAGTCACTGTTGGTTGCCATCTCACTTGATCTGGCTTGGCACAAGTCTGCCGACATGAAGCAGGTGAATATAGCACTGAACAAAACATGCAGAATAATCACAGGATTTCTCAAACCTACACCTGTTGATAGACTCTTTAAGCTAGCTGGCATTACTCCCCCTTCCCCCAATGTGCGACAAGAAGTTGCTGCTAACTTTGAGAGAAATAAGGTTGAACACTGTGAAAACCATCCACTGCATGGCTATCAGCCTCCCAGTAGATTCAAATCAAGGAAAAGCTTCATGAGAACAACTAGTCCTCTTAATGTTCCTCCAGCAACAGCAAGGGTATCCCTCTGGGCAGCTAAGCCAGGATATTCCAATTGGATGCCCTCCCCATGAGGGTGCTCTTCCAGGGGCAAACCAAGAATAGGCAGTGTTGAAGTCCCTGAACAAACTCAGAAGTGGAGTGGGCAGATCAAAAGAACTTGGAAAAATAGCACTACCTAGAAGAATTCTCCATCTTGTGCGACTGTGGAGCAGAACACACAACTCCGCATCTGTTTGCTTGCCGACAATGCCCTGCCTCAGGCACAGAGGAAGAATTGTTTAAAGCTACAGACAATGCGGTCACTGTTGCCCACCTAAAATTATTTAGCAGCTTGTGCTTCCTCTATTTTATCATTTTTATACTTATTTATGCAATGTTTTTGACACGGAATAAATCTCACTTGAACTGCCAGTCATAAAAAAGAGGTCACACATTAATCAGAGGTTAAATCAGATGAAAATGAAAACCTGACCTAAATATTTTTGAGGACAGCACACTTGAAATCTGATGGCTAAGTAGAATAGCTTATCTTGTAGCTGCACTGATCTGCACATTAACCAATTCTTAACTCAGATTTTTCAAGTACAGGTACAAAGAAACAATCTCATCTAATCAATGCCCAGAGGTTTGAACTATAACTTTGCTCCCAAGACCAACTGATTGTGATGAGCTAGTGATTCAACAGTAGGTCTGAGATGTGGCTTCTGATAAGACGCCTTCCCACTCATTCCTAATATATTGTTTTCTTCTGCAATTTTTCTAAAACATTTGTGCTACTTTTCTACAATATTTGCACTTATTGACACTTGAGCTCCCACCTGTATCTTCCAATCACATCATCTCTTAGGGTAAGCCAAATGTTCCACAGCCTGCCTTTAAAAAAAGCTCATGCAACAAAAAAAAAAGCTCTCAGTCTGCACCATATCCCATCAGTGATTCATCTCTTCTTTCCATTCAACAAATGAAATCAACATGTCATTTCACACTTTTTGATGACTGAAACAGATAAGGAAAAAGCACGGGGAGCAACTGACATGGAGTCCTGCTACATCAGCCATGGGTAAACCATTTTCTTTGCCCACTGAAGAGCATATTTTTGAACCTTGGAGATCATTGGACAAGATTTATTATCATAATGCCACCAAAAACCTGAAAGGGTTAGTAGTTTGTTTTACTTACAGCTATGCTTTTATTATGCGCGGTTAATGAAAATGTCTAAACTATGACAACCATAACCTACTTATTGTACCTATATCGACATTATATTCTTGACAATGAAGTTGGTTAGCAAGAAATGATTTTTCAGTCATTTCAATGCGGACTCAAAACACCATTTGAGAGTCCAAATACAGAACAGGGGTGCTAACTAACACAGATGAAAAGGATGCATTTTTGTGTGTTAGAGGTGGCGTTAAGCAGGTTAATGGTCCTGCCCCATTGATGCTAGTGCTGTATCCTTTATCACCTCAAAACTAAACTCAAAGCTTCAAGAATTCCTCTCCTGTGATGCAAAATAGTTGCAAATGAGTTCTCTGTTTCTTATTAAAGGGATCTTTTTTTCATTTAAAAGTGGAATATATGTTTTCTTTAGCTGTAAAAGCACAATCAAGGCAACATGATAAGTGAGTCAGTGTTGTAAAAGTAAAACTAATTTTGCCTTCACTCACATGAGCTATAGAAGGAGGAAGCTTTATTGTCCCTTGGAAGGTGATAAGGCAGAGTAATTGTATATTATACTGTCCTGGAACATCTGCCTGAAGACTGTCGGAGCAATTCATCTATCATGGACAATACAGCATGTTTTGTCTTTCTGCTTTAACCCATCCCCACTTGCTTGGCCTGCACGAAGGTTTTGATAGGGACTATGCCGGGGCTGGGGCTCACATTAATCAGTCCCCTTGTTCAACACTCCAGCTGACATAATTACAACCTGCGCCCAGCAGTTATTCAAGTCGAGTCCTTGTCACTCGTGGTGCGAAACTACACAGCTCAGATCCCGAAGGAGATTGCCTTATCACACAGAACAAGGGCTCACAGGAGTTGAAGAGAATAGAAATGGGAAAATGTCTTCTGGGAGTACTATATATTCCTTTAAAATAAGACATTTGAGAGACTTACAAGGGACAAAGAGAAGCATTGTGCAGACTCTGAAATGAACCTAGTTATTATTATTTTAAAGACCACACAAGCCATTTTGGGAGATGGTATGGAATTATTAAATGAATCCTGTGGTCTCTGTCTCATATCACTCAGTGGCTCTGACCCATTAGTGCTAATTTGTGTTTTCCTCTCCTTCCCTTCCTTCCCAAAAAGTGACAGGATGATCTTTGAACTTGTGAAATGTTTAGGGATCTGTGAGTGGATATCCCCAGAACACAACTTTTCCAAGTGGATATATCATGGCAGCAAAATATTGGTACATCTGGATGAGCGTTAAAGACAAGAGAAGTGTAGATTGTCTCATAAAGCACTATAGAAATGTGGAAAAGAATGGGTTGCTGTGAGTTTTTTGGGCTGTATGGCCATGTTCCAGTAGCATTCTCTCCTGAAGTGTTGCCTGCATATATGTTTGGCATCTTCAGAAAAACTTACAGCACCCCAGTTATTCCGGTCATGGAAGCTTGTGACAACGCATAGAAAATAATGCTTTGGCAATATATTTAATATTTAACCTCTCACTGCAAAGATTCCTTGTTTATGCCCTTGTCATGTGAGCATAAACAAGAAATCTGGCATAATTTGTGATTTGGTGCCTCTCCACTTGAGCTTTTTACCTGCCCCAAACCCATTGCCATCTTGTTTTATTTTCCAGATATTATTTAATTTCCTGATCCAGAATCTATCCGTGACTTGATTCTGCCCTACTCTTGATTTAATGAATTTTCTCATGTCTTCAATTGCCGTGTCACATTTTAATTTTTGAAGTTTTCCATTACTGAATATTTTCAAATGTCTTACCTACCTAACTAATAGTGCCTAGTGTTACGAATCTAAGTACTCAATATTATGAATCCAAGTCTGCATATGAGTCCATGAAATGCAAGATTATGCATGGACAACAAATTTTATTCATGTTGCATATTCCTTCTAATGTCCTGAAGTATTTTGAAAAGGTAGTTGACTGAGAAGTACTTCATTTATTTTATGAATATTTTTGTAAAATCTGTGTCAAAATACATCCCGAGTGAATGTGGGGGCAGAGTTGGCATCTGTGTTTGGGGCAAGTCTTATACCCATCTCCCATGTTGTGTGTCTTCCTATAGGGAAGGCCAGAAACCCAGGTGCCCACACATCTACTTGGGAAATGTCATCACAGAATGTAATCACACAAGCCACAGTATTAGAGGTGCTTTCACTTGCTCTATTAAACTCTATTTATATGGAACACAGAAAATAAATATCTCATAATAAATGTGGGATATCTCGGGTGAAGCCAGCTTTGTATTCAGCAAATGTATCTGAGCAGGTGAAATGAAATGAAAGAGACAGAGGAAGAGAGACTTGCTCTCTGTCTTTGGCGGCACAAGATGGGGAAGGCAGCACAATAGCTAAAGGAAATAATCATTTAGAGTAGAGGTGATGGAGACAGTAGTGCTTTGGACACTCGACCAGGCAGTAGATCAACAGGCTTTTCCCTTGAGGGAGCTATGTCTGCTACAAGAGTGGCTGAAGGAACTGACACAAAGGGCCAGTTGGAAGAAGTACCATCTGCATGTCAGATTGACAGGCAGCCTTCAGGGGGTGTTGCTATCATTTCTGACTCCAGCAAAGTTAGAAGTCTCTTTTCATCGCATTCCAGTATGCAGACTCTACAGCCTTTTGTAAACTCCATCTGTACATTTAAATCAGTGAGCATTTCTGAGGATATGTTGGGGTGGAGGGGAAGCAACTCTTTCATTGTTACTTGACAATTTCAAGGTATTTGTTCTCAATAGATAGATAGATAGTAAAATATTTGGTGGTAAGCAAAAACCACTAAAAGGTTTGCTAAATTATTCCTTATCCTCTGGCCAACCTGTTTTTAGGTATAGGTTGCATATCCCATATCAGAAATGCTTGGGACCAAAAAGTAAGTTTGGATTTTGGATTCCCCCCCCCCCGGATTTTGTGTGTGTGAATAAACACACACACACACATATATCTTGGAGATGAAATTCATTAATGTTTCCCCATATATACCTTATGTACATAACCTGATGGTAAACAGCTGACAACAAATTTTCCTGAAATAGTCCATCAAAAGGTTTACTGGTCAAGTTCTCTTTTGAATTAAGGTCACACTACTGTAGACCTACATAGTTCAGGCTGCTCTGTAAATGTTGACTGTTCAAATAGACTACATTTTATTCTTCTTGAATTAATAGTCCATCAAAATTTTCTAGTTTGGACTGGTCAAGTTCTCTTTTGAATTAGAAGGACATTTTAAAACTACTTTTGGTGGTTCTTCAAAACAAGAGAGATGCATATTTAACACGCTTTCAAAATAGACTGTGAATCACTGGTGTTATGACTTCTTTGCATATATCTGAAGCTTTAATAGATTACTGTGTCTCTAGGGTGATTTCCAGGCAATATTTGGTACTCATTAACTATATTCCTCTAAGGTGCAAAGTGTTCAGATGATATGATTACTTTTATATTATCATGTACAGTTCAACCTCTTTGGATGTTCTCTGTGAACTCTCTTGAACTGGAGAGTAGGTGGCAATTGATTCTGAGTTTTAGACCTTGCAAATACTAGCTGAGATTGAAACCTTGTTCAGAAATATCACCATATCTAATAAATAAATAAATAAATAAATAAATGCTTGGCAGGATCAATTTCCATATGCAGGTTTGGTTTGGTGAGACATTATTTCATCTGTATTAAATGGTACAGTCCATATACAGATGAGCCACCCACGGTTTGGGTGTATTCTCCTCAAGATACAGTGCTTACCAACCCTTGAGTTCAATGCTGTTCACATTGGTCAAACTGGACACAATGGAAAATCAATCTCATTAACAAGTTGTAGGCAAGAAGGATTAAGAAATTGTTGCCTTTGAGTCCTTTCCAACCTATGGTCACCCTAAGGCAAACCTATCATGCAATTTTTAGGGGAAAGTTTGTTCAGAAGGAGGTTGCCATTGCCTTCCGCTAAAGGTGACAATGTGTAATTTACCCAAGGTCACCCAGTGAGTCTCCTAGTGGGATTCGAATCCTGGTTTCTGTGATACTCTCTTGCTGGGTGTGAATAAGATGGGAGAGGAGAGAGCGGAAGTTAGGGCTCATATGAATGCAGCAGCTTCTTTGTGAGTGTTCATGGTGGGATGGGAGAGGAGAATGGGAAAGGAAAGAGTGAAGTGGAACTGTTTGTCAGGGCAAGTAGGTGAGTCTAAGTCTAGTGTGATGGCTGCGTTTGAGGTGTGCACAGATGCCGTAGAGGGATTATTGTGGAGATGGAGAGAGTGAGAGGGAACTTGATGTCAGGGCAAGGAAGGGAATATAAGGTTCTCATCGCATTGACTTCTGAATCCATCCTAAAATGCTTCCAGGACAGAACCATGACAGAGCCCACTGGAGCCATTATTTTTTTTAAAGGGTTTTTATTCATATACAAAACATAAACAACATCAGACATACATATAGACCGTATAGGGGAAAGGGGTGGGGATCGGGGCAGGGGTGCTTTAAAAACAAGTTATCACGCACGTACAAACTCAACATAGATGTTGACTTCACATCTCTGGTTACATAGAATAAGTCTAAGTCTAATTCTAGTTCCCTCTCCCCCTTTTGGGGGTTAATTTTTAGTCTTCCCCGCCTATTGGCTCTAGTTCTTTTTCTTCTTTATATAGTCAATGAGGGGTTGCCACACCTGTACGAATTTCTTTATAGAGTTATCTCGGAGGAGCTGAGTAAGTTTATCCATTTCCATCATGTCGTAAACTTTGTTTAGCCATTCTTCCTTGTTGGGAACCTCTGGTGATCTCCAGTATCTAGCCAGGGTGATTCGCGCCGCAGTAGACAGATAGGTCAGTAGTTTCTCCGCATCTTTCTTCACTTCTTGACCTGTAATATTAAGTAAATATATTTCTGGTTTCCCCCCCTTCCAGTTCATTATTTCTGAGACCACTTTGTGGATCATGTTCCAATAGCCTCCTGTCACTTTACATGTCCACATTTGATGGTAGTACGTCCCTTTTTCATTGTTGCATTTCCAGCAACGATTGTTGCCACTTTTATTTATTTTTTCCAATTGGGTAGGGGTCAAATACCATCTATATATTGTTTTGTATGTATTTTCCTTAATACAGTATGCATAGGAATAATTCTGCTTTACTTTCCAAATTTTGTCCCAGTCCTCTTGGGGATTTTTGTGGCCTATATTTGTTTCCCATTTTACCTTGTATTCTTCCTCCGGCTTACTTTCTCTCTCCCCTTCCAACAGGAGCATATATAATACCCTCACTGTTTTCTTATCTGACTGAAGCCAAAGCCTTTCCCCTCTAGTTGGCGTCCAGTCCCACCCCGTTTTTTCATCTACTTTGAACCTTTGTACCAATTGATTATATTGGAACCAATTTAAGTTCAGATTTAGGGCCTGTAATTCTTCTCGATTTTTTAGGGTTATATTTCCACCTGACTTTTTTAATAAGTCCTTGTAACTCGTCCAATTACCGTTGTCTAGATGTTTCACCTGGAGAGCCTCCAGGGGGGATACCCACAAGGGTATTTTTGTACATAGATATTTTCTTGTCCTGTTCCAAATTTTGAGGAGTGTAGTTCTTATAATATGATTATTGAAGCCACTGTCCTGTTTGATCTTGTCGTAAATTAAGTAGCTGTGCCAGCCGAATTTTTTCCCGGCACCTTCTAGACTTAATAGATCTCTATTTTCTAATTTGATCCACTCTTTTAGACTTTCCAGACAATTGGCTTCAAAGTATCTAATTAAGTTAGGGACTCCTAGGCCACCGTTGCTGGGTTTTTCTTGCATATAGCTCTTCTTAATTCTGGCCTTTCGACCTTGCCAAATAAATTTAGAAATCTCATTTTGCCATTTTTTCAAAATATATTCATTTTTTAATATCGGCAGAGTTTGAAACAAAAAATTAACCTTAGGGAAAATCATCATTTTTATGGTGGAGATCCTGCCAAGTAGGGAAAGTTTTAAATTTTTCCATTTATCCAAGTCCATTTTTATTCCCTTCCATGTATTTTCGAAGTTGTTTTTTATTAATTGTCCATTATTGGGTGTCAGATTTACTCCCAAATACTTTATTTTTTTGACTACTTCCATTCCTGATATCTCTGTTAACCCCCTTTAATATTTTTGTCTTGTAGGATGTTTTTCAAGAGGATTTCGAGGACGAAGTTGAATACGAGGGGGGAGAGAGGGCATCCTTGCCGGGTCCCCCTCTGGATCTCTATATTTTCTGATTTTGCACCATTGACTATAATAGCGGCCTTTTGCTTTTTGTATATGCCCATTACGGCATTACTGAAATGAAAGCCCATATCGAGTTCCCTAAATAAAATCTCTATTGTATCCCAGCTAATCTGGTCAAAGGCCTTTTCCGCATCTATAAAAGCCAGAGCTACCTTAACCCCAATCTGTTTGTCTAGATGTTCCAAGATGTTAATTATAGTCCTGATGTTTTTTTTCATTTGTCTCCGGGGGAGAAATCCCGTTTGATTTTGACAAATCCATTTATTGAGGAAAACCTTGAACCTATTTGCCAGGATATTAGAGAAAATCTTATAGTCAAGATTTAATAGAGAAATTGGCCTATAGTTCTCCAAGAGTTCCAAGTTCTTTCCTTCCTTTGGAAATATTGTTATATTTGCCAAATTCCAGCTATCCGGCAGGTTTCCCGTCTGAAAAATGTTATTTATTACTTTAGCAAGATAGGGGGTGACTTCTTCCTTCATTTTTTTATAGTAGCTTTCCGTAAGGCCATCAGGGCCCGGTGCCTTTCCTATTTTTAGGTTTCCAATTGCTGTTAAGATTTCTTTTTCAGTCACTAACCCGTTGAGGGATTCCCTATCCTCCTCTGATATTTTTTCCTTTATTTGGCTACTTACATATTTTTGGATATTGTCCTTATTCAGATTTCTAGATTTATATAATTCTTGGTAGAAGTCTCTGAACTCTTTTCTAATTTCCTTATCTTTTGTGATCTCCCTTCCTTCCTTTTTTATCTTGTTAACCAGGTTGCTTTGTTTTTTTTTTCCTAAACTGAAATGCCAGCCATTTCCCTGGCTTATTGGCATTTTCAAAATTTTTCTGTTTTATAAATTTCATTTTTTTCTCTATTTGGTCCAGCATTAATAGATTAATTTGTTTTCTTATCAATTGTGTTTTGGAATCTAGCATTTTATCTCTAGGGTGTTTTTTTAATTCCGCTTCTGCTTTTTCTAAATCTCTTTGCAGAGATTTCATTTCTTTTTCTCTTTCTCTTTTCATCTGACCATATTGTGCAATGAAATACCCCCGCATCACGGCTTTACTTGCGTCCCAAATAGATGTTATACTTGTGTCCGCTTTGTCATTTAGTTCAAAGTATTCTTTGAGTAGATTTTTGTTCTTTTGTACTTGGTCTTCATTTCTTAGTAACCCCTCGTTTAGCCTCCAGGTAAATTCTCTTGGGCCCGGGTTGACTATGAGTTCTATGGCGGCATGATCTGAAATTAATCTAGGGAGAATTTTGGCCTCATGACTATGTAAAATTATATTCTTTGATCCCCAAATCATGTCTATCCTTGACCAAGTTTTTCTTCTCCCTGAAAAATAAGTATAATCTTTACTGTCCCTATTATGGAACCGCCAAGAATCTATTAAATCATATCTCTCTGCTAAGTTAAAAAAAGCCCTTGGGAGTTTACTTGTCACTCTTTTGTTTTTTACATTATTGTAATTTTTATCCAAGGATGCATTAATAATTCCATTAAAGTCCCCTAGCAGAATATGTCCTTCGCAGTTTACATTGGAGATTTTTTCATTTAAGCCATCAAAGAAGTTCGATTTCGCCCCATTTGGAGCATAGACACATATTACCAACACTTTTTTCCCCTTTAAATCAATCGACACTGCCACCAACCTCCCCTCATTGTCTTTAAATTCCAAATTAGGCCTTAGTTCTTGTTTGATATATAGGGCAACCCCTCTCTGTTTTTTTTCAGTAGCAGAAGAGAACACGTCCCCCAGAGCTTTGCACTCCAGAAGGTCTAGTCTCGTGTTTTTTATATGGGTTTCCTGGAGGGCTATCACTGACGCTTTTTGTTTTTTCAAAAAGGCAAAGGTTTGTTTTCGTTTTTCGGGTATGTTTATCCCGTTCACATTTAGGGATATACACTTTACCTCCATGGTGTTTTTATGCCTCCTCTCCCTCTTCCTCCGGTTCCAGATCCTCCCCTTCCAAGTCTTGATCAGAAGCTTCTTCCTGTCCTAGATCTAATTCTTCTTTTCCTCCTTGCGCCTGATTCTTTTTTTTGGTTTCCCTTTGGTTCGGGCTATTATCTTCAGTGTCGTCCCCTACCTCTCCTTCTTCGTACTTTGCTGGACTATTTGACTTTTTGGTATTCTTTCTTGTCGATTTGTTTTTATTTTCCCTTGGTGATGGATTGATCTTTTTTGGGCATAGAATATGTTCCCATTGTCTGTAGAAATCTTCTGCCTTCTCCCTGGAGTTAATCCAATATCTCTCATTTCTGAGGGTCACTTGGATCCCATCTATTTTATCCCACTTGAATCTTATGTCTTTTTGTTTCAAAATATCTGTTAAAAAATAATATTTCTTCCTATTTTCCAGTATTGAATTAGGTATTTCTCTTAAAATTATAATCTTTTTTTCTTTGAATAAGAAGGGCGTTTTCATCTGTTTTCTCAAAATTTCTTCTTTTATTTTAGTTGAATTGAACTGGATCAATATATCTCGCTCAGTCTTATTTTTTCTCGAGAAAGCAGTATGTAGTCTAAAGGCCTTATCTATCTTGTCTTCCATCTGGGATTCCTGTTTTTGTAAGATTTGTGCTGACATTTCTATTGCCAACTTCATCGTCTCTTCCAAACTTTCTTTTTCCCTTTCTGGCACTCCTCGCATCCTAAGTTGGAAATCTTTCTGGAATAGCTCCAGTTGGATTGTCTTTTTGTCCAGCTCTTCCTGGGCCAGATCTAGTTCATTGAGTCTTTTATGATCTTGCTGCACTTTTTTCCTTGTATCTTCCCCTTTAATCTGTAGGGCATCCACCTTATCGTATAGGGCTATTACTTCTTTTCTTATCGTTATCATGTCTTTTCTCAGGTCTGCTATCCCTTCTTTAATTTGTCTTCTTTCCTCAGTACCTTTCTCCACCAAATCATTTAATCGTCTCATCTCCTCATTGGACTTTCTCATTTCGTGGAGCATTTCTTTGAAATGATCCTTAAATTGGTTATCTTCTTGTAAGGAGTCTCTCCTGTCTAAGAGATTCCTATGGCTTCTCAGTTCTCTCTCTTGTCTCTCTTGTCTTTCTCTATCCAGCTTGTCTTGTTTCTTTCTTGCTGCCATCTCTGTCGCTTCTTTCTCTCCCCCTATTGGGCTTTGTCTTTTCCCTTCTCTTTCCTCCCTGATTTTACTCTCCTTCACTCTCTTTAACAATCCTTATGTTGTTACCAGTCCCGTTCTCTGCTCTCTGAGCAGCTTTCACGACCACACTTTTGCCCTTTAAGTTGAGCTCACCTCCTTTACTTAGTTTACTTGGGCGATGGATCTCCCACCGCTAAGCTGGATCCTTTAGTTTGTATTTACTGTGCTTTCTTTTCAGCTCCTTTCACCTTTCTCCATAGGGTTGCCAGTAGAGTAGAATTGCCAGTGGGAATGGAAGGAGTTTACTTCAATTTGTCCCTTCTTTCATTTTTTCGTGCCTCTATGCCCGATCACCGCGTCATAGGCTCCGCCCCTGGCTCTGTTCCTCTTCACTCCCTTTCGCTATGTCCTCCCAAGGCGCCGTCCGTCGCCACGTCCCTACGCCGCAGCGTCTCAGCGTGGTTGCGGCTCTCCTATGGCTTCTGTTGCCCTCGCTTCCTCCGCCTCCTCCAGCGTCCGCCCGCGTCAATCCCGAATCTGACTCAGCTGGAGTTCCTCGGGTACTCAATCACTTTGGCAGCAGGTAAAGTTCCTTAAAGCAACCACCTCCTTCTCCTTTTCCTTTCTTTGATTACTCTTTTTTTTTGCCCTCCGGGGGTTCCACTCTTGTATTAGACTTATTCAGGATTCCTCAATTTTAGTTGGCTTAGTCTTTCCTCTTTTTTCCTTCAGTAAGATCTTGAGGAAATCTGGGCGGGGTGGGTGTTGGGGCGCCTCTCCCGTCAGGGATGCGTGCGCTGCCGGCTAATAGAGGACTCTAGGCCCCCGAGCGGAGAGGAGTCCGGGGCTCTCCCAGCTATCTGGGGGGTTCCCCTCCGGTCTGCAACTCACCCTCGGAGCTTGGGCTGCCCTCCTTCCTTCAAGGGACCACCGGGTTTGCTGCTTTTTATCCCCAGTCCACCAATTTCTTGGTCTATAGCCTTATGCTTCACGGAGCTCAACCTTTCGGCGTCCACTCGCTCCTGGAGATGCAGAAGGCCCACTGCGTTCGTGTGCAGCTTCATCGTTCTATTCATATTTTGGGAGGAAACTCAGCAGATCATTTTCCTCCAACAGTCAGGTTCTATGAGAATATTTTCCCCCAAATTTCACAACAAACTCTTATCAGCAAACATTCTGTTTTGGATGTGATACCAAAGAAACGTCATCTGCAAGAGAATATCTACGAATGCACTCAATTTGCTTTTAAAATGTAAAGATTTGAGCAGTGCTTAAATGTTCTTACTTATGTTCTTATGTTCTTACCTACTTAAATGTTCATTTTACTATAGGAATCTTTGTCATCACCCCCCCCTTTTTTTTTACACTTGAGAAACCAGTGTGCTATGAAGGCAAGCGTGAATGTGTGTATATGGTCATAGCTGCCATTTGGACATACAACTTTTGCTGAAGGGAGACTGGGACAAGAGCAATAACTTATCAGTTTTTTCAAGCATTTCAGCACTGATGCACAGGTTCTTGCTCCTACCCTACAGGCCTCTGCTACTTTATAGCAGCCAGCATTGGACATCTGTCACACATACTGTATGTCATAACAAATAGATCATAAAAAAACCCCTTGCAAAGCCACAAAGGCAGAAAAAGCTGAAAGCATTGTTACCACGATGCACTAGCATATTACTCCAATACTGTCAGTATTAATTCCAGCCAGGTTTTGATGATTTTCCTTATGAAACATTGGGGTGTCAAGAGAACTTAAAATCCATGAATATCAACATTTGTGGATGGGTTTTGTGTAGGGAGGGAGTTAGGTTGTTTCTATTTTCCCTGGTATTGTCATTGATTCTGCACAGTGAGCATGTGTAGCTGTATTTTGATTGCTTGGCATTGTAATGTAAGTTCATATTAAGACTGTCCAGAAATCTTCAAACTTGACCTTAGTAACCTTTTTGTGTGTCTTCCTCTTGGCTCTGCAAGAATAATGGTAATTCTCTCTGGGAAAGCATGAATAAAACAGGAGGTTATCACTTCTGATAAGCTGTCGAACATGAATCCCAGTACTACTATTTCAGTTTTATCACAGGCCTCTCTTGCTGGTCCTCATATTTGATGAAGTGGCATACTTATGGCTTTTTTCTCTCTACCTTCTTTCTCAACAAGGAGGAGGTCACTTTCTCTGAAATAGCAGGGATCCAGTCTGACAATGCCCTACACAGGCAGTCTAGTCTGGTTCTGAGGAGAGAACAGGATCTCAGTTGTTTCGTAGTCTGGACTTAAATCTACTTTTTGTCTTCATCCCTACCATAGTATGTTCGTCTGTTGTGTACAATACAGTGTATCTTCTGGGTACATATGTAGGAAAAGCCCATGGCAGCACTTATGGGCACTTTTACTGTACATTGACAATATAATCCATTCTGAAACTAGATTAAACCAAACTCGTTTTGCTGTGGGGTGCCTACACAAAAAGTACAAAAAGTGGTTAGAGCAGGCATGGGCAAATTAAGGCCTGCGGCTGGACACAGTCGTCTGGGCTCTTAAGTCTGGCCCTCAAATTCTTCCCCATCCTCTGGATATAAAGATGTGGTGGTCTGCCATGCCCTTATGGCTAAAGGATGAGGGAGGAAGCCATGTGGTGGATGGGACCCTCTAGTGCTCTCATTACCTCGTGCCTTCCTTGGGATCTCCCCCTGGCATAAAGTCAGGGTGAGGGGTCCTATCCCAATGCTTGGAGAAACCTGGCATGGAGGAGGAGGCAGGCTGCGAGTGAAGTGGCTCCAAAGCCACCTTGCCCACCGGCTGCCTTTCCCTTTTCCCAGCGTCAGGATAAGTCAAGGCCCTGTCCTGATGTCGGGAGAAACCCAGCTCAGGCAAAGAGGCAATCCTCGCCTTACTCTCAGCATAAGGATGTGGCGAGCAGCAGCATCCTTACACTGGGAGGAAAGCCTGAGGGTGATCCACCCCTGCCTTGGCCCCCCTGCCCGGCCCCCTTCTGGGATCACTCTAACCTCACCCCTCCCGACAACAGTAAGGTTTTTAGAAGTTTCTAGTCAGCATAGCAGTTTTTAAAATCTGAAAGCTACTGTTATGCCAAATATCCCAAATATCCAAGTCTGTGATTTTAATATTAATTCTCCATTACCTTTTTATTCCCATTTATTGCACTGTTCACAGAGGCCTTATTGTACAAGGAACTATTAACATATTCAGCACGCCCGAATCCTTTTTGCTTCACAGTTTCAATTCAGAATTTTGAATTATTCTGTATACATTTCAATTTCCATTGTTCTAAAAAATAATAATATTTCTGGATGTTGCCTCCTGAAACTTGAGAACTTTAGAACAGTTTAAAAGGCTACTTAGAAACTTTCATCAGCCAGCTTCATACAGGTGCCATGCTTTACCACAACATTATTTCCAAAAGTGCCAGGATGTCATCCTGATTTCTTTCGGTTTTGACAGAATTCACATGCAGCATAGCTGTTTCAAGGTTTGGCGTCAATCAAAGAAAGAGAAGATGGTATAAATGTTTAGACACTTGTATAGCTAAGCCCACCCCATTATAAAAAAGATGGGGCTGTAGAAAACACGTACATCTCAAATTTAAGGAGGCATAAAAATGTAAGAATGGCCTTCAACCATGTCCAAGTTAAACCAGAATAACATTAGGGTATAAAATCAAATAGTACCTGGAACAGCAGTTACAAATAAAACTGAAAATTGGGAAACATTTTGTAATGCTTGTTAATGTCCATGGCTTCAATACATTATCCATTCAAATGCAGTTCTTTAAAGAATCCTTATGAAAGCTTCTTTTTTTGCTAAACAACATATCAATTATAATGCCGTTTCTGCAAGGCATTCCTACCCTACAGTAATGACTGGCTATGTAAAATTGCTTCTGAGCTCAAAAGGACCAGGAGTTCCTCTTAATTACGATGAATATGATAGCTGTCTTCTCTGATGTTCCCACCACATGTTATTATCTAGCAGATGTCCATGACAGAAGGTAAACTTAGATAGCACCATAAGGCAGATATCAACTTTATGTGATCACCTTATAAGAGTGAACCCCTGCATTTAATCAACCTGCATCTTGTAGATATTTCAGGAAAGCTGTCATTTTAGCCAAGACCTGTTTAAAATTTCCAGATTGCTCTTAAAAGTTTCAAGACAGCAGGTGTGTGTTCTCTCTTATCTGTATAGCTACATTCGTTCTTAAAGGTTTCTTTTTGCTGTCTATTTTTTCATTTTACCTGTACTTTTGTTGGATTTTATGTTCTTGACTTGCTAATGCTAAAGACAAGGGGGGAAACAGTCAGGATTGTATTCCCACTATGATAGACTGTGCAGTGAAATTAAGAACCTAATATGTTTGCACATGTTCACAGGTTTCTTCTGGCAGAGATTCAGGCATCAGCTTTGGCCCCATGTACCCTGATCTTTTAATGCAGTTTCATACTTGAAATAAGAGAATGCACAAATAAGTATAGACTTACTTCAAAGGAGACAAAACTTCAGTTCCTGAGTATACTAAAGCTATCAAATTTTAAAAGAACTAGGGAAGGCAAACTTCAAATTGAAGAAAGTGGTTTCACTGTGCAAATAATTCCATTGGAAATTCCAGAACCAGCTTGAGGTCCGGATTGTGATTTACAAACTGCAGAGCTACTTCTTGGCTTTTCTTCGTGAATGAAGATTCAGGAAGGACTCATCCCACGCCTTCTACAAGCACATTGATGATTTGGAAGTTGGATGTGTCCTTCGAGCCTGTGCAATGGACCTTTCTGGTGGAGCACAGCGTGCACAGAACTGGTCTCGCCCTTTAAACCAAAGGTTCGTCTGCCGGGGCCTAGCAAGCTTAGGACGGTGGCAGTGAGGTCCTCAGTTCATAGGTTTGGTTCAAGTTTCCTTCTCTTAGTTGGTTGACCTTACAGGGTTAAATGAGCACCATCCGCCCAGGTTTGAAATCAGAGTTTTCCTTCTCCTAGGATGGTTGTCAAAAGGCTAGAGAGCCCATCCTGCCCTTTGACGCTCTTTGTCAGACCCTTCGGTTGTGACCTGTCTGGCATGGGAGGCCCTACCGGTGGCTATTATGCCACCGCCAGCATTGTTCACAACTTCATTAGGGTATGCAAGCCTCTCCCCCACAACAAGGGGGCGCAAACTGCAGGACACTGATGCACATTAAGGAATTGCTTTTGTGGAAGTTCGTTGTCTGGCCACCATAGTTTGAGGCTAGCTTCGAACTGTATTAGATGGGGCCTAGGTCTTGGAAGGTGCTGTTATGATCTTGCCATAGACAACTGGTTGGTTCCTGTGTCATCCTTCTCATAGATTGTGCATTAGCAACTATTTCCCACTATTGGTTGGCTGATGTGTGAACAAAATTCTAGACCAGTTAGGCCTTTGATATGATCTAGTTTTTATGTTCACAAGCTGTGTTCTTAACACATATAGGGAGATCTATTAGTAAGCCAAACATTTTCCACCCTAGATTGACTGGGCAATAATCCTTCTAAGGTACTCCCCTGCTAGTAGCACTGCAGAAGTTACACAAGAGTGGAATCAAATGGTGGCAGCAACTGGTTCAGCGTAATGACCTGAATATTTTGTGGCCATGCTAGTTGGTGAATGTGGAAATGGCCTCTCTCTTATCTAGCAGTCCTTCATAATGCTATCCATCTTGACCACCAGGAATCACTTTATGTATAAGGCAAGATTGTACCTTCATTCCTCCTTAAAATATATTAAAGTTGAAAGTATATGAAATCGAATGTCACATTTAAGTGGAGCGGTCGTGTATTTATCCTAAGTATTCCTATTTCATATTTGCTTTCAGTATTGGCATACTAAAACAGTGTCACCATCAGTTTTTCTGAAAAGGCGGTATTTATTTGCAACCCCAAACATTTTTTTAAAAATGGCCCAGCATGTTTTAGGATTGATTTGAACACAATATGTTTGCTGAGAAAATGTGAGTGCACACATACCATGATGTTATTTCAAAATGGAAAGAAAGAAAGATGATTTTAAAGATGTATTAAAAATGCATTTTTGAATTATAGTGAAACTTCCCCTAATGTGTGTTTTCTTGGAAAGCTTGGTGAACGTCAACATCAGTCATATAATGGGAAGTTACTCACAAGCCTAACTGTGGGGAGCCGACCGTTATATGGCAATATTTCAATTCAGCATGTGAGTATGCATGTATAATATAACTTCATTATTTTTCTCTTTACTTTAGGTCCAACTGTGCTGAAAATATCCGCAAGCATATCCTGCACACCGACAAACATGAAGGAGTGAAAATGTACAACTGTCCAAAGTGTGAATATGGAACCAATATTCCAGTAGAATTTCGCAATCACCTGAAAGAACTGCATCCTGATATTGAGAATCCTGACCTCGCTTACTTGCATGCTGGTAAGAACGTACTTGTAGTTTTTATTATCAGTTTTTTTCGCAAATGGATTCATGTAAATGGCTGCAATAGGAGCATATCTCAGGTTCAGTATACATTAATTTGACCAAGGAGAAAGGCAGATTTCATCTCAGTTTGGTTAATGTATTTCATTCCTTCTACAGGACTCAACACAGAGGTAGTTTGCATCTAGTCACCAAGTGGTACATGTAGGGATATTTTTATTTGTGTCTGTTTACAGAACTGAGTTGGACTAATGATTTATCTCAAGACCTTGTACCAGTGCCAAATCTGTGCTTTGTAATTCATGAAGAGCAGCAGCAATACAAGAATGCTCTTTCGTCACAAGTGGTTATCATTAGCTTTGTACATCTGAATTAGGAACGGTCTTAGACCAAATTTCAAATGTGGTTATATGACCAGACTGGACATTATGTAGAATGGATGACTCAATTGCTTCATGTTATTTTTATTCTCCTAAAAGCACTGCAGCCCTAATCCAAATCAACCCAACTTCACTTAGATCTGCTCTTAGCAGGAGAAGGCAGATGGAAATGTTTCCACTTTTCCCTCCATGCCATTGCCCCATTACAAACTGTAACCTACCTGTATCATGGTACCTTTAAGGATTTCCCGCATAACTAGTTAACAGTTCAAGGAAATTCAGGCAGGCAGAAATCTTGCCAAGATGTCTTTTCAGATAGTGCTATTGAAGTGGTTAATGGATCGGTGTCATTCCTGGTCCCTGGAAAGTTTTCAGGATATAAATAATTGCAGCTGATGGGCACAAATATGACATTGGCTCGTAGCATTATGTGTGTGCTTCCATTTAATATACAATGAGTGTACATTAAGCACAAGTTCATACAAATATATAGGTTACAGCTACCACACAAATCTATAAAATAGTGAATGACTCTAATATATTTTAAGCATATTTAAAGAAAAATTATATATATGGATAGATAGATATTAACTTGAGAGTTTTTCTACTGTGCAGAAGTAAGTAGGAAGAGATAGAATTTGTTGGAGCATGTAAAAATCAGTTTGTGAGTGTGTTATCTGAAAAATGCAAAGCACTAAACTGATTAGTTGGGCCACACCTGGGGAGTTAGCTGAGTCTGGGAGTTTTGGCAACAGTTACATTTTTAGGCTTGAGCTGTGCAGATGCTTGCAGAGAGACAGGTCTTGCTTCATGAGCTGCTGGAAGGAGATCTTCCATATGGACATCAAAAGACCATTTCGAATCTTTCTCTAATCTTTCTCATTTTGTGAGTCAATGCAACTGTTCACATATATGTTTCTCTGCATTACAAAGAGTAAACTGCTGGTTTTTTACAGATCATCTGTGTGGCATATTTTCTTTCTCTTTCAAGACAGTAGTATGTGGACTGATAAAACATGAACTACGTGTGATTTTCATTACGCCACAGAATTGCCACAAGTTATTTGTACTCCATCATGTTAGTTAACTAAACAAGTTATTTCATTTGATAGATCTGTACCTAGCTGTATGTATATTTCCTGAGACAGTGAAAGTAATGTCATTTATTCAAAATACAGTACAAAAAACACTGTCAAGCTGTAGCTCCAGAGTCAAGATTCAAAGTGTACTATTTGTTTCTAGGGTTTAAAATTCAGCATGAGACAGATCAATTAATCACTGCTTGAGTAAGCCAAGCCGCTATCCTTTTGGTATAACTTCCAAGGTAAAGAGCCGTATCTCTGTTCTAATTCTGTCTTCTTCAAGGAAAACGCTGATAAATTTAAGGAAAGCTTTTTTACTAAGCAAATGCTACTAAGGTCACAACTCATTTTTGCAACACATAAATTTCTAATTCCATATCCAGAGCCTGAATGAAACGAGGCTTCAAAGGCAAGCTGCTCTGTGATTACATCATAAGGATGGGACACATTGTGATCCTATCGGTTGTTAGCATTTCAGTATTCATGAATGGAATTGTGAAAGTTCAAGTAGTTAAGCCTAAATAAAATTGTGATCTTTATCCTTCTTGACAGAAGCATTCATCAAATTATTAAGGGAGGGGGATGATTGCTAAAAGTTATAGCATGATCTATTATATGACTTATTTTTTTATCAAGGTATGACTGTGCTACCAAGAGGAAACTGTAGTTGTTGAATGTCAAGGGAAGATACAAAATTTCATAACAAAATAATGAATAGTTCTCAGTGATTTCCTTATTTTCCTAAGTATCATAACCCCATCTGCTTTTTTAAAGTAGAAATGCCTAGGGATAGATAGATAAATGATAGATAGATATCATTACCAAAACTTACTCATCGTGTATACTCAAGTATAAGCTGACCCGAATATTTAGCTGAGGCACCTAATTGTACCACAAAAAAACTGGGAAAATGTATTGACTCGAGTATTGCAGCAGTAAATTTCAAAATAAAAATAGATACCAATAAAATGACATTAATTGAGGCATAAGTAGGGTAAATAGTTTTGAATATTTACATGAATTCGTAATTTAAGATAAGACTATCGAACTCTGATTAAACCATCATTCTAACCTTCTTCAATGTAAATGTGCTTACATAACCTTCCAATAATAATAGAGTAAAATAATGAATGTAATAATAATAATAATAGAGTAAAATAATGGAAATGTAATAATAACAGTAATAATAGAGTAAAATAATAACTATAATAATAATAAATAGAGTAAAATAATAAATGTAATAATAATAATAATAACAACAACAACAGAGTAAAATAATAAATAACTGACTCAAGGGTAAGTCGAGGGGGACTTTTTCAGCCGAAAAAAAGACTGAAAAACTCGGCTTGTACTCAAGTATATATGGTATGTACATTTAAAGCAGTTATACTTCAAATAAATAAATAAATAAATGGAGGACGATGTCAAATACAGATTTCACTAGTCATTCCAAATTCATTTCTTCACTGCTCATCTTCCAAGAAGGCCTTAAATCATATGCTGCTTGTAAATGTACAGAGATGCTGAGAATGGCTATAAGGTCAACATTAAAAAAAATTCAGCCTTTCTCTGGTTGTAACTTCACTGTCACTTTTACAAAGCGACCTACAAAGTTGTGCTTGTCTTCAGTGCTGTAATGCCGCTTATTTATTTATTTTTAAATGATTTTTTAAAAGGCCTGTCATTGTTAGGGCAGGTCCTGGATACAGCTACCAGCTGCTAGAGTAACAGGATATTGCTTGGGTTCCAAGCTACATAAAACAGTATTTTTGATAGCTAGTATGCTTTCTATAAAGAAAATGGTAAGCAGCAGCCGCTCAGCTTCAAACAGGTTCACTCTAGTAATAGCTATTAGTGTCAGTCTTTCAATTGCATGTCATATTGATTGGCAGAGAGTCCTTTTCCTCTCTTGTGCTGAATAGTAATTTTAGCATGTGCTTGAAATAAAAACCTTACATAAACGTTTTTCTAGCTCAAAAGAAGGATGCTTGGCTTCGTGCACCCTATATAGATTACCTTAAACTTGTATTTCCAGAAAATTAAGCTGCCTAAAGCTGATGGTTTTCCTCCGTACATACCTTTTTCTTCCAAAAGTATTCCCTGTTTTACAAAAGCCTATCACCACCTGGCGGTAATGTCCCCCTGATAATTGTTGTCTCCAAGTTTCAGACATCAAAAGTAGAAAATGGGAAGGAATTCTTAGACTTTTCTGTTAGTAGTATAATGTAAAATAATTTAACGAAGCCTCAGTGAATAATCCACTGGTTATGCTGATCTGCCTTATTCTTCCTAACTATTACAGACAAATAGAAGATGGGAAGGGGGGGGGGCGCGACATTTTAGCATACCTTTGTTGCACTTGCATTTTCAAATTCCTCATGTGTTGCTACTGTCTCAAAAACACAATATAACTTGTAATTACAAGGTGGTAGTGTTCATAAAACATGGCAAGTGTCTGAAAATGTTGAAATTTATCATTAGAGTAGTAGCAAACGACCTTCAACTCTCTTAATTTTACAGAATCAGTTTCTATTAACTCTCTGTTAATCAATTTTCAACTGCTTTTAAAACGGCCCAGGTTCTCTCTCCTCTTCCTCCTCCTTTTCTCTTTGTCTTCAGATTACTTCAGTTGCTACAAACTGAGTTCAAAGTTCAAAAGTAGTTTGCACTCTGTTAACTCAGGAGACAAACAAGAAGGGTTGGAATCTTATCCTTCCCGATAGGCTCAAGCTAATAATAGTAATAATAATAATAATAATACTGTTTATTTATATTCCGCTCTTCTCACCCCGAAGGGGACTCAGTGCAGATTACATTACACATACGATAGATAGTCCCTGTCGGAAGACATACAAATTATAATACACAGTACACAGTGCAATTTTTTGAAGGATTTCTTCTTTTTGGCTGCGTCACAGGATGTGCGTCACAGGGTGTGATTGCTCCATTACGTCATTGATGTTATGTCATTGCGTCGTTACATCACAAGGGGGTGCTGTTGTTCCATCCTTATGATGGGGAGCTTCTGTTTCCGCATTCCACCTTCCCGACAGCCAAAGTTTTCAGGCATTGTAAAGTCCTTCTGTGAAAATCCTTCCCCGCTTCACGGTTCCCAGTTTTATCTATTCACAGCTGGGCTGTTTTTGAACTGCTTGGTGAGCAGTGGACAGGGCTCACAGCTGGTTGTCCAAGCCAGCTCGGGAATCGAACTTGCAACCTTTAGATTGCAAGCACAGCTGTGTTACCGCTGTGCTATCTCTCCGGCAAAACTGCTCCAGCCTCTCAGAGCTTCCTCATTAATTTTACCATTTTGTTCACCCTCTGTGATTAGACTAGGGTCACCCAGTGGGTTAGGATCCAATGAGGATTTGAACCCTGGTCTCCAAAGTTCTAGTCCAACACCCAATCCACTACTTCACACTAGCTTGCAAACAAAAAGTTAGAGTGTGCAAATTTCCATAATTTTTTTGATGTTGCACTGAGTGTAGCTCATCCACAATGAGGAAGCTAATGTTATCTGATGTTTCTTGCCCATGCAGGAATAGGAGTATGGACCTTACAGGGTCTCCCCCAGCTGCTGTGGAGGCAGCAGGGAGTGCTCACTGCCCAGCAGCACTGAACCATCCTAACTGTCCCTCCTAGCCTCCATATTGCGGCATCTCCAGCTGTGGCACGGATCCTAACAATCTGCCATCATATACCTACCCCGCTTCCCTCCCTTCCCACTAAACTGTGTTTGATGTCATGGCATGAGACAGTGAAGAGGTAGAACCCATATCATGGCCAGAGACACAAGAGAGTGAAGGGGAAAGGACTGCCATTCCAAGTCCTCAGGTTGCCTGAGCATGAGAAACATGGGCTGGCAGTGAGGACAGTTGGAACCAGTTCCATTTTGAAACTAGCCCAGCTTTTTCTACAGGTCCTGAGTTGGGGGAAATTTTGAATTCTGTGCCAAAACTCAGACTTTCCCCTGATTTTCAGTAATGCAGGGCAAGGTCACAATAATTGTTGTTGCTTGTATTTTGCCTTTATCTCTGTAGTTGAGACACAAAGCAGCTCACAAAAATACAATTTAAAATCTCTAGCATATATGTGTGTGTGTCTTTCCCCACATTACTCTGGATCAGTACCATGCAGTGTTTGGGTGCCACAAAGCAAACCTAAGTGGTCAGTGCAGATGTGGCCACGGTCTCCGTGATTCCCAGACGTCCATTCTACACAGACAACCAAATGTGTATCCATTTACAAATGGCCACGTGAAGAATGATAGTTACGATTGAGCAACCTGTTCATCTCCTTTATACTTTTGGATTTATGTTTTATTTCTCATAGTTTTCTTTGGATTTATGTTCACAATTATCAACTGTTAGTTGTCTTTCAATTGCTAAGTATTTCTTCATATCCTTGGGATCTCTGCTGGGTTTTTAAAACTGTCATTTGTGCTATTTAAATTTCATTTGATTAATGTAAGTTGGACTGCCTTAAATAATTTCCATTTAGAGGAATTAAGAAATATAAGGGAAGAAAATGCTGACCCACAGAATAAGTAGAGGCTTAAAAAAATTCTCCCTTGGATTCCATTTGTTAGAAAAGCCCATCATAGTGACTAGGTCTGTAATTATGGTCTCTGTGACCTCTAAAATGATATGATGAGAAAAGAGCTTGAATGTCATTGTTGAAATTATCGAAAGTAGTGTTCATGGAAGCCTAATTTGTTGTTATTGATTTTTTGAATACAGTAACTTGATATGAAATTACACCATCTATAATTTTTGCTCATCATAAAGTAGGGACAGTTTACACTAAGCTAAAAGCCCTTTGCTCTAAATCATATAACAAAATCAAAAATCAAATTCCCAATGTGTTTAATGTTAAGCGTAATTTTTGATATTGTGATGTAATGTGCAAATAGGAAATGCTGAATAATAATGTTAACACTCAGTGTATATTATATTGGCTTGCATCCAAGAGAAAAAGATATGCTGCTGGTGGAACAGATCCCTACCACCTGCATCTCTCTGTGCACATTTCAGACAGATTAAGGTACTGAGGACAAGATAGGAAGTCCCAGAGTAGGAGCAGAGATCCATTCACTTAATATTGGATAGATCCAGCAATTTTCACTGGCCTATTTTCAAAAATGAGAGGGAGTTAATATTATATTGGAATATTATTTGTATTGATGTTGAATACAAGATCCCAAACCAATATGTTTATGCTAATGTTATAAGGAAAATAACCCTTTTCTGAAGCATGTTAAATTCTGTACTATTTTAAACCAACAGTACAGCAATAAACTAAAACAAATTATTATGGTTACTTTGCCCTCTCCTTTTTTGGAGGGGTGAGTGGATAGGCACAATAACCAAGGTGGGGGGACAACAGACTTATGACATCAGCTTTGTTTTCCATTGAAACCTCAAGATCCCCCCACCAGGGCTGAGTGCAAAACAGAAGCTTGAGTAAAGGAACATGTAATCGTAGAAAACGCTACTGCTGAGCGCATTGTCAGTCCAAGAATTAATTTGTACAACAGGAGCTTCCACACTTTCTTCTAATTTCACTCAAGCTCTTCTAGTTATGTTGAAAGAACATCACAGAAGCACCAGAGAATGCCTAAATAGGATTTGCATTGGGTCAGAAAAGGAGTGGGGGGTTTGACCTTCATGCCTTTTTGCTTTCCCCATTGTCCAGTTTTTGAGTAGACTTTGGAAAATAATCCAAGTTCAAATTTAATTTAAATTTAAGCCGTTTACAGGGTTCAAGTTCTAATGAACTAGAGTCCAACTAGCTTTGAAATATTTCCTATAAACATTTTAAAAATGTTGATGAACTAGTAGAATGGCATGTTAAACCTTTTCTGCTTTTTATCAAAACAACTACACAACATACTCCTCTAAATCACCATGTTAGTCACCCCTGAACTATTAATCAGAAAACCATATCCATGTAATATCACCCCTAAACAGATAGATAGATAGATAGATAGATAGATTGATTGATTTGTGCCGTCTAACTCTCATTGTACGGTGGGTGGATCACATGTCTGTTTGGCTTATAATCTGTATGCATAAATCCATTCCTAAGTGAGTATTGTATTCCAGCGATACAACCACTTTTTCATTTTCTTATCCAGAAACACAGTTTCTGGAAAATGAAAGGACATAATTACAGAGTCCAAAACAGGAATGGTGCATTCAAAGTAAAAATTTCTTGGCATTGTTCTTCTGGTTAGGAAGAATGTAAGAGTACATAGAATTAAATGACTACTTTGTATAATAAAGTTAGTATAAATATATCACTCTGCCTTAATCATTTGGGTTTCTTTCTCTCTCTTTCTCTCTCTCCGTTATTTAAAATGTATTGTGAAACATCTTTCTATTCCAGCGTTTCCAATTCACAAGATCATGTGAGTTTTCCTGTGTGAAGCTGTTCACTCTTACATTCACCCACTTAAGAATTCCAACATGCTAAGTTATGGATTTTTTTTTTAAAAAAAAAGATCACAGAAACTTTTGTCAGCTGTTTGGCTAAATATCCTAAAGGCATTAGACCATGTTCTGTTCTTGAAAGCTAAGAAGAAGGGGCAGCCTGATTAGTACTTGGATTGAAGACTCTCAAAGTATTCCAGGTGCTGTGGATTATATATCACAGGAAGTAACTGGGAAACCACCTCTGAATAATCGTTGCCTAAGAAAACCCTATAAAAGGAATGGGCATAATCATGGATGAATAGGCAACTTGAAGCACATACACACACATGCTTATATATCGTTAGATGTTTGTATGTCTGTGCACATCACATCGACATGAATAACTAGGGATGAAAAAACATCATGAAAATATATATCTGCAAAATGTTTAAAATACAGTATGTAGGTTTTTTTAGTTTTCAGAAAGCTCTTAGATTGATGAGAATCTTCACAATTCAGAGCTCATTATGTGAAAAATTACCCCGGTTGTTTTGCACAGAAAATAACATTTTGAGTGCAGAAAACATTTTGAGTGCAGAAATATTCCTTTTCAGAGCTATTTCTATTCATTCTGTGCTGTTTTTCCTGCAAAACCATCATTATAAATCTTACACTCTGAGAATTTCAGAAACTGAAATTTTCAAGGACCTTTTCATAGCAAGAAGAAGAAAAAGTGTTACTTCAATTAAAAAGAAACTTAGTGAAAAATTATGTCCATACTAAAAGACAGTCCTGAAACATTAATGTTAGCTCAACATGTTTAGAATGCGCTCCACTATAGAGGCTCATCGGATCCGCAGAAAACCTTCTCAGTGATCAGCTTTTCCACAAAGCATTATCTATGAAATCAGGATTGATGTGTACATATATAAAATTTGGATGATTCCAACCATCCAAATAGATTAATACTTTGGAATCCTATGTTCTAGTCAGTCAACTATGCCCTCACCTTACTCCACACCTCAACAGCATGCTATAATGACCGAGCATACTAGTTCTCATTGGACTGTTGGGGGTTTAGATTTTGTGGGGTGAAATGCTTGTTCTTACAACCTTGCTGATAGCTCCACTTTCTGACTAGATCATGCTGCATTAGCTACATGAGAATCCACACTCACCTCTGAATTTTGGAAATCAAGGGAATAATAGATCTGTTTGCAATTTATCAACAACAAATCAATAAGGGAACAGCAGTGTTCATCTATCTATGGCATCTATGGTAATGATGACAGGGGTGGGATCCTGTTACTTTAAAATCTTATCAAAACATGTTAAGGTAAGAGTAGATCTTTGAATGCATTTTGATTTCAGCATGGAGTTTAGACTTTGATACGTTCAAGAAGATATTCCTGATCTGTTAACGATTATACTGTAACAAATCTGATTCTGCAAAAATCTCATGAAAATGACCCTTTAAATTTTAGAAACACTCAGTACATACATATTTGTTCTACTATACTTTGAAGCCCCATACTCTTTAGTGACTTTGCTTCATCTGCTGCTATTTATTATGGCCTCATGGATATTTCACCAGGGTTTCTCCAAGTCTAACAAAGCAAATGCTTGCAGCCTTGCAATTTCTGGGCCAGAATGATAGTGCTTTCTTAAGCTACAGTTGATATTTGTTTTCCTTAATAGAACCGAGTCAGAGCCAGAAACACATACAGCAGCATTCGCCCTGGGATAGCCTCAAGGTAATAACCTGACCTGACCATCTTCATCCCCATAACACTTGAGAGAAAATGCTTTTGAGCCTATGCCAAGTTCCATTAACAGTTGCATTTAAAATCAGGATGCACCATTGGTGACTTGATTGGGAGAGAAAAAACATTCAAAACGCTATGGCTTCAATTCAGGAATCTTGGCATTGCTGCCGAGCCAGAAATTGCTAGAGGGAAACCTTGCCAAATGTCACATGTGAAAAGGCCTTGATAAAGGAAAACGATTAGTTAATTGTACCTTGGAAAAATGCAAAATACAACTTGAAAAATTTGTGATCCCAAACTAAGAATACAGTGATGTTCTTTGGGGAAATAAGATTGTTCCTAACACTGACCAGCAGAATGAACATGTATATTTGAATAATAATGGTAAAACAGTAGCTATTGAAAGAAATGACAAATGTAAACTTGTTCTATTCTTCAGTCAAATTTCAGAGAATATGATAATTAAGCTTTTAGCGTATTTGAGTTTAGCTTCCACTGACATAACGTCATGCTTCTTAAAGCAGTTACTTATTTCCCTATAGATCATTCTATGTCTAATGTTGACTTTTCAAATGAAATTTAAATCTAACTTATTGGTGAAGTCTTAACATCTACAATTTTATTCTTTGTTATATATTATTCATCAGAGCTAGAATTGCACGTGTTAGTCACTTTTATTTTTTAATCCTGTTCAGTTAAAATAAGAGCCATATATGCAATGCATCACATTCAAATTCGAAAGGTGGTTCAATGTGCAAGTGTTTGGGAAGACTAGCCCATTAATTTCAGTGACAAGGGAAGAACCACAACATGCTTTGCAGGGATTGAACTATCCTTGCTGCCGCTCATTGAAAATTAATGATGAAAATGTGACAAAATGGAACTCTTATAGCTGCAAAGAAGTGAATATTTTACAGAGGAATACCTATACAGAGTTCACTCCTAAATGGAAAAGATTATCAGGGGTCAGCCAAACTAAGATTAGATCAGTTGTAAAATATGCTGAATCCAGAAGACAGACCCATCCTAAGGGAATTGGAAATTATTTAGCACTATAACCCCCGGTCTGACCTGTGCCACTAAAGTGACTATGTCTCTGGTCCGGAAAAGGACGTGATCTAACTCAGGTCCCATCTCCCCCAATACTTCCTTTTTCTGTGGTCCCCTTTTCAACAGAGCTTAGTGGCGCAGCAGATTGGTCTGTTGGCAGATATTTGGGATTAGAAAAGCACAGAAGGCTTCTGATGGGAAAATAGTATTTCTGCTGTTAAAGGTATTTCTGCTGGCAAAAGAAGTTTCTCCCAATTTCTACTGCCAGTTATGATTGGACAGCTTGTCAGCAGTAGAAACTCAAATGCGTCTTGTGGAAATTAGAAGATTCTCATAATGTTATGACAAGAAATATTAGACCGCAACGTCTACTGCATCACTTTGATCTCTACCAAGTATTGGTCAGTATGGCAAAGGCTTACAGTCGTTTCATGTTATAAACTTGAGAAGATAATTTTGTTTGCTATTCTTGAGTTGTGTATTATGAATCTCTCTGGGACCATACGTTACAGAAGAAGCAGAAACAATCATTTCATGGATTGTAATAGCTATGTGCGGGGGTCAGTTTATTTAATTAAAATTTGTTAAATGAGTGCATTTTTGTAAATGTAAAGTCAACTGAATTTGAGAAAGCTTAACTGCTCCTTAATTGTCTACAAAGGTGTAGAAAAGTAAAGGTTTCCCTTTGACATTAAGTCTAGTTGTGTCCCACTCTGGGGGTGGTGCTCATTTCCATTTCTAAGCCAAAGAGCCAGCGGTACCTATTGATCTAATCACATATGCGCCTTTTCGAACTGCTAGGTTGGCAGAAGCTGAAGCTAACAGTAGGAGCTCACCCCATCCGTGGATTCAAACCTCTGATCGGAATTCCAATCAGCAATTTCTGCAGCTTAGCGGTTTAGCCCACTGAGCCACCAATAAAATAAAATTTTAAAATAATTTTAAAAGCCAGTCATTTAGTGGCATTCTAAATCCAATTGTCTGAAAAGTAACTTGCAGGCAATTGAAAGCCCAATTCTAATTTCATTGAAGTATTTATTTAAATCTTTGGCCTCATTGATTTACTTCCAATGAGTGGTTAAACTGTTTGAATAGTTTGAATCTATTTTAATTTGTTAATCCATTGGACATGGTTTTAGTCCATTGAAATTATTTAGTTTTGAATTGTTTTACATACTTTTCATTGAGATTATCTGTGTAGCACCTTTCAGATCTTTTCATTTAAGTCAAGACAGAACTAAATAAAACAAGGTAACTCTTTGTTGGAAGAAAATATCACTGGAAGCATTTTTAGTGGTATCTGTGCAGGAGTGGCACATAATAAAGGAAAGATGTTAAAGAATGTGTAAATATATAATTGTTTTCACTCAAACTTAAAATAATATATCTTTGTACACTGCAGCAAGTGTAAAAATTGGCCTACAGCATTTGATTTACTCTTTATTTCCAATCATTGTAAAGCTGGTCAGGTTTCTTTTGAATTGTCTAATTTCTCCTGAAGGCATCTTACATGAATTTGTGATATACAACACTCCTACTTTTTTGTTTTACTCCTTACACTGGGGACTGAAAGGCCACTTGTAATTTTTAAATTAAAAGGCTTGTTAATCTACATTGATTTTCAAGTTTCATATAGATTCTTAGCTGAAAAAAATACAGTACACAGCCAACTGCTCTATCACCTGACAGGAATTGATAAAGCGTCTGTGCAGAAAGTGTCAGAAAAAGGTTAATATTTATTGATTTTTATGGTGCTACAACCAATGTAGTTTTGCCATCAAAGATGTATGGCCACCAGCAATAGAATCTGTAAAATTGCACGTTTCATGTTAGTTTTTACTATAACTTATCCGTGTGTTTTGGCCTTAAAAATGACAGATCTTTAATGTAGAACAGAATGCACCAAATGTGCAGCAGCTATGTACCTGAATCAGAATTTAGTATTCCAAAAAATGAGATGTTCTAAAAGCTGGGGTCGGAGGAGACCTTGCATTGTAAATGACAATCACACTTAGCCTTTTCATCCATTTAACTATCTGCTATTGATCTGTAGCAGGTGCCAAGCAAGTGGGAGTTTAAATTATTACCAATAAAGATCTTGCTTTTTTCAGACCAAAATGGGTACAATTAGAGGGAGCATGGGCAAGTGATTAGTGGCAGTCTTCATAAAAATGTGCCTACATTGAAACATAGTGCCAAGTACTGTCATATCTGTGGTGGGAGAAGCTCCATCACCAGTTTAAGCTTAGCTGGAAAAGGAACAAATTCAATTGTATTTAACATATCTCTTTTAAAAAATGATATCTTCTGAATGTTTAGCCAATATGTTTCCATATTTTATATTTCCTGATGCCCTCCACACATGCCAAAGTCTGTTTTCACCATTTTGTATTGCTCTCTGAATGGTGAAGAGTATGTATAGGAGTTATTTGTGTAGATTAGGGTCCTTATGGAAACGTTTAGTAAGCCAATTATGCTTATAAACCTTGAATCTACTGCCTGGACTTAGGTAGACATTGTACATTTAATCCACCTTTGTAAGGATGTCTAGTCTGGGCCATAAATGTCAGAAACACTGGTGAAATGTATATGCTTGGTGATAGAGGATTATTATTTTTCCAACTTTTGGTGTGCTCTGGTTCTTCTCTTTGTTACTTTTTTTTAAAGGTTCACTGGAGAAGTCAGAGCAGGTTTGAGCTTGAACAGCTTCTAATGATTATAGTGATGGGAAGAAACACTTCCCGTGTTGGCTGACCTGTAGAATAAATGGTAGCATATACTGTAAACATGGTTTAGTTCTCCTTTTGTCTGTATCACATTTTTTTCCTATTGAGCTTTATACCAACAGTTTGTCTGCTCTTTCCCCCCCTAGACAGCTTGCCCATTTTATTGTGCTCATTTAGAGGAAAGAAAAACAGTTTGTCTCCCTGAAAGGCCAAGAACATTGACTGGAAAACTACTTTCAGAGCTAAAATACCATTATAATATATAGCAAGTAAAGTTCTCCAATTGAATGTTGCAAAAAAGAATGACAATGTGAAATATAATCTGAGAAGAGAGGATTTTTCACCTCCTCTAAACCTTCTATCCTAAAGCCCGCTATGAAATCTGAATGTAAAATATTGCACAAAACAATGTATTTAATTGCAGTAAGTCTGGGAAAAGCCAGTGAATCTATAACTCCACCTTTTAATTGTAATGATTCTCCCATTAATCTAACATACTCCAGTTTTATTGCACTTCATTAACTCAAACCCCATTTTTACTGATTACTTTAAATCATTGTTTTGAAAGTCATTGTAATTTCGGCCACAATATTCTCACATTTGGGCTATTTTGACATGTGTCCAATCTCTCTTTAATTCTGTTATTTCTGATTTTCATGCCACCAGCTGCCAAAATCCTTATATGCTTTATGGGATCCATAACTAATTTCAGTTTCAAAGTTATGGATGGCAGCTTAGTGACAGAAGGTTTTTCAAACACGTTACTTAATTTAAAAAATTAACTGGAGCCGGCTATAAACCATTAACCCCATCCCTCTAAATTGGCTATTACTTTAGGTATCGTTGATATGTTACACTTTCAACAAATTTCAGCAAATAATGTTGCAGGAAGTGTTTTTTAATTCATTACGTAATTCAACTTTAGTGTTCGCGATACACAACAAAACCCTCATACTTGTTTGAAATTGCACAACCATTAAATGCTACATTGTTTAAATTGGAAACATACATCAAATCATAAAAATAATTGATTTCTAACTTGTCAGTATTTGTTCTGAAACTTGTGGACTGAGTCCAGGAGTTGTGCTACCAGATAAAAGACCATGGCAAGGAGTTTTAAAATAAGCACCTCATTGAATAGTCTAGCAACTTCGACAGATAGTATTCTTGATGGTCCAAATTTGGTGGATAACAGATGATGTATTTCATGTATTTTTTGGTAAAGCCTTGTCATGTATTTACAGATGGTAGTGAATAATCAAGGAGATAATGCATCCCCTTGTACATAACAAATGATTTGTGATCCAGTAGCCAATATTTTAAAGAATATTGGCAGTTGAAGTCCCTTCTAAGCCATTTGCTCACTTAATGTCCTTGTTTTAAGCCATCATCTCTCTCTAATAAAAATGTCTAGCTCAAAATGAAATAAATCAATGTACTGTGTTCAGGGTGCCACATGAATAATTTTACGTGAATTTCATGTGAATGATCAAGTCTGATCAGTGGCCATATAATCACTGAGAAAACTCTTGACGTTATCTAATAGTATTGTGGATAAATAAAAATGTTTTGCTTAGTACAATTAAATTCTCAAAATTAATATTTCTCAAAAAAAATGACTGCTGGTGGTACAGCAGGTCAAACTGCTGAGCTGCTGAACTTGCTGACTGAAAAGTTGGCAATTTGAATCCAAGGAGCAGGATGAGCTCCTGCTGTTAGGCCCAGCTTCTGCCAACCTAGCCGTTTGAAAGCATGCAAATGTGAGTAGATCAATAGGTACCACTTCTGTGGGAAGGTAACGGTGCTCCATGCAGTCATGTGAGTCACATAACCTAGAAGGAGCCTATGGACAACGCTAGCTCTTTGGCTTAGAAATGGAGATGAGCATCACCCCGAGTCGGACTCGACTAGACTTAATGTCAGGGAAAACCTTTACCTTTACTTTAATAAATGTGTTGTTCCCATAGGAAACTGTGAGCTTCTCTACATTAGTTAAAGACAACAGACTTACTGTTGGGGGAAAGTTGCCTGTCTTCACAGCACACAGCTACTTCCAGTTAGTATCCTAAGGGATTGTGGTTTAGACATGTTTTGCCCCATTTTATGCAAAATCAGGTGATACTTGTGGCTTTGCCAAGTTTGATTAGCAGTCTGTTGCCAGATGGAACACTGGCTCCATCACCCTTTTCCTGCACTCATCAGCATAAGGAAAGGGATGGATCATGGCCATGTCTTTAATGCCACTGTGTTTCGGTAGCCAGGGTGCTTCATGTGAACTCCTGGCCATCACAGGCTCCTCTGCTGATGTCAAAACAGGGCATCCACATAACCAGCAAGAAGGGGGTGATCCTGCCTCCTTCTGATTATGTGGCCACCCTGGTCCAACATCGACAGTTGCCACACTTAGGAGCTCACAGGGAGCTCAAATGGTCAGCTCGGAGCAGCAGCAGCAACACAAAGGAGGTTAAGATGTGTGCTGCCTCAGAAGAACAACGATCTTCCTCAGCCTTGTAAAATAGATATCCAAATTTGACATGCTAGGTAAATTGCTCGGTGTAGACGTGCCCTGATTTCCTTTTCCCACTAACTAGCATGCTGCTACATTATGTTACAAATATAACATAAAAGAGGTAGCTTTTCTGTATCAGTGCATGAACTTGTAAAATAATGACATTCCCTCACACTCAGAAAAACATCACCAGGCACCATTAATGTGTCCACAACTTTATTACACAACTGGCATCTGTAACACAGCAGCAAATGAGACATCTAGGCATGAGCAAATGATCGCTGCCTTTTTGTGGCACTGGAACTTGAGCACCTCAATGATGCCACGAACGAAACTGTGAAGGGACACCCAAGACGGGACGATCGTGGCAGAGAGGTCAGACCAAGTGCGATCACTGAGGAAGACAATGGCAAACCACCCCAGTATTCTTGCCAATGGACTAGATGACCACTGGGATTACAGGCAAGCATGGTCTGGGACAACAAAATGAAGCGGGAAGTAGGCTGATAGAATTTTGCCAGGAAAACTCACTGTGTATAACGAACACTCTTGTATGCAGATCACATCATGCGATGTGTGGGGCTTGATAAATGCAAGGCTGGGGTTTAAATTTTTGGAAGAAACATTAACAACCTTAGATATGCAGATGATGCCACTTTGATGGTCGAAAGCGAGGAGGAGCTGAGGAGCCTTCTAATCAAGGTGAAAGAAGAAAGTGCAAAAGACGGGTTGCAGTTAAACATAAAAAACCAAGATTGTGGCAACCAGATTGATTGATAACTGGCAAATAGAGGGCGAAAATGTGGAGGCGGGGCAGACTTTGTATTTCTAGGTGCAAAGATTACTGCATACACAGACTACAGCCAGGAAATCAGAAGACGCTTCTTGGTAGGAGTGCAATGTCAAATCTCGAAAAATAGTGGAGACATCACACTGGCAACAAAGACACCACACTGGCCACTACTACCCTTTCTGCTTTTGGAATAATTCATTAAATTCTGTTCAGTACCAGTTTTGATGCATCCCACTGCAAAGTTTTTATAGGATCTTCAGACTTGGCAGTTTAAAATATGGGTACTCTCATGTTACATTACATAGCTTGGTTGAAAAACATGTCTATTTTGTATATTTTACATTTTAATTCATATTCAGCATTTCCTACTTTGTTTAAGAAGAAAGAGAATACATTATACTTATGGAGAGCACTATAGAAAAACTAACTTTTGTAATGTGAAAACTTGAGACTCCACAAACTTTGAGGTACCTGTCACATGTTCCTTTGTGGCAAGTTCCTTGTAGAAGTGAACATATCTTTATCTCTCCCCCCCCCCCCTTTCTCGGTATATCAGGAAAGGTCAGGAGCTAGTTGTCTATATCATCCATCAAAGCACTAATTAAAATCAAGCCCACATAATTATACATTCTTCAGCCAAAAATATTAAAGAAGAATTTTCAGGCATGAAGAATTAATTAAAGTAAAATACAAAAGATTCTGTATGATTAATCTTTCTACTAGAATATGAAACACACCCTTTTGACAAAGAAACAGTCTCAAATGTTAATTATTGGTGACAGATTGTGACTAGACTTTTACAAAGAATGGAAGGAAACAACTTGACTTTCCCACCTTGTTCTCCAGATTCTTATGATTTCTAATTGTGAGGTTATTGTTTTTAATGAGACACTTGGAGACATTTCAGATGGTTTGATTCAGGAGGTTCCTAGGCTTTTGAATTTCTACAGAACCCATGGTTTTTCATACCCACATTGGTTCGGGTAGCGTTCCAGAAATTTGAAATGGAAACTTGATTTGGAGAGCTCTTAATATATGATGTGATGAAATTCCCAGTGTATTAACTTTCAAACAAGAATATTTTACTTGCACATTAGGTGTTTCTTACACTGAAGTTATTAAATCCAGGCTTTAAAATAAAGGGGTTAAAATGTCAACATTACATTACTTTTGTAGAAATTAACAAGGGTTTTATGATATGTGTTTATGTGTGCATTTTTCATTTCCTTGTGCAAAGGAATCTCGTAACACCTTTGAGACTAAATGAGAGAAAGTTGTAGCATAAACTTTTGTACTTAGGACACTACACTGTGGAATGAATGCAGTCTGACACCACTTTCACCGCCTTAGTTCATTACTGTGCAGTCATGGAGGTTCTCATTTGACAAGATGTTTAGTTTTCTCCGCCAACTCCTTGTAGTGCCTCAACAAACCACAGCTCCCATGATTCCATAGCACTGAGCCATGGCAGTTAAAATTGTGTAAAAACGCAGCATTTGGGATGAAATTTTACAAATGCAAGTCTTTGCTAGTCCCAACTAAAATCGAAATTACTGGATCTCATGATCCCAAGACCAAAGTGGTGTCTTAATTTATATCTTTTAAGTCCAATACTATATTTGCTGGACAACAGAGATGATTTAGAATAAATCAGCAATCTCTAGCAAGAATACAGAAAGTATCACAAAAGGAAGACAGATTGCTCAACATATCAGTTAATAAATACATGTGCTAAAATCCACTCCTGTAAAATCTACTGTATCCTCATATAATATTTTTCATTTACCTATACAGAATAAACAATCATTCAGATGTCTGTGACCTTTGGTTCATCAAAGGCAAGTTGTTGCATAATCGGCTTAGCTAAGCTTATGTGTGTAGTGCATCTATGATAGCCAATGAACCTCTTTATTCCTAATGACATAGGTTCAGCATGGTGTTGTTGGTAGAGAAATACTATGACTTTCTTTGATTTACTTACTTTGTCATTTTTAACTTCATAGTGAGCTTTGCTTACATATACATGAAACATAAACACTGTGCAACAAATTGCATAGGCATCAGCTATCAATATGTGATCCCAAATTCTATCTTTATTGGTGTTCCTGTTAATATTATTTAGAATAAAAGTGATCATGATCACTTTTCTTCTAAAAAATGTTTAATAACAGTAAATAAATGCTTTAAGTTGTGTAGACCTAAATCCATGTGCCATGTATTAGTTAGTTCCAACCAAAGTTGATAAATTGATTCACTGAAATAAGTTGATAAATTGATTCATGAATTGACAGTTTTCTTTAATATGTGTCAGCTGAAAGAGGGAGTATTAAATGGTTAGATTTTAAATATTAGGCATTACATAGGCTCTCCATGTATTCAATTTATGAAGACAATTTGTATGTCCATTTCTTTGCAAAAAGATTGGTTCCTTATTATGAAATGTAGATTTTTTATTTAGCCTGGATTATATGAGTCATCATTGCCAGATAATCTGGGATAAACAGAAAAAAATGGATCAGATCCTGGGATTTAGGGCCTGTCTTGAAGGACCCATAGTGTCTATATATTGGCCCTATATTATCCCACTTTTTCAGTCACTTTTAAAATGTCTCAGTTTCCTCTTCTCATTTTCCTTCTTTGTCCTCATTTTAGCGCCATAGATGCCAAGTGACTTCATACAATATAAATAATTTGTGCTCATTTAATTCACCAAGAAAACACGATAGGAAGTGGTTGAATCTTGCCTTTCTCAGTAGTGTTAAATCAAAACAAAATGCTCCAGCCTATACTCACTTGCCTGTTAATAGCTGTCAATAGCTGTTGCCATATTGACCACACTCTGATTTTGGTTGGCTTCACTTGTCCTGTTTTTATGAGATATTAATGTATACTGTTCTCGTTCAGTATACAGATTTCCAAATTAGTGCACATTTGTACAGCAGATGTTCATATGTAACAGCTGAATATAGGGAGCTGTTACACATGTAGAATTGTGGTTCTCAGTTCCATTGCCAGCTCAGTCTTGCAAATTGCTGTATATATTATTTTTTCTAAAGTTTAATGCACTCAAAGTAAACTATACTTGTTATTATCTTCCCACTTGTGCATTGAGGAAGATATTTTAATTTTAATTACATAGTTTAAGATACTATAATTTATCATTATGTGAAATATAGTTGTTTGCTGTTGTAATCCATTAAGATATGTGTCATAACCTATCAGTTTAGAAACAGATTTCTATCCTGACATTTGGGAAACATCTTAGAAATCTGTACATGCAGCCGTGGGAAGTTAAATACCGACATTACTGAAGTAATTCTGATAATAAAGTTAATGTTTTCCAGTGTCTTGAAATGCAGGTGTATGTCAAAAACAATTCAACGAAAATAATAACTGAGGGAGTTTAGAAAGTAGGAAGCCCCAGTTAACAGACTTAGTTCTCTTAATCTCCATTACAACTTCAGCAAAATTACTTATTTAAATCATTGTCATATACAAATCTACCACAATAGTGTAGGATAAATCAAGGTTTATATAATCCATTTTCTTTTCTCAATGAAAATCGGAAGCATGCTATAAATAACTTTGGCAGATTTACAGAGAATTGTATTAAGATTTCTAAAAGCAACCCAAGGCATAATATGAACATTTCAAAATTATTTATTGCGATCTCAGCAGCTTCCCTCCTGATACACTCACGCCACTGAAATTCGATGGGCTAGCTCTGACTATTTCTGGATCTGACCCAGTGAAATAGTTAAGATGTAGTAGGTGGGAATAGTCAAAAATGGAATTTATTTGTTCTAGTTTTCAAATTGGGGAGCTAAGGAACCCATTTCACATAACAGAATGGGTAGGTTTGAATGATATGACAAACCAGGAAACCACACAAAAGTACAAAAGATAAATAGGGTGAAATTACCGTGACTGGTCCATTGTTGCTCAGATAACTTCAGGATTAAGAAGAGATTTGAACTCAAGAGATCTAAATATCCTGAAGTCACCAAATCCCATCTGATCTTGGAAACGAAGCAGGGCAGATCTGGTTAATACTTGAATTGGGACCATCGGATAATACCGGGTGCTGTAGCCTATATTTCAGAGAAGCTCAATGGTAAACCACTTCTGAGTATTTCTTGTCTAAGAACAAGCCTATGAAATTCATGAGGTCTCCATAAGTCAATAGGCAACTTGAATGCACAATGTTATATTGAAAGAACCTAAGGGATCCTTTTACGTTCTTGTTATTTATAGTGGGATTACTTCTAAAGGTTCAATTGCGAGCGATAATGACTGAAATGTATGGCTCAGCTATTTTGCAAATACTCATTGATATATTTTACATTTGACCCGAATAATTACTATTCTCAGTGCTATTAAAAGTGCAAGAAAAACAGCAGTTTTAAAATCATTTCTCTAAAATGTTCTTGGGGCTGCTTGGCTGTATTTTTCATATAGCACATTGCGTTCATCACCTTCACAGCCACGCCAGGTTAAGCATAACAGAGGCCTGTAATTTTTACCAAAAGAATCTTTTAAAACATCTGCCAGCACAAATTGCTCACTATTAATTTAGCTAAGCACTTTAGAACTATTATCAAAAATATATAGCTCCTTTGCATTTCACATCTTTATATTTATGTAATACATAACCGTGACTATATATTTTGTATTGATAATTAACAGCAGAATTATTACGCCCATACATTTTAAACACAACTTCTTCAGATAAAACTATATACTGAAAATCATTGGAAATGGTGACATTAAATCTGATTTACCCTTAAGGTTTTCATTTTAAATCAATATTATGGTGAGTAAGTATAGTAACAGCTAGGCAAATTTCATCGAATTAATATTTTGCAGGAGTCACATTTGAAAGGATAAGGGGCTTTAAACGTGGGGCTTAGGCTTGATTTTATTACCAAAAACTTTCTAGTCTTCTGTAGAAAAGTGCATGATAATGATAAAACTAAAAAGGAGTACTGACTTAAGACGGAGAACTAACTCTATCATAAAGTTAATTTGCTATCCAGGCAACCAATGTGAACAATTTAATTCTACTTACTGTACATACAGAATTCCTTCTGACTGTTTACATGGTGGGCATGATAAGGTTATTTAGCTGTATCTTCCTATCATGGCTTATTATCTTATACAATTACCTTATATCCTGCCCTATCTCCCCAAGAGGACTCAGGACAGTTTACAACAGATATCGGCAAACATTCAATGCTGTGAGAAGCCTAACAATGACAAAAATAACCAACCACCCAAATCCCAAAAACAAAGCCACATCTACATAAAAAATAATACATTATACTCCAATATTACTAGTAATATTATATGTAATTTATAATATACAATTATCATGTTATTATATTGTACTATATTATTCTATCACAATATATATAACTACACTACCACTTCATTATACTATTAGTATTATATAATATATTATATTGTATATATTATTATATTGCATATATAAGTTTTAAAAATATAGAGCTATACATGCAGGAGCACTGCTTTGTGTTTAACAGTGTTTGGGTTAAAGAATGAAACATAGAATCCACATACTGGTTTTAGTTCAAGTTCTGGCTTTTCCCATTTCATACATTGGCAACTTAGGGAAATTGTAGTTTTACCAGGTCTTATACAACTTCCATTACTCCATAGCATTTAGCCATGGCAGTTAAAGAGGGTCAAACTGCATTAATTCTATAGTGTAGATGCACCCTCAGTTGTTCTGGGGACCAAGTTAGAAAAACATTCTCTATTACTAAAGAGGCCATCATAGGAAAATACAAAAGGCCCATTACTCTACCTATTTTTGCCCTTTTCTCTTCATACCAAGGTCTTGGATAAGTTTCAAAAGGACACTTTCAATGGTATCTTCATAGTTCCATTTTCATTCACTTTCTGAGCGATCTTAGAAAAACCTTTCTACTTAGAAGCTTTGAATGACATTTGGCTGTTCAGTAAGAATTTTTGTTGTGTATGTGTGTGTCCATGTGCATGTTTATATTTGCTAAGATGTTTCAGAGAATTTTGGACAGTATCCTCACAGTAGCTCAAGAAACATATGTCCTGTCTCATTAGTTAGATGCAATTTTAAATGTTTAGATTGCCTTCTACATCCCCTATCAACTAATGGTTGGGTAGTACTTATCTTTGTGTCTGTGTATGATAAATTGTTTGCATCATTCTGTGTAAGAGTTAAAGATACAGTCATGACCCATCATGACATATTTGTGTATTAAATACATGGGATGTTAACAGGAAGGGATGTTCATATTTTTAAGTCTTTTATAACAGTTATTTGCCCTTCCACATGACATTGAAATAGAAGTGCTTCATGTAAAGGCAGAAAAGCTCTTCAGAGTATATGGTTCCTAGTTTCATCTGTCAAACCTTCAGGCCATCATTATAGAAACTTTTCTTCCAGAGGAGTTTAGTAAACTCCCTTCTAAATGGCAGAACTCACCACCGTTATCCCTGTAGGCATTTCCTCTTCAGTTATTTATTTACTGTATTTATATCCTGCCCTTCTCACCGACTTAGAGTTATGTAAACATTGTAGCATAGGTGTCGCAACACAGAAAGCCTTAAAGGGCCAGACCAGATAGTAAACAAGTAGAGTTTATTTCAAAAATAAAGAATTGTCCCAAAAAACACTTAAGCTGCAGCGTTAAATGAGCAAAATAACAAAAAAGACCAAACCGGTCAAAAACACATAAAACATATATAATCTGGATTAAATCTCCAGAAAACCTGGACTATTCCCCCAAAATACATGCAACAAAGGAAAAACAAAGAGCAAAGAAGCATCAGCGAAGTCTGAGTTTGAAGAACAGGAAAGCAGGAAACATGTTGTCAAAAGCAGGTCCAAAAGAGAGTCCATAGGAACATGGGAACCAGGAAACACAGCACAACATACAAAGCAAGACACGGCCACTCAGCAACACTTTGCCAATTGCAAAGAACTCCAGATTCCACGCCCCTTTTTATATTCATAAATTTTCATCAGCGCTGGAACTAGCCAACACCCTCTCATTAGTGCTTTCAGCTGCGAAGGCAGTCACAGGTGAAGCCCTTTGCCTCCCTCTCCAATCTCTCCATCTCCTGTCAGGACCCGAAACCCTCTCATTAGTGCTTTCAGCTGCAATAGCAGTCACAGGTGTGATCCCTTGCCTTCCTCTCTAATCTCTCCATCTACTGTCAAGACTTAACACCCCACCCCCACCCCAGGATGAAGCATGGTCTTCAGAAATCCAATTCTCATCCCTGGGAAACCCCCAAACATACCACTACTTGTTGTTTCTGCACAACCATCGTGCACCTCCTGTACTCTAGTCCAGTCCATCCCACCAGAACCATCCCCAGAATTCCCAGCCCCACTTCCCATAATTGGTTCCCCACTGACAGACCCATCATCCCCAGAGAAACCCTCAAAAGAGTCCTCATCAGTGGAGTCCCCAAGTATTTGCCAGATCCTTTTCCTTTGTTGCTCTTCATCTGATTCTTACTCACGAGTAACCCGCTTTCCCCTCCCAGCTTCCAATTCCACACTTTCAGGATCACTCAAGGGCTCATCTACAACAATAGGACCCTGAACAGTATTTATGGAAATCATACTAAGTTGGATTCAGATTTGATTATATTAAAGGAAATTTATTGAAAACAATACAAATTACTTAGACCTCACTAAATTAAGTTTCATTGTTTTCACTCTGAGCATTACTAACTCTGAAACCAAATCGTAATCTTTGGGACATTAGTAGGAATTGATTTCACCCCCCTCGTTTTTAACCTTTCTTTGCAAACACATTTCGGTTACCTTTATTTCAATCTTGAAGCAAGATCAAGGGAAGGCAAGGAGGGAAGATAGGTCTCCGGGGCAGACCATAAGACCATAACAGCCCCTTCCCATTGTTCTTGCTGCCATCTCATCTCCTACCTGACCCAGCCTTTTTCTTCCCTGTTCAACATCTTCCATTCGTCCTGGAAACTGATCACCACCACTCTCCCTCCTCATGCTTCCCATCTCAGCCCATCACCTACTTGAGTGAGTATAGGCGGGAATTTCACTAATTTGACTTCCTCCCAACAATACTAGCATTATCCAAAGTAGAGGTTCCCCTGACATTAAGTCCAGTTGTGTCCAACTCTGGGGGGTGGTACTCTAAGCCGAAGAGCCATCATTGTCTGTAGACACCTCCAAGGTCATTTGGCCAGCATAACTGCATGGAGTGCCGTAACCTTCCTGCAGAAGTAGTGCCTATTAATCTACTCACGGTTGCATGTTTTCGAATTGCTAGGTTGGCAGAAGGTGGGCCTAACAGTGGGAACTCACCCCACTCCCCAGATTTGAACCACCAACCTTTTGGTCATTAAGTTCGGCAGCTCAGCGGTTTAATCCACTGTGCCACCAGGGGGTCCTGCATTATCCAAGTCTTGTTAAAAATGATGTAGAGCAGCAACACAAATAATGAAATCTGTGAATGTTTACCATGCAAATATGGGGGGCGACGACGACGACAAATGTATTGAACTTGTATTGTATCAAACCCTGCCTAAATCTAGGCCCTGCCATGAATCTAGAGACCTTCCTGATATTTATCATCCCCAATTTGAAATCTGCTATAATCTTGCATACTCTTAAATGTAACATAAGAAAGGATCAGAGGAAGAAAATATTTATTTGAGCTGTTCTGTGCCTATCACTATTCAGTGTTTTCTGTTTGGCTCATGAATAAGCCCAGTAGTGTTCTGCAGTAGTGCAGAGTTTTACTTTACTAAAAACAATACTTTTTCAATTTTGAGAGTAGCTTCAAATTAGCATCATCAATGAGAATACTAATCTTGTTTTTCTTGTAATTTTATACCGCAGAGAAGGTCTTTGGGGCATAATAAGATGATAGCACACAGTATCTGCTTGAATAAGTAATGTAAAGGATAAAAAGTTGTCCAATAATAATAATGTATTTCGATATCTTTTCAGCACTTCCCCCCTATTGTTATTGCCTATGGTAGCCTCGAATAGAGATGGAGCCAGGGTTCTGTTGGGAAACAGGAGGGTTTCCTCTTTTATTCTACTAGGTATTGCCTATGATAGTTATTTTGTTGACTAATTGCCAATGATTTTTATTTATGTTTTTTAATTAGCCATTACGTTTTAAATACCTCACATACATTTACAGCCTTCACTGGGAGACCGCCACTGCTTCAACATATAATGTTGTTTCAGCAAGGAGAGAAATGACAATACTATAATTCATTGGAATCCCTCACTGTATGTTTCTCACATTGTTCTCCTCATTGTTTTAGCACTTTTGCCTTCATTCAGCCTTCTCCATATTATGGCTGACTTTAACAGAGTTAAAACAGTAAGCATTGGCAGGTTGATCCCTGATGCCTCATATAATAACATATTGTGGCTAAGGGCTGTTTAACTCATGTATATCTATATTTAATGGTCGGTAATGAACGCACTTCACATCATACATGTCCTTAATTCCTGTGGTATTATTTGAACAATAAATGAAATACTTAATTACTTGCTGTTGGCTCAATGCTTTCTCCCCTGCCGTCCCAAGCCCTTTCAAAGAAAGAATCATAATTCACTTGGGTTGATGTGTGTTTTCTGGGCTGTATGGCCATATTCTAGAAGCATTCTCTCCTGACGTTTCACCCACATCTCTGGCAGGCATCATCAGAGGTTGAGGGGTCTGTTGGAAACTAGGTTTCTATATCTGTGGAATGTCCAGGGTGGGAGAAAGAACTTTTGTTTGCTTGTGCGAATGTTGCAAACGGCCACCTTGATTAGCATTTAATGGCCTTGCAGCTTCAAAGCCTGGCTGGTTGCTGCCTGAGGGAATCCTTTGTTGAGAGGTGTTATCTGGCCCTGTTTGAGTTTTGTCTGGAATTCCCCAGCTTTTTGAGCGTTGTTCTTTATTTACTGTCCTGATTTTAGAGTTTCTCAATACTGGTAGCCAGATTTTGTTCGTTTTCATGGTTTCCCCCTTTCTGTTAAAATGGTTGACATGCCTGCATTCATTTTTTTAATATTAGTGAACTTGATGGTGACTTATTTCCGCCAATATTGAGAAACGAAAGGGTCCAGCCATAGCAGGTTGATTGCACACTTGTTACCTGTAATTCAATCCGCCGGCGGCCTGTTTACAAGGTCCAGATTTCCTGTGCTGTCAAGTTAAGGCAATCAGCCCGAAGACCAAGCGCTTTTGGAACTAAATAAACAAGGAGGAAAGAAACATCCAAGGCTGCCAGTAACCCTTCACAGGTAATTTAACAGCCTTTGACTACAAGGCATCACTTGTTGTAGATGTCTGCCGAGTATGAAATCTGACATTCTGTCTTGCCATGTTCTGCCAATAGGAATGAGCGTAATCTCTTGCTGAGGTTCACTGGAGCCCCTTCAGTGCATTGTGCTTTCACATTGAACCTAAGTGGTTTTATTATGACAGACATCGGCCCTCACGTTCCTGTCACAACTGTGTCATGTGGCCGCTCGGCAGGAAACCTCGGGTTATTTAAAATTTGGAGATGGCCTAAATTGGGATGTTTTCCCACCTCTCTTTTGCTTCTTTTCATTGACAAAATGTTATACCAATCAATTTTTTTTAGTCTTGACAGTTCTAAGCTTCTTCTTTCTTTTTTAAAAAGCATTTGACAAGAAGAAAGCAAAGGTGAGTTCAGCCAGAGAAATCAGACCGTACAAAAGGTTTGGTCTGTAGCAATTCTTTTTGAAGTCCCTGTCTTTATTTTCTAGTAATTACAAAGTCATTCTCAAACCCCAGTATGCTTTAGGCAAAATGGCCCTTTCTTAGTTTAAAAACTGAATGTTGATATCATTCCTGCATCCAAAAATAGATTAAACATTCAACACCATGCAACAATGCTGCTTGAATGTAGGGGTCTTTTTTAAATAAAAAAAAAGTTGGAAAACTACCAACAAATCTGCAATTATCCTGCTCTTGTATTGTGATTCTAATGGGAAAAAATACTCTTGTCAGAACCCTTTGTCTTTATTTATTTTAACTGTAAGTGTTTTGCTTTCTGATACGTTTAAGGGCTGTGTTGATATTCTGAATAATGATGGCAGTAACTGGTGTTTTTGTTTTAAACCATTTTTTTTATAAACAAGAAATAACTGTAAGAATAGGAACACAGAAATGCAAAATGCAAACCCTACAATGGGGATTTTACCAGGGACTTTCCTACTTCTAGTTCTAGAAATCAAGTGAGGTTATGAAAAATAGAAGATAATGTGGTATGTAAACATATTTGGAATGGCTTCTGTTTCATGGATAAGGCCAGTGAAAATTATATAGCTAAAGGAAATATTGTTACATTTTCAAAATGTTTCATTTAATACTTTAAAACTACATATACGATCTTGGGGTTTTGGTGGACAGCTCAAACGTTAAGCATGTGCATTTGTATTGCGGGCCAAAAGGCATGCCGTTTAACGGAACTGGAAAAGGTACAGAAAAGGGCAACAAGAATCCAGTTTTACGTCTGACCCTCATTTTTTTACCATAACACACACAGTACAATCCAAAATAAAAATGATAGCATATAAAAACAGCAATTTTAAACTCAGAACAACGCCCAGTGACCTATGGTGACAACCTCTGTAAGACATGGCCAAAGTGTAAACAAAAAAGGGAATAGGATAGTGCAAATTGTTGTTAAGGAACAGGGCATGGGGTGAAAATGCAGTGCTGTGTCATTGATTGTGGACCATTGGGGTTAGGCATTCCCAAAGGCTTGTTTGAACATCCAAATCTTCAGATCCCTACAGGAGGACAGTGTGGGGTCTCTCTGGGGAGGACATTCCAAAGTCAGGGGTCCACCACCGAGAAGGCCCTCTCCCTCGTCCCCACCAACTGTACTTGTGACAGTGGTGGGACCGAGAGAAGGGCCTCTCCAGTAGATCTTAATGCTTGAGCAGGTTCGGGGGTGATCAACCCTACACCTGAAGTGGCAAAGAGTGAATTTTTGAAATTAGCACTAGCCTGCCACCACAATTCTGAAGATGTCTGGTCTGGCTATTGTGGTATATCCCTTAGATACATTGTGCTAGATTTACTGTGATGCTTTCTATGTGGTGCTGCTATCAAAGAACATTCAGAAACTACAGCTGGTGCAAAAAAAATTGGTCAGACTTTCCTGTTACAATAGGGACATTTCCACCCAAATGACTTGCGTCCAAGGCTATCTGAAGGACTATATGCTCTCATATACCTGGGCAGGAGAAACACTTATCTAGATTCCATTGTTTTCTGAGGTACACGTGGTGCAGAGGAGTGAGATGGTCTTTTCAATGACTGGTCTCAGATTGGGTAGCTCCAGGAGGGAAAGGCGTTTTCTGTTCAGTTAAGCTTTGGTAAACCTGCCATGGCCTTTTCATGTCAAGATTTCTTCAGAAATTGTTTGCCTCTGTCTTCTTCTGAGATTGAAAAGTTGTGACTTGACCAAGGTCTCCCAGTGGACTTCCATTGCCAAGCAGAAATATGAACACTGGTCGTCCAGAGTCCAAGTCCAACAAACCACATTCACTCTCACCATATTTGTTATTCAATACCGTAGTTTTAGCTGGTGTTTTAAACAGTATAATCAATTGATCTGTATTTTAATATTATAATTTGTTCTGTTTTACCAGAACTTTTTAGATTTTCTGGGTATCTGTCTTGTATTGCAAGCTAGACAGAAGGTTGGGAGTTATATCAAATAAACAAAGCTGTTCTCTAATTAGAAAAAGATATTTTCTTTACCTCATGTTGTTGCCACTGCACGAATCATACAGTTTCTTTTTAAAAATACTTTTCTGTAAAGTATGCAACACTTTTATATATAAATTTAAAATTCTATGGATGTTCTGAGTTCTCTTCTCTTTCAGTTAGCCCAGTAATATAAGGAAAGGCTTATATATGAACAAGAATGTGAAGATGTCTTGAAATGAAATAAGAAGCCTTATTAGTAGCAGCAGTAGTATTTATGCCCCACTTCCTCTTTCCCAAAAGAGACTCAAAGAAGCCCTCCCATTTATACCATGTGTCTGTTAGAGCAGTGCTACTCAAATTGGCATCCATGGACAAATGCCAGTCCACAGGTCTTTGGCTGCTAGTCTCTAGAAAGCTTCCAGGAAAGAAAAAAAAATCAATTGTGACTAATGGGAGCAAATATGGTATCCGTCTGTCACACTAAAGGTAAAGGTTTCCCCCTGACATTAAGTCCAGTCGTGTCTAATTCTGGGGGTTGGTGCTGATCTCCATTTCTAAGCCAAACAGCCGGCGTTGTCTGTAGATGCCTCCAAGGTTATGTGGCCAGCATGACTGCATGAAGCGCCATTACCTTCCCGCTGGAATGGTACCTATCAATCTACTCACATTTGTATGTTTTTGAACTGCTAGGTTGGCAGAAGCTGGGGCTAACAGTGGAAGCTCACCCCGCTCCCCAGATTCAAACCTGCAACCTTTCGGTCAGCAAGTTCATCAGCTCACCAGTTTAACCCACTGCGTCACCAGGGGCTCCCTCTGTCACACTGGGAGGAGGAAAAACTTTGCTGGTCCCCCACATCTGAGAAGAAGTATATTTGAGCTTCCAATCCCCTAGCTATACATTTTAGAGCTATGGTTCAATTACAAAACTGTGAACAATTTAAGAGGGTGTCTACATCATTACTCTTCCCACCCAGTTTGAAACCCTATAACATGGGTAAACAAATGTGGTCCTTCAGATAGTATTTACTGCACCTCCTATAATCTCTCACAATTGGCTAGGCTGATGGGAGCTGTAGTCCAGAAATATCTAAAGGGCATCAGCACCTTATGGCAGCCTTGTATGACAGTTAGCTTTAAAGTGCCAACTTCCTAGCCAGGCTAGTAAACTTTAGTTAGATGATGGTTTGATTTTATTTTTAATTCCATAATGATTTGTGGTGTAAACACTTTGAAAGGAAAGAGGCGAGACAAAGGGCAAGGAAGAAACACATTGCTTTAAAATAATTGCTGAACTGAGAATTCAGACATAGTCATGGAAGTGGAGTAATGTGCAATTAATACTGATTCAAACAATGCTGCCTTGAGTTTTAAGTACATTTTAAAGACCATAACCATCTGTGTGTGTATGTGTGTCTATAAAATGCCAGTTGGCCATACCCCAGACAGACTCCAGTGCAAATCCAAGTCAAGAGCAGCAGGTGGGTAAAACAAAAATGGAGAGAAGAAAACAATGCGACATTACTGTTAAATATAATAGACTGTAGATTTGACACACCAGCTGCCTAGCTATCATTAGACTTTTTTATAAACATCACAATAATCTTTTGAGGAGCCACTTGAAAGAGGACAATCTGGTTTGCAAAAGGAAAAAAAAAGAACTATTGATGCACATTGTCACAATCTCAAGGTTAGGAACCATAAGCACCGAACAGAAAGTTTGAACTAAAATTAGAAAATGTCTCTTTTAGAATTTTAACCGGCATTACTATGATGAAACATGCTATGGGGACAGTGAAAGAGAACAAGACATGTAAAGGACATTGTGTCATGGCAGCAAGAGCTCTGTAAGCTCAGACGAAATGTGTATAAAGAAATAACACTTAACAAGAAAGCTTAATGACAGAGTTATGAGCATTTGCAAACATAACTGGATGAGAAGAGATAAAGATCATGACATTCCTAGATGTGGGGATTTTTATATAATCATTTTTATTTAAACAAATTAATATGAAACCTACATATAAACATGCAAACAAACCAACAAACAAAAATAAAATACTCCCCCCCCCCATAAAACGTATTACTACTTACTTAGGCAATCTCTCGTTGTCTGAACATGATGGCCTTCCAAGTGTAGTATCTTGGCGGTGGATACATAGGTTACTGTAGAGCCCTATTCTTGATCCGCATGTTCTTCCACAATGAGGGCATCAGTTTCCAGATGGAAGGCAGCCCCAGTCAGGGTTGGCTTGACCCACATTCTTCTTGACACGTTTCTCCCTTTCGCCTTCCATTCATGCCTCTTTGAAATCAAGTGACTTCCAGTTCAAGCACTTCAAGGGTCAGGGCTTCCCACTTCTTGGTGTCTATGCCACAGTTTTTAAAGTTAGCTTTAAGCATATTACTAGTACATTCAAAGCATTAGAAAATATTATACATACAAACTACATCAGTAGTCCTCAACCTGTGGGTCCCCAGGTGTTTTGGCCTACAACTCCCAGAAATCCCAGCCAGTTTACCATCTGACAGGATTTCTGGGAGTTTGATGGGGCTGAAATAGTAGGGCCAACTAACAAGAATGAACTCACAGGAGAGAGAACCACTGATCTACATTATCTAGATGTGGATTTTGATGGGGCTGAAATAGTAGGGCCAACTAACAAGAATGAACAGAGAGAGAGGGGGGGGGGACATCCTGGATGGACCACAGTAACTCTTAAGGATCAGGTTTATGTTGCTACTGGACTATTACTCCCCCAAACCTCCAGTTAATGGTTCTGCTGTTTGGGGGATTCTGAAAGGCAACTTTCCCAATCCCTTGGTAGCTCCCTGTTGAATGCATGAGTAACCTCATACATAGGATTACAATGCAGATATTGAAGGACCATCTTGGCATAGTACTGAACGTCAAAGAAGAAATTAAGGCCTCCTTTTTGAAAAGATATTGCAAGGCAACTTCCATTTGATCCTTATAGGTCCATTTGAGAGAGGTCCAAAGAGCGTATTCTATACAGTGACCCTTGTGACAACTTCCATAGAAATAAAAATGTCTTCAAAAGTAAATACACAAATAAAATGAGTTAGGAAAATGCTTTTATCCCTGTCGTTCTGTCAGTTGATTTTATCTGAGGAAAAACGGCCCCAATCAAATGGAGCTGCTTTCCTAAGTTTTAAAGAAACAAAAATATGGCTGATGTTGGATTTCAAGAGTTAAATGTCTTTTAGTACTAACATTATATGTCAGAAATTTATTTTCACATAGAAATGTGTTAGATGTTCTGTCCCTTTGCCTCCTTCTGAAATGTGAGCTTTATAAAAATTCTTTGGAAACAAAACATTGAGGCTATATTTTTCTAGATCATTTTAATGTAAGTTTAGTATCATGGTAGAGATTTCTAGGACCTCTTAGAGCGGCTTGAGACTCAGAAGTTACAAAAGCAGTTTGCCTCATATTGTTCATGATAGAATAGATTTGTATTGATGGGAAACACATCCCTCCTTATTCGGAATTTTAGTGTATATTGTTCTTGAATGTCTACTTTAAGCCTGTATTTCATTTTACAACAGGGACTTCCAAGCAATGATAATGGCACATTTTCCAATTGCCTTCAAATTTGTCTCCATGATGTTGAAGTCATACCAGAAATTCAAACCTGGCAATTTTAAACTCCAAAAATTCAATCTGGGGTGTACATACACTGTAGAATGATTGCAGCTTGACATCACTTTAACTGCCATTACTCAATTTCATGGAAACCTGGGATTTGTAGTTTGGTGGGGCACCAGCACTCTTTGGCAGAAAAGACCAAAGACCTCGTAAAATGACAACTCCCATAATTCCATCTCACTGAGCCATGGCAGTTGTCACACTGCATTAATTATACAATATGGATGCAATCATAAATTCCAGCTTATATGAGAAAAAGGGAGTATATGTTTAATCTTTTTTCTTTACACATTATCGAACTTCCCTTGATACCCACATACGGTAATGCTTTCAGTATACATTCCATGTCTGAAGAGGAAAGACAATTTTGTGTGCTCTTCTCATGCCACTCATGTCAGTAACAAGTGATGACTGGGTTAGCAATGGCCTACTCAAGTACATTAGCTCATGAAACTGATCTTTTTCTCACCTCTTTAGACAGTGGAAGACTTTCTTGGTCACACTGTCATTTTTCTTTAAGTATTATCATGGTGGTTTCCCCCCCTCAAAACTTCATGAGATGTGCTAGCGCGCACACACACACACACACATTGTAGTTGGTCTACTCTACTGTTAGATGGAATGAGGCAGCTACTTTAGCTTGCAGACATTTAGTAGTTTCAAAGAAGTAGCAACCTATTGCAAGACATTAGTGTATTTGCCACACAGCCTTTTCTGAGGCCCATAAACTAGTCTGTAGCCTATAGGTGCATTGGATTATGCTTTTCTGTCAGTATGGCTAAGAAAAATTCAACTGCAATTCAATCAGTTTTGGTGTATCAAGTTGGGGAGAGCAATATGCCCTTCGCCTTATGCAGAAAAGTGTATTGGACTGATTCTGCAATGTTTCTATGTCATCTTGAGAGAGGAACAGGACATTAAACTTTGAAGGGGACAGGAAGAAGAGACGCATCTGCTCTTTGGACTGACTCCTTTTGGTAGCTCCCACAGCACAGAGCAGGGGTTGATGCTGCTTTTGTGGGTGAATATCTTGTGTTTGTGTGTGACACAGAGAGCGAGAGATTGAAAAGTGAGGAAAAAGGCAAAACAGTAGGGTTATGGCCCGTTGAGCTATGTGTTAGGTCCCTTTGAGCTCTTAAGAATCTTACAACCTCATCAGATGGGGCTGAATTCAGCAGTGTACGCCGATTGCTCTTCCCTTTTGGTACGGAGCCTGCCAGCTCCCATCCTTCCGGTGGGGCTAGGTGGTGAAGGCAAACAGCAATTGGTGTATGCCATCATGGCAGCAACACAGAAGGCTTCCCTTGTTGGATAGGGGGGGGGGGGGAAGCTGGGCGCCAGATGCTTCCCCCATGGGATGAGGGAAGGGAGAAGTGATGTGGGGCGTGGAGCACCGTTTCCCTACACACACCCCCGGCACATAGCCAGATTTGCTACGATGCGTGGCGATTCCAGCAGCAAATGGAATGAGGTTGTCTGACAGCAGTGGCTTAAAAGAAACTCTTGACAGTGCAGCTGGCAGTGAAGTGCAGAGCTTGCAAAACAGTTGCTTTGGAGAAAGGAGTGAGAATGGTTGCAGGAAAGTAGCTCTGCCATTGTTCGAACTGCACAGCCTTAGAGCAGGGCTTCTTAAACTTTTCCACTTGCAACCGCTTTTGGCCTAATAAATATTTGTGAAACTTCCGGTATATAAGTATATAAAATAGACATAAAAATCAAGCATTTAATAATTAAACATTTGTAAGGCTTGATAAACAGGCTGATTTTCCCTTTTTTGAAGTACTGCTAAAGGCCACTGTAAAAACTGTACAACAGACTTGTGTATGTGTATAAAACAGCCACTAGGTGATGTTCAGAGTTTTTTAAATTGTTGCCAAATATTTCAGGACCCCAACATTAAGCTAAGGGAACCCATTTGGGGTCAGAACCCACAGTTCGATAATTCAATTCAATTCAGTTTATTATTTCATGAGTCGCTTTCCATTAAAGTGCTCTAAGCGACTTACATAGCAAATAAAAGCAGCTTTTACAGTATATTAGTTGATTACAAATTAAAAGCTTTAACAAAAAGTCAGGTTTTAAGTGCTTGGGTGAATGACGGATAAGCAGTGCCTTAGAGCAGTCTGGTACAATTTTATAACTATTGTGGCTCCATCTTGTGAAACCAAAGATGGCAGAGGAATATTATTCTCATTCTTCAAAAAACCTTGTATCTGAAACTAAACCACGAGTGCATTCTCTAGACATTGGACTCAAACTACTAACATTCTTAATAATTGATAGATCTGGCTAAGGCATTTGGGATATGTACACCAACACCATGTTTTCTGCACCTGATCTTTACTATTATGAGAATCTAACAAGAAAATAGTTTGATAAATCCAAATTATTTTGGTCTTATTTTTAACAGATCAGTCATGCATACGTATACTGCACTACTAGTCTCACCTGGAATGCATCCCATAACATTAAGATAACTTCAGATCCTTCCAAATGTTCTCTTTGCTGTGCCAGAAAGAAGGGGGTCTCAATATTGGGTGTTTGCATCCGTCAAACAAAAGATGGGGATTGAAACTTCTCTAGATTTTTGTTTGACCCCCAAAAAACTATCTGAGGTGCTGAACCAATTCTGGAGTAGATTTCTGTATCCTGGATGATCCATTTAAAGTTCTAGAGTAGATTCACAGTTTCAACGAATGAGAAGTCGTCAGTCAGTATTGGACGAATGGTCTCCTTTTTGATGTCTTTTTTTCATGTCCTCTCATGGCATTCATAATTTAGAATAGGATGCTTGTTAGCTTAGCAAACCATGTCATCTGGCTGCTTTCATCTTGAGTCGCAGACCCTTCTTTTGACGATGCACCCTTGCTTTCAGTGCCATCGGATTTGTGAGAGTGGTTCAGATACCACTAGTTTTATTTGTGCAGAATTAAATTTCCCAAGTACTGAACCTATTATCAGATAGCAGACACCATGAAGAAATCTTGTTATGACACATGTTGTTGCCGCTGACAGTGAAATGTGGCAGACATATACAAAAAAGACCAACATGATTGGCCTGCCAATTGGGAGAATAGCCAGTAGCTGTTTCTGGAGTGTGAATATGTGAAGGCTGATTTCAGCATGCACAAATGCACAAGCAAACGGTCACGAAATTTGATTCATTCTGTGCCTTTGTGCTGATAGTCATTATAGCTGTCTCAGGTTATATGTCTCGTTCAATCAAGTGCATATACATTTATACATTTATTTCAAGTGTGACACTGCAGCCACGCTATTGCTACCCAGTAGTTACTTGATACAGTACTATTGGCCAGGATCCCAAATGCTACTTGCACTAAGGTTGCCAGATCTCACAGCCTGCCTCTCCGTCTCCAGCTTTTGTGAATCATCTTCAGGCACGATACAATGGTACAAATTCTTCAGTTTTGGAAGGCTCTAGGCAAGAAGAAAGGGATGTGTGCAAATTTCCAGCTCAGCTGAGAGAGAGGCAGATTGCCACAGTTTTGCAAGACTTAACTAGTTGGTTGCTGCAACCTGCAAATATTTTTCCAGGGGGCTATTTAATTAGCTTCCTTCTTCCTATCCAATCCCTGCGATATCAGCATCACCTTCTTTTCTTCTCTGTTTCCATCTTCTGGTTACAAAATAAAAGGAAGCTAGAGAAAATGTTATTTGACCTATCCTCTTTGAGAGGGAATAATCTACTTTGATCTGGCAACAGCCTCTTTATCTAATACTTATGTCTTAATTTTCAAAGAGAAAATATGTTCTTTGTGTATATGTGTATAAAATGACCAAGTGTGAACATTTGTGCTGGGTACTTATTGCATAATGCTTAATGGCAACACCAGTGGCTGCGCCTAGGCGTACAGAATTAATGCCATGTGACACCACTTTAACTGCTATAGCTCAATACTATGGAATCTGGAAGTTTTTGTTTTACTAGGTTTTAGACTTCTCTGCCAAAGAGTACTCGTGCATCACCAAACTAAAATCCCAGCATTGAGCCATAGCAGCTAAAATGGTGTCAAACTGCATTAATTTTACGGTGTAGATGCACCTTAGGTCTCAGTGCTTTCCTGAGTAGATAAAACAACTGAAGACAAGCACAGAGGTCTTAAATGACCTGCTGTGCCTCAAAGTAGCCCTTGTGTTATCTTCGATCACTATTCAGGACACAAAAGCAGTGCTTTCCTTAAGCTTGAGAGCTCAGGAAAGAGTGTTTTGATGAGTGTTCAATCAAGTATGATAGATTTATAAACCCCCAGCAATGCAAATGTGGCCATGACCTTGTCAGTGTTTACTCCTCGGCTGTGGGTCAGACTGAAGAGTGAATGGGCAACAAAGTGGCAAATGCATTTTAACCTAAACAAGTGTAAAGTCATGCACATCGGGGCAAAGAACCCCAACTACACCTACCAATTGATGGGGTCAAAGCTTTCCGAGACAAACCAGGAAAGGGATCTTGGGGTTTTGGTGGACAGCTCAATGAAGATGTCAACCCAGTGCGCAGCAGCAGTAAAAAAAGCAAATTCTATGCTTGGCATGATCAGGAAGGGAATCGAAAATAGGTCGTCAAATGTTGTATTGCCTCTCTACAAATCTATGGTGAGGCCACATCTGGAGTACTGTGTACAATTCTGGTCACCGCACCTCAAGAAGGATATAACGGAACTGGAAAAGGTACAGAAAAGGGCAACAAGAATGATCCAAGGGATGGAGCAGCTCCCTTACGAAATCAGGTTGCAACGCCTTGGTCTTTTCAGCCTTGAAAGACGGCGTTTAAGAGGTGACTTGATTGAAGTGTATAAAATCATGCATGGGATAGAAAAGGTGAATAGAGAAAAAATATTTTCTCTGTCACACAACACTAGGACTAGGGGGCACTCCCTAAAGCTCCAAGGTAGGAAAGTTAGGACTAATAAAGGGAAATATTTCTTCACCCAGAGGGTCATTGGGTTATGGAACTCACTTCCAGAGGAGGTTGTGACAGCGGTCAGCCTGGACAGCTTCAAGGCAGGATTAGACAGATTCATGGATACCAAGGGAATCAGTAGCTACTGAAATGGACATCCAAGTGCCACCTCTGTGTTGATGGAGGCAGGCAGGATTTCCCGGGTACTGGTTGTGAGGGGTCGGGAGCAGGTGAGGGTTCTGCCCTCCTTTCTGCTAGAGATCCCTGTGTACAACTAGTGGGCCACTGTGTGACACAGAATGCTGGACTAGATGGGCTGAGGCCCGATTCAGCATGGCTCTTCTTATGTTCTTATGTTCTTCTTATGTTCTTATGAAGAACTTAGCAGTGACAAGAGGAGCTCAGAAGCAGCATAGTTTGTGATACAGATATACTACTACTCCCCCCCCCCCAAGAAAGTAGATGGGGAATAGGGACCAGGAGACTGAATTGCAAAGGCTTGTGGAGTGACTGGATCCTGAAGCTTGGTCAGATTCTTTTAGCAACATTCGGGTCAAATAATGTTGCGTTGGTTCTGGCATGAATCAACCCTACCATCTGAATTGAGGATTTGAGTAATTTGAATATGAACCCTACCATGACTGCCTATAACACTGCTGCCAATTTGGCTATTTTCAGAGTAGATCAGGACAGTTTTCTGATAATGTGGTAGATCATTCTGAGCTGTTGGGAATCTTGTAGCTATAGTTTATTTTGATTTTTGATTTCTTTGAATTTGAGGGTTGGCTGTTCTCCTGTGTGAGGAAAGAGGTGCAGTCATAGCCCTCCCTGTTGCTAATGAGTACTTGCCAACATTAGTTCTTAGGTGTGACTTTGCATAGAGGACTAGGTTTCAAACGAAAGAGATCCTATGGGCCCATCTGGGACATGGATTCCTTTTATGCTATAGAACATGAAGGGAAGTTCCTTAGGAAGGTCTCTCTTGTTGGTAGCTGAAAATGGTGGCTGGCACTCATAGTTTGGATGCTTCACAAGGAGTAGGTGAGGTCTTATCTGGAACCTGCTTTAGATCTCCACTGTAGATCAGTAAAGTTCATCATTAAACATTTAGTGCCTAATCCTGCTTTCCGGTCCCATTGTTTACTCGTTAATAAGCAAAGCCCATCGAGAGGTACTGATCCACCGCCGGACCTTCTCATGAAAAACAAGACACTTCTGTCTGAAGGAAACATATTTTGTGCCATTAGAAGCCTCTCTGGATCCAACTTTGTTGATTTTGGGGTAGGGGGTTCATTTTGACCTGCTACAAAATATTTTATTCATGGACGAATCAAGAATATATTGGTTGACAGATAAGGTTAATGCAAGATTCTCTTCAGTGTGTGATCTGCCATTCCAAACCAGACCTTCTTGCACGTGCTGAGCTTCTCTTTCAATTAATTTGAATAAAGAGTAGCATCTTTAGAAGTGTCTGCTACAGATCTGTTTAAATTAGAACATACATCTTTATGAAGTGTCTTAATGTTTTTGCTTTTTAGAATACATTTAGGCATATGATTTCAATGAATGCAAATATTGAAACGTTTGACCTAGTTTTGTTGACTTCATTTCTGGCATAGGGCAAAACATGGGAGCATCTGTATCAAGTCTTGTGTGTATGAGAACAAGTCAGTTAGGGGAAGTCAATTTGTAGAATTCATCAGACCAGATAAAATATCCAGCTCTTTCAAGACAGTTGTCTTTTGCTAATGTTTCTACTAAATTTTGTGAAAAGCCTGTTTAACTTTTTGCCCAATCAAAATATATTGTGCCCTCTTATTCTGGAGTACAAAATAGAAAAAAGTATATCTGCAACATTGGAGGAGAAAAATCTATGTAAACACGGACAAGGCAGAACGTTAAATCTCTGAAATGAATACGATGTGACGGGAGGGATATGTCATCAAAGAAAGCAGATGATTTCCCTTTTTTCATCATTAAGAAGAGATTAAGCAGTCTACTGAAAAATAATTCTTGCTGTATTTTGAGGATATGACTCTGACACATTTTGATTATTTATACTATGATCATTATAAAAAACAGCCAGAGGTCCTGAATGAGGATTGACACAGAGTGACTGGATCATAAGTGGTATTCAGAGAAGACAGAGGGAAAGAGGGAGACAGATTGGGGAGAGATGTATATGATGCCAGTCATGAAGATTATCCAAACCTCTCTGATCAGTAGCACTAAAAAATCTTGCCTTAAAACTGTTCAGGCAGTGCAAGTTAGGCAAAACAAAGCAAAGGAAAAGAGATTTTCTCTCTTTATTCAAAGTCAGGAAATCATATCAAATACTTGTTATTGGGACTTTGATTTATGTGGTTGTCCTTTGACTAGAATATACATCAAAGAAAGAAGATCTTTCTCTCACTGCTCATTCGGACCCCCTGGCATCTAAACCCTTAGGTTGTTGTTGTTTTTGTTGTGTTCCTTCAAGTTGGCTCTGACATATGGTGACCCTCTCCTAAGGTTTATTATTTTCAAGATTTATTATGAGGAGGTTTGGAATTGCCTTCCATTGAGACTGAGAAAGCGTGACTTTTCCAGGTGGGTTTCTATAGGGATTTGGAAACCCACCTGGAGTCCACATTTGTTCTTCCTATAGTGTGAAATTATATAATGGACTTTGGTATACCAATCAAATGCTGGTTTCAGTTTGACATTCGTGGCAGGTTATTAATTCAAAGAGTTTCAAGTTTAGTTTGCATGTATGTATTGCTTTAAGCACACACTTTTGTTTTGTTTTACAAGGAATAGCCAAGTAGGATGCTTGAAATGATAACGGCATTGAAAAGGAAATATTCTGTTCTGAACGACTTCATTAAGAGCTGTGTCTGTTGGCTGCATCATCTGTACAACAGAATTGACTTGACCAAAACTAGTAAAAAGAGATACATGCATACATATATACATACAGTATATGCACACACACATACAATGGTACAAAAGCCATCAATAGGATAAGTCAACTGTCAGAGACACAGAGGATTAAACTAAATTTAAATGTAGAAAAGGCTCTACTATTAAACAAAATGATAGAAGAAGGAAGAACATGGTGAATATTGCTGCTGGTATGTTTTAAGATCTTGCTCAAAAAGATCCCTGTCAAAACCATATCATTATGGTAAATATATCAGGACAAAAGGATTATTTTATGTCATCCTGTTTGGAATAGGTGCAATCCATATGTGTGAGATGCTATGATATATGTCCTTCCCCCTGCTGTGTGATGGAGAGAGGATATAAAGGGGGCACAGGTAAAGACGATGATAAAAAAAATCCCCTTCATTTAATAGGCGCCATACAGATTACTGGCCACTGGAGTATAGGTTGAATTGCAACACTGATGAATCGGCAAGGGACCCAGTTAACAAAATCAGTGCCTTTAAAGTCTTTAATGATGAGGGTAATATGAATGAAAGCATTTGTCAAGATTACTGTGGTTGTTAGGAAATGCTAATTACATATTAGTTTAATTATTACCACATGATCATTTACAATAATTATTAAAATTTTCTCATCATGCTTAAAAATTAATTTTGACAAGTTCTAATAATGTCTTTAGGAAAAAAGAATTCTAATTTGTGATTCCTTGATAAAGCAGGTGGAACATCTAAATTTGCAGGTTCTTAAATTTAGTTGGAACCTGACTGAGTAGTCATAACAGACATATATGCATCCCTTACTGACATATAAATTACATATCCATAGTATACATAACAATAGCATTCCACAAAAATGTTTGTTGAGACATACATGTTCTGACTATTAATACTGATTGACAAGTATATCTTCACAGAACTAAATATTAAGGCTGAGACATGTATTAAATATGTTTCTTATATCTATAGCAGATGGGATATTCGGTTACAGTATAAGTAAAGGAAATGCAGAAATACATTATAAATATATTTACTTTCAAATAATATTTGTGTCTTTTCTGAAGCATTGAAACCCACACACCAATCGCTTAGACAGCTGCAGAAGGTCCCAAAATATAAGTCCTCAATGTTCATTAATTTTTTCTAAACCTTAGAGGAAAAACATCATTTTGGATTTTTGAAAAGTGAAGAGTGGATTTCTGTCATGAAATCCTGTGAAAGTTATCAATATCCAAATAGTCAGATTCCAACTAAATTTAAGAGCTAACATTTAGGTGGAATCTCTTTTCCTGCAACTTGCACCCACTGCTTTGTGTCCTGGTCTTCAGAGCAAGCCTGTTCCCTCCTCAATATGACAACCTTTCAAACATTTGAACATGACTATCATGTCCCCTCTCAATCTTCTCCTCTGTAAGCTAAATGTCGTTCCTCATAGGGCTTGACCTCCAGGCTATTGATTATTTTTTGCCACCCTTCTCTAGACATCTTCCAGCTGGTCAATATTCTTCTTGAATTGTGGAACCTAGAAGTAGACACAATACTCAAGGTGCGAGGACTGACCAAAGCAGAATAGAGAGGTACTGTTACTTGCCTCAATTTAGACAGTGTACATCTATGGATATAGACTAGAATCACATTGTTTCTTTTAGCTGTCACATCACACTGTTGACTCACCTTCAGTTTATCGTCAAGTAAGACTCCTAGATCCTTTTCACATGTATTGTTTTCAAGCCAGCTGTCACTCATCCTATATCCATAGTATTTCATTTTCATTACATAAATAGATTCTGATCCTGTCCTGACAACTGGCCCATGGGTCCCCAGCTTTTGCTCACACTAGTTCCAGATCATTCTGTATTCTGTATTGCAGTTTCGTAAGATTGTTGTTAGTGAGAGAAAAGGCCTAAACTGTCCATGGTACGAGATGAATTCCAGAATTTCTGAAGGCTGCATTCCAGCTGTGAGATATCTTGCTAACATTATTTTAAAACCATGGGGGGAATCCGTTATGTTAGACAGGAAACTGAGAACACTACATACAATTTTAAGGTTTGTAAAATAATCCTTTTTAATTTAATGCAACATCAAAGCGTGTGTCTAATTCTTAATGAAAGTTCACAAAATCCTGGGATACTATAAATGTTTGTTAGCATCCCAAGAAAAGAAAGGGGAGAGAAAGCACTGAAAGAAGGCACCTTTAAATAATACAGAGACATTTATCACTGACTAATATCAGTTATCACGGGTAGAGTCCTAAACCAAGTACATCTAAACAGATATGAGTAAGATGGAACTTTTTTTCTCACTAAACATGGTTAGTGATGGACTAAAAGTAGTTGGCTACCTTCCTTCTGAATTTATTCCTCTGATGAAACACCTCCTCAATTTTGTTTAGATAATCTGGTTACTTTCAGGTGGCTTCCAACCCACAGCAGGAAAAAAATCTTGCCAAATCTGGTTACAAGGAGCTACAAGGGGAGAGGAAGTTGGCTTCTCCCAATATGCTATTTGCAGGAATAGGAAGTGGAATGTTAGCCATCATTACAAAATTCTGATCAGCTTTCAAGGTAGTCTTTTTATTGGCTGCTATTCTTGCAAACTTCCGTCAATGTGTGGCTTTTCTTTTGTTAAGCAATCTGCCAATTATTCTCCCTATCCCACTGTATTTTCCTTTGCATCCTTGAGCTTATTTTTCCTAATGTAATTGACTAGACAAATAGTGAAAACTAGTTCCAGCTTTTTTTTAAAAAAAAAAAACCTGAACAATACTGAGATATTTGTAGAAAATGAATCTCAGAAGACTCGGAGATTGTAATTGTAATTCCAAGTCTTAAGACTGAATTCACTGTTTATATGTCATATGAACTAATTTATGATGTAGGATAAATGCAGTTTGATGCCACTTTAATTGTCATGGCTCAATATTATTGGATCATGGGATTTCTCATTTGGTGAGGGTTCTGCACTCTTTAACAGAGAAGACTATAGAACAGACATGAGAAAATTAAGGCCTGGGGGCTGGATGTGGCCCCCTGGGTGCTTGCCTCAGGCCCTCTTCATTTTTCTTAATCTCTTGGCATAAGGACTCGGTGGCTCACTGCAATCTTATGCCAAAAAGATAGGCAGCTGAGAGCCCACTGGAGTGTTTTCAGCCACCACTTGTCTCGCATGCCTCCTGGCATAAGGACAGTGCGGGCGGCCCCATCCTTCTGCTGGGAGGACATCTCAAGGAAAGCATATGGTGGCTGAAAGCCCACTGCATGATCCACCTTCCTCCTAACATAAGGATGGGGCAAGCAGCCCCATCCTTATGCTGGGAGGACAACCTGAGGATGACCGAGGCCCTGCCCCCAGCTGGCCCCACCCTCTTCTGGTCCCTACCCTTTCCAACATGCAAACGGACCCCCTCCTTCCTGACCCAGCCCAGCCCTCTTGGCTGGGCCTGAAATGCAGCCCAGAGGCAAAAAAAAGTTTGTCCATGCCTGCTATAGACCCTGTAAATCAACAATGCTCAGGATTCCATATCAATGGAAAATTGCATTGGTGTCAAATTGCATTTAATCTACAGTGTAGATGCACCTAAAGTCCCCACTCTTTCTCCTGGTTTACTTTTGGTAAACTATGCAGTTTCATATAAGAGCTTATATATCGTAAGGTGTGTATAGTGTGTTATCAAATAACTCTGGTTATTGTCTGAAAAAAGACACATTTACTAAGCTCTCATTCTTCTTCTTTTTAAAAAAAAAAAACCCCATGCTTTTATTGCCAGAAACTAGAAATCAATGCTGGTGTCTTCTTTCTGATAATTAATAGGATGGTTTATCTTTATATGGATTTTTAATTTTAATAAGCTAATAATTTAGATTTTAGCTACTATTATCTTAATAGCTAAGTTGCCCTAAACGGCGCTGCTAATTTCTTTGGATAGTTTCTAGCCATCTTATCGATCCAAGTGACTATTTGCGGCATAGTGAACTCTACAGGGAAAGATAGGCTAAAATGCCAAGGGCATTGCAGAAGTCCTGGGCTGGTATTGTTTGCCAGGATAAAGGATAGAGTGGGTGATTTGCTTGCTGCCTCCCCTCTGCCCTTCTTCCAATGTGGAATTTTGATGGAGGAAACGATTAGCTTATTACTTAAAAAGCTGTGTTGGATTTGATAATGCATTGACTCTCATCCGGGTTGATTATTTTGTTGGAGAGAGTATTAGTTTTCATAATGCATGCCATATAGTTTGCTTAAAGAAAGAAAAAGTTTGGGGCAAGAAAAATACAAAATGGCTTGGGGAAAAAGAAAAAAAGAAAAACGTATCCCAAGTAAGAAACTTTGCATTTTGAAGCTCTTATCTCCACCTTCATCCACAGTCTTTTAATAATTATAGAGAGAGATGGGAGGGAAGTGATTCTATCTTATCTGCAATATAGAATTAGGTTACATCTGCTTCTAGATTAAGACTTTTTAAGGTTCAAAATGGAAACTATGCATTTGATATTAGAGAGGGAGGAAAATAATGACTCCTATTCCTTATTGAATTTGAAAAGCAATTTGATTTTAGTTTTTCCAATAGAGAACAAATAAAATAAAATAAACTATCTTACTTTATTTACTAACCACCGAATTGAATTGTTCGCTTTTTATTACCGATATAAAGCAAAGACTATGAAGACACAATCATTTTCTGCAGCTATCAGACTTCCAGTAACATATCTCTTGTGGTTTAAATAACAGATAGTTTAAGTGTTTTTCCATTACCTCCGTGTAAATGAAAAATGCATAAAATATTTTAACAAGGCAAAAGTAATCCAAGGAGATTGTTATTTTGCGTTACAAATTAGGTTATTTCTGTCATAAAATTAAAAGAAAAAAATCAACGCAAGGACATTTCAGCTTAATATCATTTACCAAAAGGAACATGTAGCAGATTTAATGAGCTAGCAGGTCACCTGAATCCAGCTGTTTCCATGGAACAGAGAATGCAGCTAGCAGTAGGAGGTAAGCATTATTACAAGCTCTCAAGGAGTTACAAAATCGATTTCTGCTTGAATGAATTAATTTAGATTATCAATTTATAACCAGCTACACGAATCCCATCAACTCAACAATTCAGTGAATGATCTGGCTCAGCCCTTGCAAGAGCTAAACAATTAGAGAGATCTCCAATTACTACCTGCTTCCAGTGAAAAAGTTCACCGATGTGATGAAAGGGGGGCAAAGAGGAATCTATGGATGCAACCACACTGTAGAATTAATGCAGTTTGACACTACTTTAACTGCCATGGCTCAATGCTATGGGAGTTGTAGTTTTACAAAGTCTTTACTCTTCTCTCCCAAATATTCCTGGTGCCTCACCAAATATCAACTCCCATGATTCTATAGCATTTAAATATGGCAGTTAAAGTGGTGTTAATTCTACAGTGTAGATGACCACAGGTAGAAATTATGTTGTTAGACCATGCTATTCAGCAGCTCTCACCAGTACAATAAATAGGAAGAACTGGTGGGAATTGCAGTCCAGTATTGGTGTACAACCTCTACACTGGTCAAGGGATTTCGATATGTGAAATGTGGTACCTGGAAACAAACAAACAAAAAAACCTTTCAGAGATAATTGTTCAGCTTTCCTTGTTCAATGGGTAGTAATTGCTTTATTGGACCACTCAATTTTCATAGAAAAGTGAGCTATTGATTTCTCCAGAACTCTTATATCAGAGCAAACACGGGGTTGGAATAAGAAAAATCCAAAAATAATCCTGGCTAGATGTTGAAAGGACAGGATCTTTAGTTAGACTTAGAGATTGCACTGGATGGTCCTTGTGGTCTCTTCCAACGCCAAGATTTTCAAGATGGAATCTGCAGACTGGCAGAAACAGTTTGAAGGAGGTTATTGTGTTTCACCTCAGGAGGTTTGGAAACAATTGGCTTTCTTCCTCTTATGGGATTATAGACATTGCAACTTCAATTTGTAACCAACATTATATTTTGACTTTTCTATTTCTTCCCAGCCTAGTCTTAGATCATCATCTTGATAGAGAGCCTTGAATGTCTCAAAATGTCACCTTTTTAATGATATTTTAGTGTTCCAACAGAGCAGTGGTTTTCAACCTTCCTAATGCCACCAACCCCTAATACAGTTTCTCATATTGTGGTGACCCCCAACCATAACATTAATTTTGGTGCTACTTCATAACTAATTTTACTACTGTTATGAATATGACCAAATTTGAATACTGGTCGGGTTGGGGGGGGGTGATTTTGTCATTTGGGGGCTGTAGTTGCTGGGATTTATAGTTAACCTAAAGTCAAAGAGCATTCTGAACTCTACCAATAATGGAATTGAACCAAACTTGGCACACAGAACTCCCATGACTGACAGAAAATACTGGAAGAGTTTGGTGGGCATTGGGTTCTGGAGTTATAATTGTAGTTTACCTACATCCAGAGAGCACTGTGGACTCAAACTATGAGAGATCTGGACCAAACTTGTCACGAATACTCAAAATGCCTAAATGTGAACACTGGTGGAGTTTGGGGAAAATAGACCTTAACATTTGGGAGTTGTAGTTGCTGGGATTTATAATTCTACAATCAAAGAGCACTCTGAACCCCACCAACAATACAATTGGCCAAACTTCCCACACAGAACCCCTATGATCAACAGAGAATACTGTGTTTTCTGATGGTCCTCGCTGACCCCTCTCACACACCCCTGCGATACCCCCCAGAGATCCCAACCCACAGGTTGAGAAATGCTGTGATAGAGGCATTACCCAACTTTGATCATAAAAAACACACAAATTATCTCCAAAAGCCTCGTGATTATGGTTAATAGCGTTAGATATGAAAAGTTGATGTCCAGATAACAGGCAGCTATTGTGCTTAAGTGTGTGACTTGGAACAAGTGACTATCTTTTTTCTGTGCCACATGCAGCACAATTCTGCAAGTTTCTAATCAGAAATAAACTCCACTGAGTTTTAACATGTGTAAAGTTACAGACTTAAGCAAACAAAAAGACTATGAGGTTTTTCTTTCAGAGCCTGTCTATTAAATGCTGTTTCAAATCAAAAGCTGCCTGTGGTATGAAAAAAAAAGTGGGCCAGGTTTGACTTGAATATTTCTGTCTGCGTTAGTAGAAGAGAACAGATACTTTTCAAAAACATTTGGACAGGCTTTCCATCACTTCTGTTTCGTGGGACTGCGGTAAAAAAAACCTGCAGAGCTATTTGCAGGTTTGAGTGTTTGTGCCTGAGCCGGGAATACACATGGTTTCCCCTGCAATAAAAAGATGTAATACATTCAATAACTGTATGCTCTCTTTAATCTGCCATCTGAGTTGGCTATTTTCTGAATACGTCTCTTGTTTAGGCTGGCCCTGATACTTGGTGCTTTGAAAGATAAGTCAAAAGTGATAGATGATAAAAATAGGAGAACTGTTTGAGCCGGAAAGCTACATCGCCAGTTTTAAAGTGGCCACTGAGCTGCAGTCAAGGATATGTATACATGCCATTTTCGGTGTATGGGTGAGTAGGTGTATTTTCACTGACTAGGTAAAGAGGACAGCTCAATCTGTTCTTCTGCACTTGGCAGCCGCTTGATCTGCAGAAAGCAGCAGGAGACAGTCTTCTCAGCATGGAGTTAAACATGATCCACCTGTTAATGTCTACACATCAAACAGCTGTTAAAAGCACAGTTACAGGGGCCGGTTGAAAAGTTGGCAGCCTTTATGTTGGCAGCACACACACACACAGGAAGAGAAGGTGGGAGCTCCCCCTTTTTACTTGCATGCACAACCTCCCAGAACAAGATAGTTGCACAAATGGATAACAGAGAGTCAAAATACTTTTGTCTTTCTCAATGTGTTAGAAAGTCCCACCGAGCCAAGTAATCTCCATATACTTGAACACACAGAGCTGGCTGTGCATGGCCAATAGGAATGGAATGGGTTTCTGACAAAACCGAGAGAGGAGCCAAATAAATGTGTAACATATGGGGATAGCAAGAGGCCATATGGACATGGGAAGCAGTCTAATTCGGCCCGAAGGCCTGAGGTGTCTCATACTTGAATAAAAAGAAACTAAGGCTGCAAATCTTGGGTTTTTTTCTGTAACATTTCAAAAACTATTTCAGAATCGGTTCCAAGATCTGAAATATTTTGTGAGCCTAAATTTATGGTATTTCAGTTACATTGAAATGACAGGGTGCATCTACATTGTAGAATCAGTATATCCAGACACCATATTAACTACCAAGGCTCAATGGAATGAAATCTTGGGGATTATAGTTTTACAACTATAATTCCCAAGTTTCAGCCTTCTTTGTTAAAGAGTTATTATCCCCACCAAACTACAAAGCCAATGATTCCATGGCAATTGAAGTGGCGTCAAAGTGCTTTGATTCACCATTGTAGTTGCCCCAACAATCTATTTTAATTTCCACTTTACTAGTTTCTTCAGCTAAAATTGAATTGGATGTCTCATCAGTAGATGTGCACTACATATGCAATTGTCTTGCACTACATGTGCAACTGTCTTGTACAACTTTGTCAGAAGAACATATCTCCAGCAATTTCTTTGCCGCTAAATCATCCATAGCATGTCTTCAGTTGTCCTGCAAGGTCAGGTCTGACAGCATTTCTGCAGGGCAAGCAATGCATTTTGCATATCTAGTCTTTCTTACAAAATGAAGAGTGAATGCAAAGACAGACAAATAAGGATAATGTTAATGTTATTCTTCCATGGGAAACCTCACCAAATCAAGCTACATTCCATAACTTTAGAAATTTCTGATTGTATAACACATTCTATTCTATAGGCTTTCTAACTCAAGATGTATAATTGTCATAATCAGAAATCTTTACTTGATTGTTCCCAAGTAACATTACAAATTACGCCAAAGTGACACGATAAGAAAGCCATTGTGATATAGTGGTTTGAATGTTCAACGAGAACACTCGGAAGACCAGGATTTGAATCCTCAGTCAGTCATAGAAACCAGTGGGTAACCTTGGACCAGAAAGAAAAGGCTCTCAGCCTCCGATCAAATTATGCCAAGAAAACCTCATGTTACCTCAAGTTACAAATTTTAATATTTGTATGTTGTGGATTTTAAATTGCATTGTGTTTTAATATTGTGAGCCACTATGCATCTTACTCAAGAGATAAAAGCGGGAGAAGAAACAGAAAAAGAAATTCATCATAAGTCAGAAATGACTTGAAGCCCCCCAAATCAGCTTTGTTATGTATAGGGAGAGTCTAAGAAGTATTATTTTCATTTCTAATATACTGCAATATGTCAACTATATTTTCACCTTTTTGTGAAATTCTATGTTGGCAAAGACTTTGAGTGCAATCCCTGGTGTTACCTTAACACTACCTCCCTGTGATTGCAAACCAACATCTCCTCAGCTGCATTGCAGGGAGAAAAAGAGAGAGAGAGAGAGAGAGAGAGAGAGAACGAGAGTGCTCCTGCCAGCAGGCTAAGATGGGCAAATGACCTCAAAATGCTGAGGGCCTATAGCTGCGGTGTTCCACATTATTGATAGTAGCAGAGATATTGACAGTCTGTGCTTGGAAGGAAAATAGGAGTTTGATATGACATATTGTGTGTCTCAGCAAGACTCATAAATAATTTTGACAAGTTTTTGTATGCATGGGAAAGTCCTTGATTCAGCCTCCCATAAAAATAAACTTCTATTATGGAATGTATTTGTCAAGTGGCTGTGTGATGGATGGAGCTGCATTTACCCCTTGGCAGTTCGATGAGTTTTAGATGCACAGCTTACCAGAGAGGATTTACGGGCAGTAAGGAAATAATTATTCAGTATGAAATACATAATTCTTGTACCTGAATTTTCATTTTTTTATTGTATTTTGTTTCTGTTGTGTTACGGGTCTTTAAGACAAAAGCCCCTGCCATTTTATGCAGAGTTATTGCTCCTTGTCTGATTTCTGACCAGACTGATTTGATCATACGTAGATCTCTTTGGAAACTTGGCTTACATGTACATCACTAATTGGATTTGGGTTTATATGAATCCTCCATCAACCAAAAATGTGATGTTTACAAATTAACAATATGTTGTTTAAAATTAATCCTTTCCTTCTTGTTTCCTAGAAGACTAAGTATGAATAGTAAACATCTGCATTATGTTAGGCAAGCCAAATTCTGTGGTTTGTTTGTTCTACTATTGGTAGATTGGTAGGCTTTTTTGAGGAATGCCCAAAACAAAGGCAGGTGGAAACAACAGGCAAAGCAGACCCTACGAATTCATGGGACAAACGATAGGAAGAAGAAGAGTATGTTCTAATATTGCAGCAGATGATTTATTATCATTATTATCATCATGAACACAAAAAGCATGCTCCCATTTTACCTTGTTAAGGCCACTGCTTTCAAAATGGGATCCTGAACTGGGTTATCTCCTTGATCAGGTCAGCATAGTAGCAGACATTTGTTTAGCAGATTGACTTGGTTAACTAAAGTGCATCATTCTTCCTCTTCACAATCAGGTCTGTTTTGTGCGTGCCTTTACAGGTCTTTTGGGCATGAGCCCGAAAACTATAAAACTTTGTTATGCCTGCTTAGGAAATATAACTCTTTTCAACTATGTAAATGCTTTTTTCATGTGCAGAAATATGCAGCACCAGAAACACAAATTTAGCTCTGATATGCTAGGTTACCCATTGCGACCCTGGCTGTCTTCTGCCAGAATACAGGCTTCTGTTCAAAACAGCTGGCTCAGAAACTAGCATATTTTACTGAAATACACAAGAGCACAGCATGCAGAAATCTGGATAGTAAAAGGCTCTCATAAGTTACTTGAGAAAGCAAAGTAGGTGAGATCAGAGCTGTTCCAGAAATAGATTTTTTATTGAGGAAGTGAACAAAATGACAATCTTCCTCTTTTACTATGAAGGCTATCTCATAGAAGGGAGGTACAGAGGGAATTGAAACATACCTTTCCTATTTTATACAAGAAAGGGCTATGATGATCCTTGGTGTCAAAGTAAATCTGAAAAGAGAGAAAATAGATGATAATTTTTGTCCTGTGTGAAGACTTTACATAGCAAAATCTGTTAGAAGTAGAGTGCAGAAAAAGCACTCAAAGCTGGGATTCCAGGCACTTACTACTACAAGATCTAATTGTGTAATTACCTAGAGTTCATAATCCAAAGGTGCATAAACCTTTGTCATCTAATCCTTGAATGTCTTTTGGATCTCCAAATTGAGTGAGTCTTTCCTTGAGTCTGACGGTTGCAGGCATTGTTTCTCTCTATATTTCTAAAACACCTAAGGTGTGCTTGTTTATGCACCTTTGGATTATGAACTCTAGGTAATTACACAATTAGATCTTGTAGTAGTAAGTGCAACCTGCCTTGAATCCTGGCTTTGAGTGCTTTTTCCGCACTCCACTTCTAACAGATTTTGCTATGTAAACTCTTCACACAGGACAAAAATTATCATCTATAAAATAGAAAATAAAATTGGAATAATACTAACAGAAGGTGTTTAGATACTGGGTGATTCAAACATACCAGAATGTATACTAGCATGCTATAATGGTTTCAGCCTCGGAGATCAGGGTTCAAATCAAATCTTGGCCATGCGCTGGATAACCTTAGGCATGGCATACTCTCTCAGCCTCAGAGGAATCCAAAGACTAACCACCTCTGAACAAATTTTAACAAGAACATCCCACAATAGTTTAGCCTTAGGGTTACCATACGTCTGACATAACTGACCATAAATGCATGTAAACATACATGTACACCAAAAAGACATTTCATCTTCATAATTTCAGGTGCACGATTTGCTCAAACTGCAAATACAAAATGTCTTCAGTGTACCTTTCTTTTTCTGTTATTAAATGGGGGTGGGACTATTTTCAAAATATAACAATTATCATGGGGTAGTAAAAAAAAGTCTTCATAGTGGGAATAGTTCTGGATTTTAAAACTTAATTGTTCTTTGTTCAAGATATTTATTTAATCAAGAGCAGGACTTACCTTGTGTTCACCTATGAAGAAGAACTTCTGTGTAGGAGTAGAGATTCATATTTCATGCATGACTTAAAAAGAAAAATAGATTCAGTGACATGTTAGCAATTTCAGAAAAATACATTTCATGCAAATTCAGATAAGGCTTATAGGACCTGTGCTTGTTTTTTTTTTCTCCCCTCACAACGTTGTCATGTTTCACAGCAGAACATTTCATATTTCCATATTAAATGATTAATCATTCTTTAATCTTTTGATATTTAAAATGATCCAATTCATATGGCATCACCAAAAACCCTTCAGGCTTCAAAGGTTGCATTTTGTTTGTTGCTGTGAATTTGTTGCTGCAAGCTGCTTGCAGCATTTGCTTCTTGTGAACTGTTTTGCAGCATTTGTTTGTGAGCTGTTTGCAGCTGCTTTGACCCCAGCTCCTGGCAAATGGGTCTTTGCAGCCTCAGACCCTGATTGAATGAAGCAAGTAAGGGTCTGGCAAAAGCACCTGCAGAGGCTGGGGGGGGGGGGAGGAAGATGCCTGCTGGGGAGTTACCACTTGGGGGCTGGCATGAGGGTGAGGGTTTGTCTCTATGCTTGGCAGTCCTCAAGCTTATTACTTTACTTTTAACATCTGTCTGCCTGATTTTATATAAAGTGACAACCATGGGTCTGTCCCAGGTGGTGTCTTGCCCTACACATGCAGCAGAACACACTTTGGACCTTATTTTCTGTGCGGGATGAGATGATGGTGAATGTGGTGTGGACGAACTTGTCACAGTCCCATTGTTATGGACTGATCACTACTTGGTCAGGTTTAGACTTGCTGAGACTCCAAACCTCCTCAGGAGTGGGGGACTGATTAAGATGGTCCACCCCAGGAGGCTTATGGATCTGGATGGATTCTTGACAGCTTTGGGGATTTTCTTGTCACCTTATCAGGCGATTCTGTCGAAGCTCTGACTGACCTCTGGAATGTGGAAATGGCTAGGGCGGTGGACACAATTGCTCCTGAAGATACAGGTTCGCAGTTTGGGGGTTCTCCTGTACTCTGCATTGAAACTGGAGGCCCGAGCATCGGTAGTGGCCAGGAGGGTCTTTGCACAATTAAAACTTGTGTGCCAGCTGCGCCCATTTCTTAAGAAGCCAGATTTGGCCACGGTGTTATATGCCTTAGTTACATCCCGTCTGGAATACTGTAACACGCTTTATGTGGGCGTGCTTGGAAACTTCAGCTGGTCCAAAGAGCTGCGGCCAGGTTGCTAACCAAGGCTGGCTGCTGCAACACCCCTCTTGCATCTCCACTGGCTACCAGTCTGTTTCTGGGCACAATTGAAAGTCCTAGTTATGACCTTTAAAGTCCAAAATGGTTCAGGTCCAGGCTATTTGGTAGACTGCATTCCCTTGTATGAACCTGCCCAGGCCCTGCGGTCTTCAGGAGAGGCCCTTCTCTCAGACCCACCTCTATTTCAAGCACAATTGGGAACGAGGGAGCAGGCTTTATTGGTGGCTGCTCCTCGACTCTGGAACTCCTTGCCAAAATGGCTCCCTCCTTGCTGTCCTTCCGGTGGCAGGTTGTAACCTTTTTATTTAGACAGGCTTTTAAAGATGAAGGTTTTTAAGACTAGTTCAGGGGATGCTGCAATTTTTAACTTTGTTTTAATAATTTTTAATTGGAAATTTTTAAATTGTTTATATTTAATCCTGTTTTAATATTTGTATATTTGTATAATTAAAATGGTTATGTTGATGCTTTTATGCTAAGTCACTTTGAGTCCCCTTCGGGGAAGATAAAATATGATATATATACAGTAAATATAATAATAATAATAATAATTCTTACAAAAAGACGGGATTTAAAGAACCCCTGGTATTACTCAATCCAGCTTCCAGACATGACCAGTATGAGAATGGACAGTGAAAATCTTGCAATTTTGCTTTCTTCTAACTGAATTCATAGTGCCTTTTACAGTGATCTAGCTTAAGTATCACACCCTGCCTGAATAAGAAGGCTAGCAAGTAGACTAGGGGCGCATCCACAGCAGCATATGAAAGATCAATAGAATATTCTGTATTAGCAAAATTACAATGGCCAGTGGATAACAGTACATATTTCTGTTGTAGTAGGCTTGATCTTATAGACATTTATTTATTTATGTATTTGTGGTATTTGTACCCCATAGCTTCTCACCCCCGCAGGGGGACTCAGCACGGCTTACATTCGCAGCACTACAGGCCGCAACACCACAATACAATTTAAAATACACCATACAATCAATGCCATTAAAAAGCATTAAAAATATTTTAAAAACATTACATTAAAATATGGGTTTACCAGCTGTTAGGATTTCTGGGAGTTGAAGGCCAAAACATCTGGGGAACCACAGGTTGAAAACCACTGTTCTAGGTAATATTTCTCTTCAAAAGAGTTTGCTTATCAAATTAACATGGTATTTGCTCCTAGGAATTTTAGCAGTACTTTAAAAACTTGGAAGAAGTTGACAGGTATAAAAAAAACAGAGGAGGATTTGGACTGCCAGACTTAAGACTCTACTATGATGCATGCGGGTCTGCGTGGATAAAAGATAGGATACTATTACAAAGAGAAAAAGTGCTGGCCCTAGAAGGTTTCGACCTAAGGGTCGGTTGGCATGCATATATGTGGTATAACCAAACAAAGAAAGAGAAAAACTTCAACAACCATTTTATCAGATCGGCGCTAATGAAGAATTGGGACAGGTATAGAGATAAACTTTATCCAAAAACACCTATGTGGATCTCCCCACTAGAAGCAGGACAGGGAAGGTTATTGGGCTGGACAAGATGGCCCACTTACAGAGATACCTTAATAAAGAAAGATGGCAGGTTACAACTGAAAACAAAAGAGGAGATATCACAACAGTTCAAATCATTCTCTTGGTTTCAACATCCCCAGCTAAAATAATACTTTAATAAGGACAAAGATATAGGCTTTTTGGAGAAAGATGACTTCTGGGAGAGAACAATACAAAAAGACAAGAAGAATATAACTAGTATATACAACAAGTTACTTGAATGGGCAACGGAGACGGATTACGTAAAGGAATGCATGATAAAGTGGGCAAAAAACATAGGTAGACCAATAAAACTCAAAGAATGGGAACAGATATGGTCCAAAAAAATCTAAATATACGTACTCCACAGACTTGAAAGAAAATTGGTTCAAGATGTTCTACAGGTGGTACATGACTCCACATAAATTAGGCTTAATGTATAAAAAAGCAAATAACAAATGTTGGAAGTGTGAAAGCCAAGTTGGAACATTCTACCACGCATGGTGGACATGTACCAAAGTAAAAACCTATTGGAAATTAATTCAAAAAGCATGCGAAAAATTATTGCAAACAAAAATCCAGATGAAACTAGAATATTTCTTATTAGGATTAACCGACGAAGAGATTGAGCTAGATCAAAATCAAGATATCTTATTCACATATTTAACCATGGCGGCCAGAATGGTACTTGCAAAAAATGGAAATTAAAAGAATTAGCAACTATAGAAGAGTGGCTAAACAAAGTCAAGGAAATAAAAGAAATGAACAAATTGACATTTGCCCTAAAGGACTCGTATGGAAGACCAATGAAGAAGACAGACTGGAAACCTTTTAATGACTTTTTGAATGATGTTAGTAAGACAGACAAAGTATTAGAAAATTGACACCGACAGAAATCAGAATTGAAAATTATAAAGGAGGAGAAAGCAGGATGAAATCAAAGAAATTGAAGAAGGGAGAAGCCATTATCAGAGAGAACTATACTAAAAAGGACTAAATCTTAAAGCGCGGAGAAGGAGATTAGGGAGTCAGTAACCAACCCCAACACCTCCCTCCTACCCTAATACCTTTTCCCTACGGTCATATCTGCATGTCCCCTCTCAATCCATACCCCATAGACATCTACCTTAGTCCACTTATCCATTCCCCAAGATATACCCATGATCTATCCTCCCCACAAGCCCACTCAACCCAATTTTTTTAATCTATGTAAACACAGAAATGCATTAAAAACTATTTTTAAAAAATTGGAAGAAACATCTATGTAGCTAACATTGGAGGTGGTTTAGACCATCTAGCACAGTAGAGTTCTTGTGTCCACAAAGATATTGCTGAGCTGAAAAGGTTCAGAAAGGGGGCATCAATAGATTATGCGATTGGAGCAATTTCCTAATGAGGAAAGGCTATATAGCAAGCCTCTTCAACCTGCGGCTCTCCAGATGTTTTGGACTTCAGGTCCCAGAATTCCTGACCATTGAACAAACTGGTTAGGGCTTCTGAGAGTTGGAAGCCTAAACACCTAAAAGGCTGCAGGTAGTAGAGGCCTGCTCTATAAAATCATAGGCTTGAAAGAGACAAGGGCCAGACAGTCCAATCCCCACATTCCTGGATATTTTTTTTAAAGCCTCACATTATTTTATGGGAGAACAATCTGTCCTTCCATGAAATAATGAAAGCAATAGGGCGAGTTTCATTTTTTAAATATTCCTTTTATGTGAAAAGCATTTGGAGTTTGCACAAACAAACATGCCCAGATTTTTGCCAGAAGACAGTATATTTTGCACATATTGTGGGTTTTGCATATTTTATTTATTTATTTATTTATTTATTTAGAATTCTTACCCCGCACTTCTCAAACCCCCCCCCCTTGGGGGGGGGGGCTCAGAGCGGCTAACAAAGACAGCGATTCGATGCCACAAATCAAAATAAAGTATAAAACTACAAATACATACAATTTAAAAACAATAGCAACTAGTTATAACCAAATTATCAAAGTCATTAATTAAAACAGTACTCCGTCCCCAAGCCCATTGATAAAACATTAAGACAATATCCTCATATCTATCGCCTTGTCAATCCAATTCCAGTCACCATTCTGCTTTATGTTTCTTGACTGAATATTAATTTGCTTAATCATTTATTACTTGTAAGCACAATATTTATTTGCTTAATCATTTATTACCTGTAAGCAAAGCAAAGCAAAATGAGTAACTTCCACGGGGAATATACATAACCTTTATTAGAACAACAGTGTAGTTTCTGAAATTTCATCTGTGGATCTGTTCAAGATAGCAACATCACAGTATCTGTACATCTAGCTCCTGTTTCAAGCTATGCATTGTAAATTCCAGCAGTTCATTATTTGACTTGTGCTAATTGATGAACTAAACAGTTTTTGATTCATATTACAGGTGACGCATAGCAGGAATTATTTTACCAACAGCTATGTGACATGTAAAATTTATGCTTCCGTTTGGGTATTCAGTAATTTCACTTATGGATGATATTGCCGTGACTTTTTGAAGGAATATCAGATCCATGGTATTTAACACAGACATACCTAGAAACAAATAGTAGCACTGAAAAATCACTAATCAAACATAGGTGGCAATCATAATTAATTCAATTAAATTAGAATGATGTGTAAAATCCATTTACAATTCATGTTGCAGCCAGTTGTTCTGTTGAATTGTCGCTCTCACATACCATGTGAAAACACAGTGACACACAACTAGCTATAAAAAATGAAATATTCCAACATATCCAATATATTTGCGAATAAATGAGATGTGCAGAAGTAAAAGGGGAAAAAACAACTTAGAGTTGTCAAAAGGATTACAGGAGAATAATAGAAAGGTTTCTTTTTTTCCATTTTATTGATTATTCCCAGAACTTTAAGTTTCACAGTTAGATTGACAGCCGAGTTATTTGCCCATCCCCAGTGACTGACAATAGATAATGGAAAGGCTTTTACCATGATATAACAGCATAGAATAATTTCTAATTTACTACTGTAGTTCTCATCAAAAGTACCTCAGCAAAAACACTAGATTTATCACTTCAATTACTGGAATTTCACATTTAGTTTAAAGAGACATGTTTCTATAATGTGACAGGCTTTACACATTCTGAACTTATTCAGACATTTCAGCTATCAGAATAATCAGGCACAGATATAAATGAAAGCAATTGTTTTAGCTTTATAACTTTCAGTTTGCTCTGCTTGGCAGTGAATGAAACAGAGTCTACAATCAGGCTCTTTGCTAAAGGAGGCATCTTTCCAGTGCTTTTGCTGTTTTCACATGATGTTCACAAGATATGAGTACCAATATTTTTTTAAAAAAACCACTTGATCAATATTTACATATTCAGAAATTTTTTCTCTCTCAATTATTATGTCTAATATCCAAAACATTTAAGCAATCAAAACTTTGATCAGATTGCTATGGTGATTAGGAATGATAAATAGAAATTACTTCAAAATGTTGCACTATGAAATGCTTCTGTTTAGGCTTCTGTTTCCTGTAATACTAATTTCATTTACTAATTCCACTCCTTCTGGTTCCCATCCCCGGTTTCCCCCTACTTTTCAACAGTTGAGCAGCAATTTATAGCTATGGTAACTCATTGTCCTTCTTATACTACTTTTTCTCTCCCCATTTTTAGGAGGGAGACCATCCCCAAAAATTCTTTACATTTCTACATATTTAGATTTCCCCAATCAAGAAAGATCCCCACTCAGAGTGTTTAGGATCTAGTATTTGCTAGTAAGAGTTGCTCTCATTCCTTGGCAACCTCTGAAGTTGGGAACAATGGCTTCTTACATCTAGATCGTTTTGGGCATAACATTCCCAAAATTCCCAAATGTACATTCTTCTCTCTTGCATTCCTTATTCTAAGAGATATCCCTATTTGAGCACTGGAAGTTTTTTTCTCTTTTATATAGTCTATAAAAGATGTATTTGGGGTTGTGGGCTCTCCATAAAGACAGCAGTAAGTGCATCATGTAATTTATGAATCTGGACAATTTATTAATTTTATAGATAAAAATATGAATAGATGAACAGGAATAATGTTGGATTAAATTGTAATAAATAATAATACAAACTTGTTGATAGCTAATTCCTGTTTTTCAGTGCAACATATTATGACTTCCAACTGACTCATTGATATTTTGAAAATCTGGCAATACTAATAACAAGGCATTCCAGACTCCATGCAAAGGTTATTTGCGGTGATCTCCCACCTTTCTGAAGAGGCCAAGGGTGTAGTGGCTGATGCATTGGTTGGACATTGATCAGCTGCCCAAGATGAACTCTGCCCTACCATTGGCCTTTAAACATGATTCTAGGCAGATGGCAACTTTCTTTGTCCTGTTTACTAATAGCAAACAGCATTTCCACCACATAAGAAGAAGGTGTCCATAGGCACAGAGAAACACCAATGTTTTCATATACTCCGACAATTAAACCAAAAGATTTTTAAAGAAAAAAGTAACATAACTAAACAGAAAACCACCAAAGAAGTGCAATGAGGAATGAATATAATCATCATTATGTCAGGGACCTAGAAAACTGGACCACAAAAAGGTGATCTCAGGAGATCTAGAGGCTGCAGCTTCCAATTTGATTGACTAGTTAGTAGTAACATCCTGGTGCTGCCTGTCACATTTAGAGTTATTTCTTAAACCTAAAGGTCAATTTGTGGTGGAAACAGCACCATCTAGCTGAACTTTTGTGGATTTGATTGAATATTAGTGTTTGGGGCTGGTAGTCAGTATGGGTGCCACTGGATCCCTTGAAGAGTCACATGCAGCCCTCAGACCACACAGTTCCAACCCTTGTATAATTGAGAGTAAAAGTGGAAAACCAAGGAGAGGGGAATGAAGCTGAATGTTCTCGAAGAGAGTTTAATCTGGAAACTCGATAAAGAATGCTCCATTTTGCCACTTCGTCATACAGATCCATTTATGTATAGTCACAGTACAAGTTGCTTAATTTTCTGAGAATGACATTCTGGAACATTAAACTCAAAAAGTAATATCGGAAAGCCTTATTACTGGAGGTTGCAAGTAATGAGATGCAGGTAATACACATGCAGATTTGTTGGGTTTATAATTATCTTTAAAAAATACAAATGGGAACAATCCTATGGGCACAGTTGAGTAATCATACTAGGTATTTCGTCTAGTCTCTGTTTGGAAAGATTTAGAGTGGATTATTTCCAATGTCATGCCTTCTTCGTAGAAACCTTAAGTCTTGATTTTTTTTTAAAGGTAACAAAAGTATTGACCACTAATGTGTAATGGAAAAAGTTGTTCTTCTAACATTGCAGCATGTAGTGATAGTTTTTAAGCACTATAGCAAGCACATTTTTAATCTTTGAGGGGTTTGCTGCTAGATAAAGACATTCCAAAATTGTATAGACACACCTCTTTGCAGGGAAGATAGTTGATTAAAGCAGTAGTAACAACACTGGTGTTGTCAAGCAAAATAGGGCAAAGTACTGAAGCTACAAAAAAAAGGTTTGTAGTTGAGCAGACTTACCACATTAATAATTCAAGCAGGGTAGTGATGGTTGATAGTGTAAATGTTATAGTTGGAGGGCAATGAGTGGCTAATCCTAAGGATGTAGAAGATGGCTGAAAATAAAGGTCCATGATGCTTCAGAACAACCATAAGAATGTGGACCATGACTGGTCATGCAAGATGTATGGAGAGACAAATAAGGGGTAATGAGGCAGACTGACCTAAAGTGGCACATGGGTCTGTATCCTGATCTAACATTTCTTGAAGCTAAAAACCCTAGCAATATTGTTGTGATTAGATTGATCTAGAGACTATTGTCTTATAGATGGAATTAATCAAAATTAAGCGCTAAGATCAGGAAAAACACTTTGAAGGAATGCTTTCAAACAATTGCATCTGACAAGCACGCGTTGTAGCAGATGTTGGCAAATCTTGGAGTAAAACTGACTGAAGTATTTTGAGAAAACTGAGATAATGTCAGTGGCAAAATGTATTTTAGCAAGTGCAGATGTAAGACATCAAGTTCTCAAACTGATGGCAGAATTAACAAAAAAAACACCATCTGCTTCAATAATTATCTGGAAATGCCCATATTCTTGGATTTGTTTTAACGCCACTTAGTTTCCAGCTTTATTTTATCTGTGTTTGCACACCAATGAGACTCGATTTTGCAAAATGTAGACTCATTCCATCTGATCACTTAAAAATGTGTTTTTGCATGAATAATGAATCTTTGAATTGTTACTAAACAAGCAAATTATTTGCGTATGTGTCACATCGGTTATCAAGTTTGCACATGTGACAGCTTCAACAGCCATCATGTAAAATGCATAGAGCTTGTAACCATATGTTTTTGCTTGACAAAAAGCTGAAACTCAAGATCAATTTTCAATATGGAATGCACAAATTAACACTTTAAAACGTACCACAATATGTACAGCTTGGCAAAAATTTGCAGAAATAGCACGTTTCTAGATATTAACTGATATCTTTGGATCCGACCTTAAGGTATTCAATCATTTTGATTAAAAGACTGATTTCTCATAAAACCACAGTCTGTTGGAGGCGCAAAACCAATGACATTTGAGCATTCATATATTTTCATAAACTTTGAACAATGTCAGTGAGACACCTCTTCAATCTTGGCCACACAACAGCAGGGTATTCAATCTTTCTTTAGCTTAAGACAGAAAATTTGAATATCAGCATAGGGTTATTAATGTGACAGTTCACGTGGCGCTAACCATGTTGATTCTTGGGAAGCCGATCTGTGGAATATATAGCCTGTGTGCTTTTCACTCATTTTTTTGGGGAGCAAGTCTGTACTTTTAAGATGCAAATGTTGTCCATGATGAAATTATTCTTTTCATACTATTTTAATTGCTTGTTTATATTATATATTGGCAATTAGAAGTCATAAAATATGCTGTGCAAATTTCTTAGTGGATTATTGGAGAGAGAGATTTTGGTAAGATGTATGATTTTCTTAATAAATTGCCAAAATGGACAAAATTACCTGGTTGACTGTTTTGTTTTGACTGTGTGGGATTTTTTGTTTCTGCATGGGCCGAATGGTAGAAAGATACAGATCCATACATTTCTTCCCAGATTAGTCTTAGATTCAAACAATTATTTTTTGCCTTTTTAAAAGGGGAGGGGGAGGACACAATAGTGATGAATGAGAAAACACATTGTGTCTTGCAATTTATATGTGTGTGTGTGTGTGTATATATATACATACAGTATATATATGCCCTGGTTATTGCTAGTTTGGGGGGCCCTCCCCCATCTTTTCTCTTTCTTGCGTTGTTCCCTGATCAACTTGGGAGAAACCAGATGGGCTTTAAGGCAAAGATGAACAATTCTGTTCTGCCCAAACAGCAAATGTGACAACACATTGTTTAGTAAGACGACAGTGAAGTGCATGTGTTAATATGTTATAAAGCATTCACAGATGTCTCTAAATTCTTAACAAATGTAGCTCTGCCAAGTTCAAAAATAGCACTGTAACTATCACTGTGATAGTAGGCTGCTTCAGTATTGTCAAATTGTAAGAGTTGGGTACCAACAGCTACAGCTGTTGAAAACAATCTGATTTTCTCCATATATTTACTGGTTTGGATTAACTTTGCAGTTTAGATAGCTATCATGAAAATTATGCAATATGCACCACTGAGCAGAGTAGGAAGAACTTTTTTCAAATGTCACACATAAGGTAGGATTGTCTTGAAAGTATATCTTCTGTAATAATCTAGTAGCGTTTTGCTTGTTGGGTGCTTCAAGTCACTTCCAACTTACGACAACACTAAGGCAATTCTACCACAGCATTTTCTTGACAAGATTTCTTTCACATAGGGTTTGCTATTGCCTCCCTCTAAAACTGAGAGAGTGCAACTTGCCCAGGGTCAGCCAGTGCATTTCTATGGCCAAACAGATATTTAAATCCTGGCCCACAGAATACTAGTCCAACACTCAAAAGGCCATAGCTCATAGAGAGAATGATGACATTTCCAAAATCTTTTCCTTTCATCTCCAGAGAGGACTGGGATTGATTTGTGTTTGAGGGCATAGAAAGCAACTCCCAGTCCATTATGCAGGATGGACCAAAGATATAAGACATTTTTCTATAATCTGTGAATTGGCATATTTGTTTGTTTTTTCTCTGTTAACCCCTATAGCTTGTTTCATTTTTTTCCAGGGACTTCATATGAACAATTAAAATATTGATCATATATGTGTGAGTGTGTATGCGCACGTGCAATAAATCCACATTACTATAATCATTTTGTACCCACGGGAGAGATGGGTATTGAAGAAATTGCTTAACATAAAGATCTGTACTGTATATGCTTGCATTACTACATGGGAGAGGGCAGTGATAGGTACTTTTGGGCACTCAGTGACTGCTTCAGAAATTATCATTATGGAATCACTAAAATTCAGTAGTTGTTCAATTCAGAGTTCCATGTACATCATGAAGTGAGCACATGTAGACATTAATTTTCATTGACAACAGCCAATCAGCTTGTAGAAAAGAATGTGTGTTCGGATCTTAGAAAGATTAATCCTCTGTATACTTATATATTTACTATAAATCTTCTCAAAAATCCATTGCATGGCTGCAGGATGGTTTACCCGAAACAAGCTGGAAGAGGAATATCATGCTAGCAAGAAATCTGAGCAAATTATGAGCATTATAAAACACAGTGTACAGTTTGTTAATGGCATAGATTTGTTTTATTTATTTTGTTCAGTTCTTATCTAATCTTCGTCTGTCTTTTTCTGCAAAATGCATTAGTGACTATAGACCTGATTTATTCAAGGAAAAAAAACCTCAAGGTTTGGATAAGCAATGAAAGATGAGTTCCAATGGAAGTCATGCTATCACAGATCTGCGAGACGATAGTGATAGCAACAACAGTAGCATAAATTCAGAGTATGAGATGCCCTTCTAACTAGTGAACAAACACTAGGTTTTCCTTTTACGTTTGTCTGATTTTTTTGCCTTCTTATGACTGCATGTGGAAAATTCAGTGAAATCCTCTATATGTACTCAAAAGTAATTTTCAGGCAGTTGAAAGGAAGCATTCTTCATGATATTAATTATTATCAGCCCAAAGTCAAACTAGGCACCAAGGGGACTGTACCATTTTTCTTCACACAGTGGTTTCTCTAAGAGGTACATTTCCCAGCAACCAAATTTGCAAAACTTGTATTTATGTTCCAGTGACCATTCACATAGCAAAGCATTGTTAATGGAAGACACATATGTCTGAAGAAAAGTGTGTGCCATGACAAATGGGTGAGGTTTGCAACTTGGGGAATTATTTCTGCTAGTTTGATCCCAAACCTTTCTCCAACTTGGCATTGGCAATCAAAAATTAGGGGGTGAAGAAGCCTTGGGCAGCTTTTGCTTTCATTTCCAATAGTGACTCAATAATAACAACAACAATAATAATAATAATTTTCTAGACCACCCTATCTCCCCAAAGGGACCCAGGGCAATTTACACACAAAAAAGACATTCAATGCCTAAGTAAGTGCAAACACATCAAAAACAATACAGAATAGTGCACAATAACAACGGTAAATGTTAACTGCCTCGAGTCGCCTTCGGGCTGAGAGGGGTAGTATAGATTTATAATAAATTTATAATATAATAATTAAACATTGGAATGAAAACAAAATAGCAATAATCCAATAAGACAATAAACTAAAACATGAGTAAACATTAAAACATATACCCTAAAAGCTTTTTGAAGGAGACTGGGTTGTATAATGGTTTTCTTTCCCATATCCCACCTCTTGTTTCTTCTTCGTGTGGTCTGTGAAATGCACACAAGTGGGTTTACTCCCGCGCATGCGTAGAAACTCGGACATACTAGCTAGAATTAAAGATTTACATATGCCCCTCCCACTCCCCCCCTGATCTAGCTACCTAGGCAGTTCCTTTTTCCGCCTAGCCAGCGAAAGGATCTCCGACTACTAGCTCCTGCTAGAAGACCACGGATTGCCTCGACTATCAGATAAGATGTCTTCCCTTTCCTTCAAAAGGTGCTCCGATTGTGGAGCAACCTTGCCCCAAGAGGATAGACATCCTAAATGTCTCCTCTGTTTGGGAGAATCCCATATTCCCCAGACCTGCAAGATATGCAGGTCTTTCTCTAATAGAACCCTGAAGAACAGGGATTCTAAGCTTAAAGCTTCTCTTTTTGAGCAAGCTATAACTTCTTCAGAGGCTGGGCTCTCTCGTTCCATGAGCCAGCCCTCTCTGCCTTCTGGGCCTCTAAACTCCAATCCCCTGAGTGCCCTGACTGATGGTGCCATCCGAGAGCTGGCCTCTGACTCTGCCATTGAGCCACTCCGGAAGAAAAAGCAAAAAGCCTCCAAATCTGCCAAGCCCAAAGAGAAATCTAAAGAGGCTGTGGCACAAAATGTTCCAAGGCTCCTGGCTGGCCCTGCGCCCCCCAGTCCTTGTATCCCCCTGTGTGCAGCAGAGACGCTGCAGCTCTTTGGGGATGATGGCACTGAAGACTCAGGGGTGGAAAATCCCCCCCAACTCCTCCTGAGTCACCTTCTCTCCTCGGTCTCCGAGCCTGAGCTGCTCTCACCTCCTTCTCCTCCGCTCGCTCAGGCGCCCCCACCTTCCTGCTCCCCGGAGACCGAGGCACTGCACCACGTGGAGGCCAGCGCCACGCGGCCTCCCTCTCCTTTTCTGCAACCGAGAGCAGCTTTCCCGCCGCTGCGCGGGGACGCGCTCTCGTCACCGCAATGCCGCGCGGCTGCGCGGCGCTCTCCTTTTCAAGTAACTTTAGAAGATTTGCCTCGCTCTAGGTCCCGGAGCCCACTTAAGGAGGGCTCCAGTGACCGAGGCCACCCCTGGGACCCACCATATGGGTACCATTATGGCTACCCTCCCCCTTATCCCCCTCCTTTTCCTTATTACAATCACTTTTACCCTCCTGAGCCTTTTCACTCACCGGACCCATGCCGGTATCCATGGCCTCCCTCTCCCTATGCTCCGCAATCCGTGGCACCCCCTCCTCCTCCTCCAGCCCCCCCAGCCCCTCCCACTCAGGCCCCTGTCCTCCCCACTCCAGCCTCTGCTCTCCCAGTTGCTCCTCCTGCCCAATCCCCCCCTCACCTTCCAATTGATGATAATGATGTGGATATGGAGTCTTCTTCTGATGTGACTCCCATTCCCCTCTTGCCTGAACCTGAGGCTGATCCCCAGCAGGCAGAGGACTACAAAAAATTCTCTGCGCTTCTAATCAGGTTGGCCAGATCCCTTGGCATACAGCCCCCTCAATCTGAGGATGTGGTCCAAGACCCTTATTTTACCTCTGCTGAGCAACAAACTCAGCAGTCTACCATGTTGCCTACTATACCTTATTTGGTCAAACTGTTGAAGGTCACTGGTGTTGCCCCGGCTTCCGTCCCAAGCACGTCTAAGCGGGCAGAAAGCCTATACCGGATTGATCTGTCCACCACCCCGTGGTTGGCCAGACTTCCGAAGGTTAATTCAATTGTGACCGACGCTCAGCCTAAGCCAATCCAAAATAACCAGGCTGCCCCTTCTGACAAAGAAGGGAGGAAGCTTGATGCTATGGCCAGGAAGTTTTATGCCTCAGCATGTCTGTCAGGCAGAATGGCACATTATGGCGTCTTTATGAGCGTATATCAATCGTATCTCTGGAATAAGATAGGCCCATATCTGGACCTCCTTCCAGCATCTGACCAGCCCATGGCTAAGGCCTTCCACCAAGAAGCCCTCACCCTGGCCACCCTACAAAAGGACTTGGCCAAACATGGGGCGGATACCGCGGGCAAACTGATCGCTGGGTCAGTTGCCCTTAGGAGACATGCTTGGTTGAGATCCGCAGCATTGTCATCCAATCAACGCTCTCTAATAGAAAATCTGCCCATGGATGAGGCGGGCCTGTTCAACCCGGAAACAGACTCTCAATTGGAGCACTCTCACAAAATGAAGCAAACGCTAAACAAATATGGCCAGCAGCCCAACTCTCCCTACCAACCTTATAGGCAGCGTTGGCGTCCCACTACCACCATCAGTCCTTTCGCGGATACTACAACTCCGCTCCGTATAGAGGAGGACAGCGACCGCAGTTCCCCTCACAGGGATACAAGCGCCCAGGTGTTCCATTCAGGGGTCAGTATCGAGGTGGTAGATCCTCAAACAATAAGACACGTCGCTTCTAGCCTGTTTCTCGACAGGCTGCGGCCCTTCCTCCCAGTTTGGCAGTCCATCACCACTGATAAGTGGGTTTTGGACATTGTTCACCGAGGTTATGCTATAGAGTTTGATTCCTTCCGCCCCCAGGAAACCTATCTCTACCCAGGCTTCCCCTGCTTTACTGGAAGAAATTGACTCTCTCCTTCTCAAGGGAGCCATTTTCCCCTACCCCATCCCACCTACTGCAATTTTGCTTTTTTTCAAGATATTTCCTTGTGGATAAGCGGGATGGTGGTCTCCGGCCCATTTTGGACCTCCGGGAGGTTAACCAGTTCATCAGACCACGCAAATTTAGGATGGTCACTCTCCCCTCCATCCTCCCTTTCATTCCGAAGGGAGCTTGGATGGCTACTGTTGACCTTAAAGACGCCTATTTCCACATCTCAATTAGGCAGTCCCACAGGAAGTACCTCACCTTTATGGTGGACGGTGCCCCATATTCTTTTAATGTCCTTTCCTTCGGCCTCTCCACGGCCCCAAGGACTTTTACTAAATGTATGGCGGTCGTTGCCTCCCACCTTCGCCAGCAGGGCGTCACCGTGTCCCCTTACCTGGACGGCTGGCTTTTTTGTTTTGGGTCATGTGACCAATTGTCATCTGATATTAGTTATGCCTTATCTCTTTTGCAGAGCCTGGGACTTGTTGTCAACCAAGAGAAATCCCACCTCTCACCTGCCCGGACGGTGCAGTTCATAGGTGCAGTAATAGACTCAATATCCCAGAGGGCCTACCTCCCAGAGGATCGCTTCCTCAATTTATACCACTCTATCCAGGTTATCCAAACCACCCGCCGGTGCTCCGCCTGGACCGTCCAATCTATCCTTGGTCATATGGCTTCCACCACGAACGTTACAGCGTTCGCCCGCCTCCACCTCCGCCCCCTCCAAGCATGGTTCCTCTCTGTGTTCCAGCCATGACTGGACAGCCAGACCATGACCCTCCACCCTCCCGCCCATGTCCTGCAGTCCCTGTCATGGTGGACAGACAGGTCCAATGTGTGCTCGGGCCTTCCCTTCTCCCCTCCTCAACCGTCTATGTCTCTGACGACGGACGCGTCCTCCACGGGGTGGGGCGCTCACCTCCAAGACCTGACCATCAGCGGTCACTGGTCCCTCTCCGAAAGGAGGCTCCACATCAATGCCCTGGAACTCACAGCGGTAGAAAAGGCCCTTCGGTCGTTTGTGACCGTAGTCTCCAACCAGGTGATACAAGTCCTCACAGACAACACCTCGGTAAAGTATTACATCAACAAACAAGGAGGCACCCGCTCCCCCACTCTCCTCTCCATATCCCTCCGGATATGGGAGTGGTGCATTCTTCACAACACGTTCCTCCAGGCAATTCACCTTCCAGGCCTTCAGAACACTTTAGCCGACTCACTGAGCAGGACGTCGTCCACCACTCACGAGTGGCAGCTCAGCCCCCGCCACTTTCTCTCCCTGATCAGGCGCTGGGGCACTCCCCAAATAGATCTATTTGCCTCACACCTCAACACCCATTGCCTCAGGTACTGCGCGAGACTCCACCCTCATGCATCCCCAGACTGTTTAGGAGACGCATTCCTCTACCATTGGTCCCCAGGTTTCCTCTATGCATTTCCTCCGCTTCCACTCCTACCCAGAGTGGTCGCAAAGCTTCTATCCGACAACTCGGATTGCGTCCTGATAGCCCCTTGGTGGCCCCGTCAGCCGTGGTTCACACCCCTTCTCCAAGCCTCCCAGGGAGACTTCCTCCGTCTTCCGTTAGATCCCGACCTCCTCTCCCTTCAACAGGGTCTCATCCTGCACCCGGACCTTCCATCTCTCCACCTTACAGCGTGGAGGATCAGGCCCTGTCCCACCTCTCCGACCCCGTCCGCCTGATAATCCAGGCAGCCCAAAAGGTCTCCAACAGGAAGGCATATACTTACAAATGGGACAAGTTTCGTGCGTTTGTCCAGCCGCTGGGCCATTTGCCACAGTCGGCACCCACGTCAGTTGTCTTAGATTTTCTCATTCACCTCTCCACTAAAGGTTTCTCCTTTTCCTCCATCAAATGCTATTTAGCATCCCTTTCCTGGTACAGGAAGAAATTCGGCCTCCCGTCCCTCTTTCAGGATCCCATGGTGGGCATGTTTCTACAGGGCTATAAGAAGTCCTTTCCTCCTGTTTCTCCTCCCCCTCCATCTTGGAGCTTGGAGCTCGTCCTCTCCCAACTTTCTAAACCTCCTTTCGAACCTATGGCAACCTGCCATATTTCCCATCTGTCCTGGAAAACGGCCTTCCTCGTGGCCATTACCTCGGCCAGGAGGGCTAGTGAGATTACAGCACTCCGTGCTGACCCTCCGTTCATTCGTTTTCATGAAGACAAAGTGGTCCTCCGGACGGATGCCACTTTTCTTCCCAAAGTTGTTTCCCATTTCCATATGTCCCAGGACGTTGTCCTCCCAGCCTTTTTTTCCAATCCTTCATCTCCCCTGGAGATTGCCCTCCACTCCCTTGACGTTAAGAGGGCATTGTCCTTCTATTTACACAGGACAGCCCCATATAGGAAGTCCCCTAAGTTGTTTCTTAAGTATAGGGAAGATTCCCTGGGACTTCCCCTTACTTCTCAATGTTTGGCTTCTTGGATAGTCCTGGCAATCCATTTGACCTATCAGTTAGCCCATAAGGAATTGCCTGTTGGTGTTAAAGCCCATTCCACAAGGGCAGTTTCAACATCCCAAGCGTTTTTGCGGGGTGTTTCTGTTGATCAAATTTGCAAGGCTGCTACCTAGGTGAACCCCTCGACGTTTGCAGCCCATTACAAGCTCGACGTTCTCACGAAGAAGGATGCATCCTTTGGCAGAGCCGTCCTGTTTTCCTGTGTGGCATGACCCACCTCCAAGGTACATAAGCTTGTTAAGTCACCCACTTGTGTGCATTTCACAGACCACACGAAGAAGGTTAGGTTGCTTACCTGTAACCGTGTTTCTTTGAGTGTAAGGTCTGTGAAATTCACACAGAACCCACCCGTCCTCCCCTCTGGTGTCATGCCCTAGGTTATTGCTGCTGTCTGGCGGCAAGGAACTGCCTAGGTAGCTAGATCAGGGGGTGAGAGGGGGGCGGGGAGTGGGAGGGGCATATGTAAATCTTTAATTCTAGCGAGTATGTCCGAGATTCTACGCATGCGCGGGAGTAAACCCACTTGTGTGAATTTCACTGACCTTACACTCGAAGAAACACGGTTACAGGTAAGCAACCTAACCTTCTCATCCCTATATAGTAGGAATGGGATGGAAATACACATGATACCACCAAAGATGTTTTGCATAGATAGATAACATATTCTAGTTGAATGTAAATGTTAATTCAACTACAGTTTTTCTTGGTTATGAGCAGAATGCTATAAATCTGACACTACAATATATGCAGTTTAGGAAATTGGCACCATTCAGATACTAGCATTTTATACCAATGTAAGCACAGGTTCAGATTTATTCATATGTATTACGAAAATATATACTGTGCGTATGTTTTGTTTTATTAAAAAGGTGAATGTTTGGAAGGGTTATAGTTGTAATTTATTGGCCTCGGCAGTTAAAATTATTGAGAATTGTAGCCTAATGCTCAAAAACTACAGCTGTGTTTATTGCTCATTATTATACAATGAAGGCATTCTTTTTTATAATTCTGGAGCAATAATGAGCACTAATTTAACCACCTCTAGTTGTCAATACATGTTTTATTATACCTGTGGATCTGTTCTCCAGTCTCACAAGGCAATCCCCCAGTGGAAGTGCTATTAGGCACTAGCCATTTATCAGGAAACAGTTTGGGGGTTGTGCTTCATTGCAGAGACTCATGTACAGCTTTGTAGCTATCATGCTAACAATTAACAGAATTTTTTAAAAAATGAATGCTCACTGCTGTGAACGGCAGTAGATTTCCCTTTTTCCGTATCTCAGTAAGCTGCTATGTTTCTTTAAGCAACCGTGTTTAACTGTTGTTGTGTGCTAGTTGCAACAGGTATTTTGTGTTGTGGTGGGAATTGCATTCATGAACATTGTTGAAAGGTTGTAAAATGCCATATGAACTATTTTGGATGATACCCCTCAGAATTCGAACTACTATCATGTATTATTTATAAAACATTCTTATACTAAATACAGTACAACCCCTGAGAGGACTAGTACCCATGCTTTCATACACCCACATCCAACAATATATGCCCTCCCTAGGAATTTTCTAGGTCCTCCATGAGATTCTATGGCATACTTCCTGTTTCCATGATAAGTTGAAAAATGTCTCTTTGCTGATACAGGGATACATAAATTTATTATTTACTAGCTTGGGGACCTGGCCCTGCCCGGGTTATTTGAGAAGCGCAGCAGGATGTAGAGTGGGTCATGGGGGCTCTGTGTGCCAAGTTTAGTCTTGATCCATCATTATTGGGAGTTGCAGTGGTATCATGAAATTACTGAAGGTAGTGCAAGTCCCATCATCTCTGTGTGTCCCGTCCCTTCCAAAGTGTAGTAGGATGTAGATTGGGTCATGGGGGCTCTGTGTGCTAAGTTTGGTCTGTATTGGTGAATGGATGAGGGATGTATTGTTTTTCGGAAGTGAGTGAAGGTACTTCAAGTCCCATCATCCGTGGTCCGTCTCACAGTAAACTGCACCAGGCTGTAGAGTGGGTCATGAGGGCTCTGTGTGCCAGATTTGGTGTTGATCAGTCATTGGATTAGGTTTGTAGCAGGATTGGGAAGTGAGGGAAGGTACTGCAAGTCCCATCATCCATGTTCTGTCCCCCTCCAAACTTCAGTAGGATGTAGAGTGGGTCACTGGGGCTCTGTGTGCCAAGTGTGGACTTTCTCGGTGTTTGTTTGGGGCCACAGTGGTCTGTGGGAACAGAGGGGTGTAAAAGTACTACATATTCCATCTTCCATTGTCAGTCCTCCCCAAACCTCACCAGGACGTGAAGGCAGTCATGGGGGTTATGTATGGCAAGTTTGGTCTCGATCAGTGATTGGATGAGGGTTGCAGCGGACTTGGGAAGTGAGTAGAGGCACTTCAAGTCCCATCATCCATGGCCCACCCTCCTCCGAACTGCACCAGGACGTAGAGGGTGCTGAGTGTGGTCTGTATTGGTCCTTTTTGGTGGCCTCAGTGGTCTGTGGGAACCAAAGTCTTGGAAAGTACTACAAATCCCATAATACGTGGGTCAAGTCATGGGGGGTTATGTGTACCAAGTTTGGTGCAGGTCCATCACTCGCGCTGGTCGCTGTGGCCTGTGAAAGTGGCTGCCACATATCCGCCCTGGCCTGTGAAAGTATACCGGTGTAAAACAGAAAGGAGTAAAAAAAATGGAAAAGGCCTGCATGGAATTAGCAGTAAGGTCAATGAGGCTGGGTGAGGGCTCTTTGGGCCAGAATTATTTATATAAGCATTAAAAGGCATTAGAGAAAGGTATTTATTGTTTTCTCTTGTGTCTTTTGAGTGAAGTAGGGCCTTACCTTGTAGAGTGACAGTGCCTGTTCTAAAGATCCTGTCAGAAGCTGCCTTTCTCTGACACTGTGTTGAAGAGGGAAGATGGATGCCTCTTTTGGGCCTATCTGGGAGAAGGGGATTTGTAGGGGCTACAATGTTTTCTGGGAAGTGAATTGGGATGTAAATCCCATCATTCGTCGGCCATCCTGCCCTAAACTCTATTTTGGGGCCTGTAATGTTATGGCCTGCTATTGGTAACTTTAAAGGGTGCATGGCAGGCAGCCGTTTTCTAAAAGCTGAGGGGAGGAGAATACAGGAATCCATTTTGTTTTCACAGAGCCAAGTGGGGAGGGAATGTTGATGGTGCATTTTCCCCTCAGTGGGAAGAAATCCTGTTGTTTGAATGTAGAGGCCTGGATTCTGGGATGCTGGCTTTTTTCCCCTCAGTGGGAAGAAATCCTGTTGTTTGAATGTAGAGGCCTGGATTCTGGGTTGCTGGCTTTTTTCCCCTCAGTGGGAGAAATCCTGTTGTTTGAATGTAGAGGCCTGGATTCTGGGTTGCTGGCTTTTTTCCCCTCAGTGGGAAGAAATCCTGTTGTTTGAATGTAGAGGCCTGGATTCTGGGATGCTGGCTTTTTCCCCTCAGTGGGAAGAAATCCTGTTGTTTGAATGTAGAGGCCTGGTTTCTGGGATGCTGGCTTTTTCCCCTTAGTGGGAAGAAATCCTGTTGTTTGAATGTAGAGGCCTGGTTTCTGGGATGCTGGCTTTTTTCCCCTCAGTGGGAAGAAATCCTGTTGTTTGAATGTAGAGGCCTGGATTCTGGGATGCTGGTTTTTTTCCCCTCAGTGGGAAGAAATCCTGTTGTTTGAATGTAGAGGTCTGGTTTCTGGGATGCTGGCTTTTTCCCCCTCAGTGGGAAGAAATCCTGTTGTTTGAATGTAGAGGCCTGGTTTCTGGGATGCTGGTTTTTTTCCCTCAGTGGGAAGAAATCCTGTTGTTTGAATGTAGAGGCCTGGATTCTGGGATGCTGGCTTTTTCCCCCTCAGTGGGAAGAAATGCTGTTGTTTGAATGTAGAGGCCTGGATTCTGGGATGCTGGCTAATCAGTGGCTATCAATTCCCTCTGTCTGGTGCCTTAGAATTTTGGAGTGGCGAGGCTGTCCAATCAAAGGACTTTATGCAAATAGCTGCCACATATCCGCCCTTCCGCCCTCCGCATACACACATACACACATACAAACATTCCGTTTTATAAAGGTATACAGATATACAGATTTATTTATCGCATTTATATCCCATTACTTCTCAACCTCCGAAGGGGGATTCAGGACGGCATTTATATCCCGTCACTTCTCAACCCCCCGAATGGGGACTCAGGACGGATAAAGGATCCAAAGCAGTTTAGTCCAAATGGGTTCTTTTCATCATCCTTGTTAATGGCTGTTCCGAGTCTGGAACCATCAGCAAAAGTGCTAAACACGCAATTTCTGCAGCTCACAAGATGGCCATTTATTTTATGAATTGGAGTGATTATTAATAATGGTTTGCATTTCCGAGATAATCAGGTTCATGTCACTGAAATATCCTTTACATTTTGACGTTCTTTTGTGGATTGCATCTAAGAATTTAAGCAAGGTGGTAGAAGCTAGTTTGTTGGATTCACTGTGCGTAGGCCTTCTTTCATGTTTCTCGTTGTGCTAGTTCTGAACCCCAATGAATGAATATTTTCCTCTGCCAATATGACAGAGTCAAACTTCAAATTCTGCTTCCAATTAGAATCTACAGGATTCTAATATCTCTGTCTACAGTATTGGTCTTTCTCCATAGATATTCAGATAAACCTGACAGCTCTTTCAAGATATCACACTGAGGGGCTGGGTCAAGCAGACATTGTTTGGCAGACAAATGGATATCCTGACCTCCAAAAGAAGATTTATCTCCTTATGATCTATATATATATATTCTTGCTCTCAGACTTGAAGTATAAATACAAAGAAGAAAAACTATTCTAAACTGCTGAAAAAGTCTCAGCCAAACTTAAACCCATGATCTTTCTAATCCTGTTGATCTGCACATATAACTTCCCTAAATCTATCTTTAATTTTGTGTATAACAATATTTTTCATAAATGCTCAGAAGGGCCATCTAAGTAAAGATACAAGATTTTACTTTTTGTTTCTCTATCACTGTCACCATTTGATTGTTCAGCTCCCCTATCTCTGTATTTCTTTGGATTACCAAATATCATGTCTACCTATCTGTCTCCTGCTCAGGGCCGGACAAAGGTAATTTTAAATGGTAAGCGGACATTAACTGCAAATATTTTATTAAACTTAGCAACAATTTTACTTGAAGGTATTTTTAACATCCAGTTTTCCTTAACAAAAAAACCTTGAACACTTTTAAAATTAGAAAATTCATGGTGGCCAGTGGTAACATTCCCATTTGCCTCAAGCAGACAAGAGTTCTTTCTCCCAGTCTAAACATTATTCCACAGATATATAAACAGGCAGTAAGCAGCCAGACCTTGAAGCTGCAAGGCCATTCAGTGCTAACCAAGGTGGCCAGTGGCAACATTCCCACTTGCCTCAAGCAGACAAGAGTTCCTTCTCACACCCTGAACATTATTCCACAGATATATAAACAGGCAGTAAGCAGCCAGACCTTGAAGCTGCAAGGCCATTCAGTGCTAACCAAGGTGGCCAGTGGCAACATTTCCACTTGCCTCAAGCAGACAAGAGTTCTTTCTCACACCCTGAACATTATTCCACAGATATATAAACCTCACTTGCCTAGTTTCCAACAGACCTCACAACCTCTGAGGATGCCTCCCATAGATGTGGGTGAAACGTCCAGAGAGAATGCTTCTGGAACATGGTCAGACAGCCCAGAAAACTCACAGGAACCCAGAAATAGTCACTATTTCAAAGCTCAAAACAGCAGTTACAGTGAAACTTGCAAATGTTTAAAAGTAACTTCCACATTGCTCAAAAATAAATAAAATAACTAGCTAATTAATTTTTTTAACCCATCTGAATGATAAAAGCAATTGCCCTTTTGCAGAAACCACACTCCTCCTTTCCATCTTCAAATCTCCTACATACTTGCAAAGGGTGCATCTGTATTGTAATGCGGTTTGATACCACTTTCAGTGCCATGGCTCAATGCGATGGAATCCCGAGAATTGTAGTTTGGTGAGGGACCAACCTTCTTTGGCAGAGAACACTAAAGACCAGGGAAAACTACAACTCCCATGATTATATAGCATTGATCTTAAAATGCTTCCAAACTGCATCCATTCTACAGTGTAGACCAGTGGTTCTCAACTTGTAGGTGAACCTTATGGGATAAGGAAAAATACAGTATATATCAGGTCGAGGCCCCTGGGAGGGTCACAAGGGTGGTATCAGAGGGGTCGCCAAAGAGCACCAGAAAACAAGTATTTTCTGTTGGTCATGGGGGTTCTGTGTGGGAAATTTGGTCCAATTCTATCGTTGGTGGGGTTCAGAATGCTCTTTGATTGTAGGTGATCTATAAATCCCGGCAAGTACAACTCACAAATTTCAAGATCTAATTTCCCCAAACTCCACCAGTGCTCACATTTGGGCATATTAAGTATGTGTGCCAAGTTTGGTCCAGACCCATCATTGTCTGAGACCACAATACTCTCTGGATGTAGGTGAACTACAACTCCAAAACTCAAAGTGAATGCCCACCAAACCCTTCCAGTATTTTCTGTTGGTCATGAGAGTTTTGTGTGCCAAGACTGTTTCAATCCCATCGTTGGTGGAATTCGGAATGCTCTTTGATTGTGGGTGAACTATAAATCCCAGCAACTACAACTCCCAAATGACAAAATTAATCTCCCCCAACTCCATCAGTATTCAAATTTGGGTATTGGGTATCTGTAAAGAAGGAGCTTCCAGCACACTCCAGGGCAGAGAGTTCCACTGCTGAACAGCTTGTACAGTTAGGAAGCTTTTCCTAATGTTCAAAGCACCCCTGACAGATGGCCATCCAGCCTCTGTTTAAAAGCCTCCAAAGAAGGCACCTCAACCACACTCCAGGGCAGAGAGTTCCACTGCTGAACAGCTCTCTTTACAGTTAAGTTCTTCCTCACAGGTGGAATCTCCTTTCTTGTAGTTTGAAGCCATTGTTCTATTGCATCCTAGTCTCCAGGGAAGCAGAAAGGAAGCTTGCTCCTCTCACATATTTATACATGGCCCTCATCATGTCTCTTCTCAGAGGCTAGACATGCCCAGCTCTTTAAGCCACTCCTCATAGGGCTTGTTCTCTAGACCCTTGATCCTTTGAGTCACCCTCCTCTGCACACATTCCATCTTGTCAACATCTCACTTCAATTGTGGTGCCCAGAATTGGACAAAGTATTCCAGGTGTGGTCTGACCAAGGTAGAATAGAAGACATTATGAAACTACAGCTCCCAGAATTCGATAGCATTGGGCCATGGCAATCAAAGTGATGCCAAACTACATTAATTCTGTAGTGTAGATGCGGGCTAGGTTGCACTATGAGATTTTTGGCTAATCATTATAAATGCTCAGTTCCTACCCTACAAATCCCAGGATTGCACGGGATAAGAGCACAAATACAGGATAACATCACTATTATTATTATTATCACCCTAGGTTTATCGTAGACCTCTTCTACACTGCCATATAAAATCCAGATTATCTGATTTGAACTGGATTATATGGCAGTGTAGACTCATATAATCCAGTTCAAAGCAGACAATGTGGATTATCTGATCTGGTAATCTGGATTACATGGAACCAAGACCAAAAGCAGCTCACAATATTAAAATAGTTTTAAAAACATACAATAAAAATGCACAAAAGGGTAAACATTGCAAGAGGATCAAACTAGGGCCATAATGAAAACAAATCAGCTAAAATCCAATGTATTTAAATGATAACTACATAAAAACTGTTCAAAACAATTCACCAAAACTAACCAGAGCCCTCCAAGGCTGGATCTACACTGCCCTACATCCTAGGGTCTGATCTAAGATTTGAACCAGATTATATATGTCCCCACTGGCATATAATCTGGGATAAAAAGATATAATCTGGGCTCAGATCCTGGGATATAAGGGCAGTTAGATCCAACTTTAAAACAACACTCTTTGGGACAACTGCTTTGAAAGTTTGCAGTTGTGAGTGCAACACTTGAATTGCCATGGCTTTGTCCTATGGGATTTTGTAGTTTGGTGTGTCAAAGAAAGCTCGAAACCTATGACTCCCAGGATCCCATAGCCTTGAGCCCTGGCAGTTAAAGTGGTGCCAAACTGTATTAATTCTACAGTGCAGGTGCAACCTGCAGCTTGGTTGGTACCTACATTTCTCTTAAGAGCAAAGCAAGGAGCGCCTCCTTCACCCAAATCTTTCAAACCCCGAAATGGCTCATTGCCCCTCAGCAAAACACACTCTCTCTCACTCACTCTCTCTCTTGGTCTCTGTCTCTCTCTCTGTCTCCCTCCCTCTGTCTCTCTCTCTCTCTCTCTCCCCCCCTTATTTATTTTTGCAACAGCACAAAACAAATACAAACCCAGGGAAAGCTGCTTTGTGCCCTTAGAGAGCTGCTGGGAAAATAGCTCCTGGCCCAGACCTCTCTTAAAGGGCCAGGCCTCTTTTCCTGCTGTGCCTCTCTGGCTTTGCACTGGGCGAGACCAGGACAGCCAAGGCAGGACCGAGCAGCCGCTGCCTGCTGTGTGCGAGGGGAGGGGGCGTGCACGCACGCACTCGTGTTTGGAGGGAGGAAGGGGGTTGTGTGTGTGCGTGCGCGCCCCCTCCCCCCAGGCTCTCACGTGTATTAAATAGCACGTGTATTGCCAGGAGGAAAGCAGCGCCAAAGGCAGAAACCCGCCCAGGAGCCATGCAAAGCCGGGCGGGCGCTTGTTGGCGACCCCAGCCTTCCGAACCTGGCAGCCGCGGCTGGATACGCCCCTGGCCACGCTGGATACGCCCCTGGCCACGCTTGCGCCGTGAGGCGGCCGCTTACCTCGCGTAACGTCTAGATCCGCCCCTGCTCCTGCTACTACCCAACCACTTGATGATGAAGCTGTAATGTTATCATGGGTTTCACGGACTCCCCTGCATTTACAGAATTCTCACCCTCTACAATTTTCTGGCGCTTTAAAGTGGGACCTGATTAAGCAACCGATGTGCATTGGAGCCTTCATAAATGACTCAGAAAGCCTTATGTACTAATGAAAAAAGACAAACATTTTTCCTCCTTCTCTTCCTCTCTCCCTGACCTCATTACAAAGAAGTGTTATTCTGATTCTATTGCACTTGCTAATTCTCCAAAACTAGCTGAGATGTGTAGTTCTCAGATCTCAATTTATCATAGGGGCTACAAAATGCTTTAGTGAAATATCTAGCAATTAAAATAAAATACAGTGAACCCACCAGAGCTGCTAGGGATTGGTTCCGGAACGCACTGCCGACTGCAAAACAATACAGATGTTCACGACCCATATTATGAAATGGCAATGGCATGCTCACATCTGCACTGCCATTATTTTAGATATGGGCCAGGACAATCCACAGTTGGTTGAAACTGCAGATCAGGAGCCTATGGATTAGGAGGGCCATCTTTAAAACCAGAATATAACATGTGGATATAATTCTTCCCTCCCTTCTTCCCTCTGAAGGGTAAATGTTGCCAGAAACATTGCAACCATAAGTCTAAAATAAGTAACAGTCTAGGATTTGGGATGCTGCGGTACTTTGTCACAAACTTCATTTCTCACTTACCTATTTCCCAGGTAAGTGAGAAATGAAGTTGGCTGCAAACATAAAATGTGGCAAGAACTTTATAAGTTCTACTAAATTCCTTGGGATGGAAATGGGATAAAAATTAAGAATGATGCATTTATGAATAATGCAGCGGTTTTTCAGTTGGACATCTCTCTCACTCACTGAAGCATACACATTTGAGGTATTCAAAATATATGATGTTCTATGAAAGTGGCATCATTCTCAACTTCTGGCTGGAACCCCTCTCACTTGAGTCATCAATACACCCAGGTTAACCTATCCCTTTGCAAATTCCATTAGCCTCGTCATTGACCATCATCCTTCCCCAAACAGAATCAACTCAGACTCAAAGTCTACTACATTGAACCCCTTTCTTTCTCTCCCACAAATGTACTTTTTCTGTGTGTGTCCCCCTCAGGGTTTTATCTGGAACGAAGATGTCAGTTTGTTGTTGCACGTGATTTTCCTCTCCTATTTGCTTTGCATTGTGCATGCTTTATTTGTTGTTTTGTCACAAGTCTAGTTGTTGAGACATATCTCTCTGAGAAAATCCCTTGGAGAAAGGCAAAGCTCAGGGACTAACCATTTCACTAAATGTCTGGTTTAGCACCCAGTAGTGGTGTTCTCTGGATGAAAAATCATCAGGGATAAAGAAACCCCACTATTAGCATGCCAAGAGGGAGAAGTTTTTTACGTTCTGCTAACTTCCCTTCCCAACCCAATTCTATCTTGAATTGTAAAGAGAAATTTGAGAGTGTGTGTATGAACTTTCACAATGTACACCTGTTCTGAAGCACCCTCTCAGCATCTTATGGGTAAATATGTGGGAACAGCAAGATCAGAGTCGTGTAGGTGAAGAACAGGCACATTTACATAGTAATTCAGTCTTCTACCGAGGCCTGTTTTAGCTGCCTGATAAAAAGAGCACAAGAAGTTTCCTTGCCTACAAACTTATAATTGTTTGTATGGTAGATTAGCTCAGAAGGCAGAAAAAGAACAAGGGAAAAGAATGTCTGGTCTAATTCTCTCTTTTTTCCTTTTGTGTAGTTTAACACTAAAGCATAGCCAAGTAGCAACCTATGCCAAAGTCCCATGTGCAGATCTTTTGCTATGTAAGACTTGTGGTCTTGATAATTTATTTTACTTCAACATTGCTCAGAACAGAGGCTTGGAAAAAGTGGGAAATGTGATTTATTTCACAGGAAGCATTCACAAGATTATATTCTCTTTCAAAGAAATAGCATTCATTTATTAAGTGCCTCGATATACGTCACATGGAGTATTGCTAAGTATCTCCGCAGAGATGTGAAATCCACTGTTATAACTGAACTTTGCTGCTGGCTACTAGGAAATAAAATATCACACAAACCAACCCATCAGAAGCAAGATGGGATGTATACTGTGCTTAATATCCTCAGGAAAGGGAAGGGTACAAATTAAACAGTCTTTCAAGTACATTCAGACTGAAGCTACTTTAACCACATTATACATAGTATCTAGGGAAGTGCCAAGACTATTATCCAACCAGGTTGCTGATGTTGTTGCTGCAATCTCATGATAAAGGAAAAATATTTGGATCAGTTTTGCATGACACTTCTAAACATGGCCCATGCCCATCCTGACTGGTAAAGTACAGCAGAGATGTACTGATTGCCTGGATCCAGTAGGTAGAAAATGAATTGTGTCTACTTCTACTTTAGGATTTCAAGATCAAGGTGGTATTGGATTCTTAATATTAGCAAATAAATAATAATAATATTAATAATAGCAAATAAATTAATTCAAAGTATTGGATTCTTAATAATTGATCTAACACCTGTCCTTCCATATTTCATTCTGAACATTATGATTCGCCAAGAGGGATCGGGCCCTCTGTTAAGAGCAGTGCATTATACAGAGCTATTTTGATTGTGTGTACCCCAACCTCCTTGGATAAGGCTCTAAAAGCCCACTTGGCAGTAAACGTTCAACTCATTTCAGCACCAGTTTACAATTACCTTTAACTCATGGTTTTGAGACCAGTGACCATTGTGTCATTGTGGTCTGTTGAACTGTGGCTATTTTGATTATGTTGAACTATTTAAAACTCATTATATTTTCTTAAGAAATCATTTTTATTGACTGTACTCATATCCTGAAGTCTTCAGACACACAACGGGATAGAAATACAACCATTAATAAATTGCCCCAACCATTCTAGTTAATGGAGTCTTCTTGTACATCAAGTAGACCTTCTGAAATTCATCAGAGTATTGATAATGGTAAAGAGATCCAGTTGGCTTTTCAACTCAAACAAGAGCCAAATATTTCTAAGACCTAAGGGAACAACTGTGCTTGGTGGAGTTCTTGGGGTCAGCAAAATTGTCCATTCTGGCGTGACCCCTCTATTGCATTTTGAAGCTTCTGAAGCATGGCGTATCAGCAAATGTGGGTGGAAGGGTTGTCCTTCCTTTGGACCTACACACCTATCCCTGCTCTTACCACATTTGCTACTGTGCTGCCATACTGTTGGTGATACAGTGGTGTCAGAAAATATAAATTGCTACAATGTACTTTTGAAACAAGACACTTCTGTCAGCATGGACATTGTATATTATTTTGTGTGTGTGCTTTCAAGTCGCCTGTTGAGTGATGACAACCCTGTGAATTTCATGGGGTTTCTCCATTACCAAACATAATGCAATGAAAATGCTGTGTAGAAAGAATGTAAATATTAGAATAAATTGTTCACTGAAAAATTATCAGAAAAAATGTTCATGAAGTCTGTTTTTTTTCCTACAAAGAATCAAATGAATTATGTATTTAAATTCCAGTGAGAGTTTTAACAACTTCATTAACTAATACAGAAATGGAATGAACAAACACTAAAACTAGAAAAAAAATAAACCAAGGAAAACAAAAATTGATAAATTCAGCCATAAGTAATTGCAACCTTAATGTGAGACAGTTGGGAATTAGAAATAGGGAGTTCTTGAAGTTATCTCTAGAAAGATGGGTATACGTTTGCATTCCTTGGGTGCCCTTTATTATTTAGTGAAGTCTTGTTGATATTATTTTAATCCTGTTTTATCAATGAGTGATTGCTACCCCAGCTTTTAATGGTTTTATGTATTGTTACTGTTCTTAATGATTTTCCATCAATAGCCTAGGGAGACTTATTGGCTGAAAAGTGGGATATAAATGTTTAGAATAAAATAAAACTAGATGGGAAGACAAGATCTAAAAGAGTACTTGCCTAAAAGGCTATAAATCTTTGAGAAAAGCGTAGGACTTAAAATATAACAGAAACAAGGTGATAGTTTTTCAGAATTTGGCAAGATCCATAAGAGAGGAGAGAGCTTAGCTCAAGGTCATTACAGATAGACTCAGATCAGAGAACATTAAATACACCTGGGCTTTCCCTGCAACCATTGTTATCTATAAAGGAGGGAGGAACTCACAGGAAGAACCACATAGGAGATTCTTAGGGAGCTAGATTTAACCTGTCCTTCACCCGAGAGACATTCAGCCAAGACAGAAGAATAGTTGGAAGATGGAACTGATGTTGGAGCTGAAGGTTACTCAAGGCCAGAACAATTAAAAAAGAAGGGTTTCAGGGGGAAAACGGGGAAACAACGTTCAAATTCATAAGTTTTGCACAAGAAGTAAACATAAGTAGCTCTATATGAGAGGTAGTGTATGGAGACTGCAGAAGTAGAGAAAAGTATATACTTAAACATGCATAACCACTAACATATTGGAATATATTTAGGACCTGTTTATAATCAATACTAGAAAAGAAATGTCTGCAACTTAAAAATGGAATGGACTATTAATTATGAGGTTTACTTATTATCATGTTTATCTTGAAACTATATTATTAACTGAGGAAATGTGCTGAAAAAAGATGGCAGAAGGTGCTTTCCAGTAAAAGGAGAGGGAGGGAGAATCTGGACCAGTAGTATGGCTGAGAAAAGGGGAATAGCCTAAGAGCAGAAATCAGATTCAAGAATTTTTCTAATTAACAGTCAACCACAAATAAAAGAAAATAAAAGAAAATATTTTATGGGATGTTTTTAAAGCAACTGTAAGGGAAATATGTATTTCATTGGAAATAGGGATCAATAGAAAAGGTGGCATAGTGGGTTAAAGTGCTGAAGTGCTGAACTTGGTGACCGAAAGGTCGCCAGTTCAAATCCGGGGGATCAGAATTATTACAGCAAAATCAGCAAACTCAGAAATGTAATACAGTAATGTAATACAGTAGGGCAAAAATTAAATTGGGATAAAGCTCATGTCTCACACCTTAGAGGTCAATTTATTTATTATTTTATTTACTTTATTTATATTCCGCTCTTCTCACCCCGAAGGGGACTCAGAGCAGATTACAGGTACGCATATACACATATAGACGAACACATACAGAGGCAAACTCAGGCCACCAGGGGGAGCTGACACACTCCTCATCTCTCAGCATTCCAGCATCCCTTGTTCCTTCCGCGTTCCTGGAGTTCTTTTAATGGCCTCATAATTCAGTCAAAATTTGCCTCCCCACTTAATGTGGTACCTTTATCTCCTACTTGACAGATGCAACTGTCTTTCGGGCTGTAAAGGTTGACAGCAGGCTACACTTAAAGGTCGAGCACCCACCTCGACCTGGGCAGGCCTCGAACATATGACCTAAAGTAAAGTAACAATAAATGGACAAGAATCCTAAAATATCTGATAGCTGAGATACATGCTACGATAGCTGGAGGATGGAGAGACAATACAACTTGGAATGACTGTGTATGATGCTGTTGAAACTGTATTTTAATGTATCTTAATGTATTTTAATTGTTGTGGGGTTTTGGGGTTTTATGCTGTTGTGATGTGGGCATCGAATTGTGCCGTACTGTAAGCCGCTCTGAGTCCCCCCTCGGGGGTTGAGAAGAGCGGGGTAAAATCCTGAAATAAATAAATAATAAATAAATACAAGATGGGAATTAGAAACTTGGTGGTCTTATCTCTCTGAATACATAAGTAATGATTTTATTAATCAAAAGAAAGACAAGTATTTGAATAGTTACACAAAACAAGACTGGAATAGGAAATGGTCTATTTTAGTCAACAAAACAGGTGGAAATTATAGGTATAGAACTTTGAGCCAGGTTTTGCATATGGTTAAATCAATGCAATGATATCATTCTGAATTTCTGTTTTGGGTGGGAGGAGGGGGGAAATGGGGGGTATACACATCCTAGGAATATATAAAACATTAATATTGCAAAGTGACACTTGGAACAATGTATACTGAGATTTTTTATTTATCGTATCAGGAGCGAACAAATGTATTTGAGAAAACACAAAGTTTTAAAAACTTGGCATTCTATTAAATGTCCTTTGACCAGTAGCTGGCCACTTGGAGTGCCTCTGGTGTTGTTGCTATAAAAAGGTACACCATTGTCAGATAAGGTCTGTATTGCAAAAGCCTGTTAAATGATTGGATGTATCAATAAAAAAATAAAAAGGAAGAAGACAAGATCTAAGAACTGGAAGGATAGCAAGATCAGTGAAAATGACCATGTGTCCAGTGGCTCTTGGTCACAGGAACCTTTTGTTATGCCACTTATAGGCTTGGAAATCCAAGTAGTGGTACATACAGTTCCTTTATTTCCTTAAGAACTATGTTTGTTCTCTTTGAAAAGAGAATCAATGGCTTCTTTTTTTCACACAGAGAATCATTTTTAAGAATACGGGGTAATTTGTCATATTATTAATTACTTTTCTTTTGTTTTGTTAGTTTGCATTAGACAGATGGAATTCTGATCTTGCACAGCCCCATGACTCATGGAACTGCTTGTGTACTAAAATGCCATTATTAACACAACAGTAGTTTTCAGCAGTTGGTAATTATTGCCATAATTAAACATTTATCAAGAAACAAGTATTTATCATTCATTAAACTTTCATTAAAAATCCATCTCAGCACAAGCTAGATTAGCCAGTGATTTTCAAGTGATAGCTTCTTAACTTCTGGCAGGAATGTGGTGAAAGATGTAGGTATGGTAATGTTTCAAAAACGGGAGGCATTATGGGTTTTTTGATACAGCTTAAGTATTCATTAGGTTTGGCCTAATGTGGGTAGGACATTTGGTACTCTCCTTTGACATGTTGTTATCATCATCTGCCCTTGGCGGTGGGAAGTTCCTTAATTTCATCTACATATCTTGAGTTCCCTAAGGTAGCAAAGTAAATACATTTTGGGTCACTGCAATGGATTGTTGTGAATGGAGTTCCTAATTTTACCTGCTTTTTAAAGTATGACACAAAAGAAAGGACTCAGGCTAAGAATTTGGAATTGGGTCAACTTTCAAAGGATCAAATATGTCAGACCTGTCACTTTTGAAGTGTTTTCTTCTGCTGGAATGGAAAACATGCCTGTTTTGTCTTACCAATGAGTTATATTAATTATTCGACTTAGGTTTTCCTTCATTAATCTTTGTTTCTGAGCAGTAGGAAACACTGGAATAGTATCTGTAGTTTATTCATTTTGATAGACTCAGTTAGACCATAAACTAATTATCCTTTCCCTATTTAGTAGTTACAACAAGTAAATCAATTAGTGTAAAATAAAGTTTTACAAAGACAAAAGTATTCTTAATGCTTCTTGATTTTATTCAACCACCGTTTCAATTAAATATGTTTTCAGGTTTTCTCTTAATTTGATATTGCCATTTTCCTGAGCTCCCGATGGCGCAGTGGGTTAAACCGCTGAGTTGCTGAATTTGCTGACTGAAACGTTGGTAGTTTGAATCTTGGGAGTGGGGTGAGCTCACGCTGTTCGCCCCAGCTTCTGCCAACCTAGCAGTTTGAAAACATGCAAATGTGAGCAGATCAATAGGTGCCGCTCCGGCAGGAAGGAAACAACGCTCCATGCAGTCATGCTGGCCACATGACCTTAGAGGTGTCTACAGACAATGCTGGCTCTTCGGCTTAGACATGGAGATGAGCAAGCGCATACACACACACACATACCCCAGAGTTGAACACGACTAGACTTAATGTCAGGGGGAAACTTTACCTTTAGCCATCTTCCCACATTAAATTTTAGCTTAGCATGAAAATAGCTTTATATGGGGAATATGAAAAAAATGTACATCAAAGCGGTTATTTTTCCCCTCCTGGTGCTTTTGATTGGCTCTTTTACCTTTCAATCCATTATACAGTCACTTAGATATAGATTTTTGAGTTTTTATTGTTTTTTAAAGAAACCTAACTGTTTACCAAATGCCCATTTGTGAAGGTTAATACAAGCATAATAGAGTCTCTTTGATTACCTAGAATATGCCAGAGGACGCACACGCACACACAAAAAGCATTTGGTAAGTAACACTGTCATAGAAAGCTCCGTCACATACATACCAGCAGTTCACATCATAGCCTGTGTTCAGCAACTTTGTTGTGTTTTCTCTTGGGCAAAAAATTTACTGTATCAGTGCTTTTATGTCACAAGAATGAATTGAATTTGTACCCTTTAGTGCAAACAACAATAGACAGTGTGGTAACCTAGTGGAAAACAAATAGACGCCCCGTCCCTGTTGGGGATTCAGAGAGGTTTGGAAAGATGGAGCTGACGGTAGAGAGGTGGCAGATAAAAACAGGCCAAAGCAGGAAAGAATCCTGCGGTCATTTATTACCATGCCATCTTCATAGTGTTTGCTGAACCAAGGTGCAGAGTAATGATTCAGACAAATGATGTTAATAATAATAGCTGGCCCTTTGGCAAAAACTGAATACCTGCTATTGCAGTGTGAGACCTAATCAGATTCTCTCAAACTTTACTTCAAAAATGATAGAATTTCCTAACTTCAGCCCTCCGCCCCATCAATTGATACCCTCTAGATATATCCGTTCAAAACAATAGGAAAGGAAAGAAGGTGGTAAGCGCTCTTTTTGCCAACATGAGAGACAAAGGCAGTCAAATAGTTGTGTTCTCAGATGTGTAAGAAAGTCTAGTGTTAAATTATGTGTAGTATAATAATACGTACTCTAAGCATGTTGGAACACCTTGGAATATAGCATCAACAGCTACTGCAGAAGTTGCAGAGACAATTGAATTCAATAACCAAGTTGTGATTTAGATTAGAAGGAACACTTTTGTGTTTTTTCTTGAAGTGTGTCACCTTTTGTAATAACCATGCATTCTGCTCATCTCTCTGCTTCTATACATTTGCTGCAAAGCAAAGAAACAGCTTGTATCTTTTTGTAGCTGCATTTCATATCAGCCCTGTTAATTCATTTTGTAACATCAGTATATACGTTAAGGCTTCATCTCCAGTATATGTTTTTATTATTATTATTATTATTACAGTGCATTATTATACCCCCCTTTAATTTGTTTTAATTTATAGCATACCTGTGCATTTGAGGAATATAAGGTATAATTATATTTTAATAGCTGCAGTTGAAACAGCATCTGTTTAACTCCAAACAACATCAGACTTATTAATTAGCTACATTTTGGCATCAATTTATCACACATGCTTTGACACATTAGATACTTGAAGCTCAAATTATTTGTGTGAGGCAGAAAGTAAGTTAGCAAATAAATAAATAAATGGCACAGAGAGAGAGACACTGTTATAGATCATTTGTTGGGGGAAATTATGTTGGCATGTGGGAGGTTAATGTACATTCCAGATTCCTTGGCTTGATTTGCTATTTTCTTCTTCATAATTCTAGGTAAGCAGGCTGTTCTGCCATTTTATACACAGGTTAAATGTAGTTGCAGGCTATTATACATCATTAGAGTAAGTAATATTCATTCGCAGAAGAAAAATGGGAGCTTTTCACTTGTAGCCACTTGGACATTTCATTTTTCATATAGCACGCCACTGCAAAAATTAGTTGTGGCAGGCTTGATATACTTTATCGCCTGGTACCCTGGAATTAAGCAATGAATCACACCATTTTGGCTTATTAGAGCTAATGCATTTTCTTCCGGATAGCATATTTTGTAAAACAATGCAGTTTACACAACATGCTGCTGCATCAGACTTCATCATTCCTCACTTTGGCCTTTTCAGAAGCTTGTGACTGAAACTTGAAACAGTATATCCCACTGCTTTTGTTGCTATTCTGCACTTTTGGTGTCTAGCAACCTCATCTCATGGCTCCAAATAAACATTATAACATGCTTAGAGCTAGCTTTGGGGATAGAGCCTCATTGTAGACATCAGAAGTCATGCCAGTGGCTGTGCTCCCAACCTCCCCCAACCGGGGTAAAAGCGTTACGAGACACTTTTCCTGGCATCACGAGAAGCATCTTGTTTTGCACTGGCTTCAATGGAGCCAGCACAGGGCCTCCCTGAGAGGGCAACATTTTCCCCATATGGTGGGGAAAGCATTGCGAGAGGGAGCTGTACCCGTGGTGACAGATCCACCCCGCAGCTCCCCTTTTCCTCCCTGGAAACCAGGTCAAATGGGTCACTTCACTTGGGCTTTATGATAATAATAATAATAATAATACACTTTATTTATATTCCGCTCTTCTCACCCCGAAAGGGACTCAGAGCAGATTACATCACACATACGGCAGACAGTCCCTGCCGGATCCACATACAATTACATACAACATATAACAGTATAATTTTAGAAGGATTTTTTTTCGGGCTTCATCACAGGTGCGTCACAGGGCTGCATCACAGGGTGCGTCACAGGGTGGGATTGCGTCATTACGTCACAAGGTGGTGCTGTTGCTTCATCCTCATGACGGAGAGCCTCTGGGTTTTTGTTCCTCATTCCACCTTCGGACAGCCAATCTTACTTATTTAGGCTTTGTAAGTCCTTTGAAAAAATCCTTCTTCGCTTGGCGGTTCCCAGTTTTATCTAATCACAGCTGAGCTGTTTTCAAACTGTTGGGTAAACAGTGGACAGGGCTGAGCTGTTTTCAAACTGTTGGATAAAAATCCTTCGCTTGGCGGTTCCCAGTTTTATCTAAGCACAGCTGAGCTGTTTTCAAACTGTTGGGTAAACAGTGGACAGGGCTCACAGCTGGGTGTCCAAACCAGCCTGGGATTCGAACCAGCAATCTTCAGATCTTCAGATTGCAAGCACAGCGGTTGCTACCGCTATCTCTCTGGCCCGATAAGGTCGTGAATAAAAAAACCTCAGTTTTCCCATGAGCTGCCTGTCATTTGCATAGCATGAAGCACTTACAGACCAACACACCAAAGAAGGAGAAAAGTGTTAGTCCTGTATCTTCCATCCATCTTCTACAGTCTTCCAACACATTTTGTTTTCATGCACCCAGCGCTATCTTGCAAGGCTCCCTAACTGCCTACTTTCCAACAAGGTGTTTCAAGATAGGAATTACATGCTGGCTGTAATTCATGGCTTGACACTCTTTCTATAAAGCATATATGTATACCTAATAGGAATATGGATCATACATTTTGGGAATTTTAGTGAATGAAACCAACTAGACCATAACTTTTCTATTCCTTTCTCCGGTGCTTAGCCATTTCTAGAAACCATGCCATGCTTAGTTGTAATTGTTTAGTCATGGTCCATATTTCCTTTGTGGTAACATGGCCTTTTCTCCCTTTTCCCATTATATTGAGCAACATCTCTGTCATTCACTCAACAATAATCATGTTAGCATACACAGCAAAACAACATTTATCTGGGTTTAACTGATGTCTAGGAATGTAATGAATGAGTGCAAACAGGTCAGAGAATACTGCTGACTGCAGTGTTCAATATGTAGTTAATAAGAAATGTATTACTAATTATGTGCAATAAAAAGAAAATTGCTTACATTTGTTTCTGTATGTGAGCTCCAATAATAGTAGTACAGTAGAGTCTTGCTATCCAACCTTCGTTCATCCAACATTCTGTGTGATCCAATGCAGTCTGCCTCCCACCCGGATCCACAGCTGTTTCAATACATTGCAATGTTTTGGTGCTAAATTCGTAAATACAGTAACTATTACATAATGTATTGAATGGCTTTTTCTGTCGATTTGTTGTAAAACATGATGTTTTGGTGCTTAATTTGTAAAATCATAACGTAATTTGACATTTAATAGGTTTTTCCTTAATCCCTCCTTATTATCCAACATTTTCACTTATCCAACGTTCTGCTGGCCCATTTATGTTGGAAAAGTGAGACTCTACTGTAATAATAAACTCATTCTTGTTGTTCTTTAAAAGAAGCAATCATAGGAATTTCAGAAGATACCATAGTTGGTGTACTTTGTTTTCATTGTTATTGTATGATATAATACCAATGGCAGCTTGCCAACCTAGGTCGGTGCAGGTTGATGGAGGTTGCAGCAATACAAACTACTAAACAGGTTATTGTCAGGTAATGGCCACATCCTTTTATAGGTTGTAACTGCATGAGTTGGCTTGACATGATGCAAAGATCCAGTGTCTTATTAGTGAATGATCCAAAGCATTTGCCACATATAGGATTCCTAACCCTGAGCAGGACCCAAGAAGGAGATGGTTACTGGATGACTCGGGTTCAAAGTCACTGTGCAGTTTTCTGCTGTACAAAGGTGAGGCAGGTTCACCCTGATGAACCTATTATGGTACTACCTCATGGGATGCCATGAACAGACGGAGTAAGGGCTATATGGCCCAATCACTTGGCACCTGGCTCTTCCCTCATACCATACTGCCCCTACAAATTACTGTATGTCTAACAAATTGAATTTCACCAGTTAGCATGCATGAAAAAAGCAAAATACATCAAATGACAATGCAAGATAATCATAACTCCAGCAAAACTATGGAAATGAGTGCTTATTGAGTAGCATATTCCCTTTTAAGTATCACACAGATGGACCTGGGGAAAAACATTTCTCTGATCTGGTGCCAGAGAAGTACCTGTCCCTTTGCACTGATTGCCTGCTTCTTCGTAGGGGCTCAAACAACAAGAAGAACCTTGGAAGAAAAAGCCATATCACACCACGAAATTGTAGCCTCCTACAGCTAGCAAACTTCCCCAGAGGCCCTCCTTGTTGTGTATAACTGATTCCCAGTGGGCATTGTTTCCACTTGCCTGTGGAATACAATTTTGGTTGCTGATAAAGAAAGGATTCATTGTACTATAGAATCTATAGGTATTAATGTCAATAATAATAATATTTTATTTGCCCTTTCCTTTGGATTATTGCATGGCTTTCTCAAAGATTGTGATAGGTTCACAGCAAAGAAAGACACCCCATGAGTGATAGCAAATCCAACAACACGGTCAAAGTGTGTGAATATTATGTTTGCCAGAAATTATTCATGAGTAAATAGACAAAAATGTACTTTCTCCCTAAAAGCTACAAATATAAACACTTCAAACAGGATCATCTTACACTTATATGAATTGGCATTTAATGCATAGAAATGGGTTCTTCTTGGGATCATAATTTGATGTAAGTATGCATCATATTGTAGAGTGAAATTCTGTTTGTATTTACTCAGATGTCCCACTAGTCATATAGAATTATGGACTTGGAAGAGTATAGTCCACAAAGGCAACACATGAACAAAATGGTAGATCATTCATAATTGCTTTTACATTTCAGTTTACATTAATTCTCTATTTAAAAAATAGAATTGGGGCGCGGAACGACATGTAACACAACTGTGGAGCCAAGATCTGGTGGCTGAGGGGTGGGCAAGAAAGAATGATATAAGATCTATTCCTGTGGGTTGGATCCCTAATCATGTATTAAACCCCTAATAAATAATTCAGCCAGTCTATACTATTTGCTCTAAACAGGCAACTGCTTCCCCCGCCCTGCTCAAAATAACATTGGTCCTTATGCATGCAATTTACAAAAATGACAAACAAGGGGGTACATTTCCCAAGGTGAATGTGAGTTGACTGATTAGCTAGTACTTTAAATCTAGTTTCTTGCAAATTACAGACATAAGAAAGCCTGCAATTTATAGGTACTTTTGGAAGTGAATACTTTAATCCTATGATTCATGAAAGCAAAATGGTAATAATTTAAGTACCATATTTTATTTATCCCTCGGAGTTGTCAGCTGATACCAGAAGTATTTTCACTATTTTTGGGTTGCTGCCTTTGGCCACCTAATTGCTTCTTAGGAAGTAAGAGGGAATTGCTTATATAACGACATGGATTGTCTTTGGCAGCGTCAAGCCGAAGCATCAGTCAGTCCATCTGGGTAAAATCACAAGCTGACTCCGATATTGCTAAATATTTATACTGTCAAATACACACAGACATCCAGATGAAAAGAGGCATTCATTAGGAATTCTCCAGCTTGTCAGTTTAAAGATGTAGATTAGAGCAAAACCTCCCACTATGGTACTGAACGCTCAGGAAAAGTCTATATTTAGCCATTCTAAGCAATAAATATCATCATATTGCCTCATTTAGGTAAATAGAGAATAAATATTGTCAAGATGATCCTAGAGATAATGTAAACAGATCCCTGTTCGGAGTCTGTGTTACTAGGGTAAGTTCCAGGACATTGAAATGCTGATGACGCTTTCTGGTTAAGCCTTTTTGCCTAATCGCAGCTCTCCGAGGCCATCAATCACAGGAGAACATTACAGCTCCAAGATTAAGACACGATTTCAACATTATACCAAGTTAAAGCCCCTATTGGAATTTATTTTATAATCCATCTCCTTCCTAAGGTTAGACGAACCCTTTAAAAAGAAAGAAAAGAATATGTACTCTGTGACTTTGGAGGTAAACAACGGTTCGTGTTGCTTTAATAGCGGACAGGTCATATTTCAATTTAGAAAGGTGGGTCTGCTAAGAGAACTGGTTGTAGGAATATGATACACACACACACATACACACACACAATGCCCACAAGCAAAAAGGTAGCCAACATCTTGAGTTTAGTTAATTATACTAGATGATTTTTGAGATTAATAATTAACATCTCTCTTTATAACTAAATATCCATAATTAATCAGCAAATCATAATGTGAAGACTAATTAAGTTCCAACTCAAATCTTAACAGGAAATCCATATTCCTATCCAGCATCATTAATTACTCCAGTAATCAAAGTTATCCCTCCTGGGAGTTGACATAAAGCTTTGTGGGTTTATAAACTAAGCTATTATCTTAAAAATATTTTGAAAGTAGCTTTAAATCACATTATAGATAACTAAAGTGTTAGATTGGATATTTAAACGAAGTTTTTCATTTTCCTTGTGTTATATTGTCAATAATCCACTCAATTGTACATCAAGCGTCCTTTCATACCCCAAACCCCATGCCCAGGTTTCAACCTGCTTTCATTTGGCTATTCAGTGTCCTTTCAAATAAACTTCCACTCTTTGTGGCATATTTTTCCCCTGTGGTCTTTGTAATACTGGACAGCAATGTAAAAATAAATTACAGTGTATCTTTAGTGGCACAAGGCTTACAAAGCAAACAAAAAGTGGGAGAAAACAGATTTTGGACTGCATTAAATTGAAACTATAGAACAGGCTTGATCAGAGTTGAATAAGAAGGGAGGCTCCTCTGTGTGTGTGTGTGTGTGTGTGTGCGCGCGCGTGCATTTTAAACCCACTGTACACTAACTTGATTCTAATTAGTGGGAACAACACAACAAGAGGTATATGAAATATTTTCACATTGTAAAATGGCACAATATCATTAAAGAATGAAACCCAGTATTTGCTTTTCATGTAAAAAGTAAGTGTTGGGGTTTTCTTCCAACCAGAAAGGGGAAAAATCCACATTTTCCAATTAGCTTTTGCACCAGATCTTCCAAGAACAGCACCATCTGATACTGTTCTTTTGTGTGGCAGCTGTAAAAATTCCAAGCAATTTTTACTGTCAAGGAAACTCTTGACTAAATAGAGGCTGTTAACTTAAGCAGATATCTGAGGTTATTTGGTGGCAATCAAGAACTCGCGGCACTTCACTTAATGGGTTATGATCAGAAACTGTTCCTAATAGCCAGCTAGACGGATCTGAATATGAAGATTTCTATAATTTTGTTGTCAGCTTGTGATGTACTCTAGTGCTAATTATTTGGAACAATTATGTTTCCTTAATAACAAAAGAAGAAGCCGTGAATTAAGCAGGCTTACCTTCAGATCTTTAGATAACAGTTTAAATGCACTTGCCATTAAGAAATAGCATCTCCCCCCAATATGGAACCCTAATTATGGAAGATGCTTGTCTTTTAAATGTGTTCCTTCTGCTTCTCTTAAGCATGTTTGATGTGTCAGTTTACATTGATGAATGTACAAACTAGTATTTTCTGAGTCTTCGTTTTCTGCCTGCACCTCCCATAGACTGCTTACTTCATTTGGTTATTCAAAAACCATAATTAGTGCAGTAATTAACATGTGGATCCTTCAAAGAGAGACTGCGGGAATCATGGGACGTCACCCATCATCCGTATTGATGCATGGATGATAAAGAGACATAGGTTGAGGTGACACCAGGATTTGGATTACAGCACATTAGCGGAGCTGCGGGGAAATTCAGATAGGACCTTGGTCCACAGAGCCTTTCCCTTTGAAAAAAAGTAATTATCCACACTGTTTCTATAATGCACCTAGGTGTTATCCAGCATTTGCAGCTGTCAAATCATTTGTTTTATAACGCCTTTTAGAACTTAACTTTTGAGTTTTGCACATTATTTCTTAACCAATTACAGAGCTAAGGTGCCAAGATGTTAAAAAAAATAATAAATCCACAGAACCGTAACAGAGAGAAGGAGAAAAAAGAGTCTTTGTGACAACTGATTTTCAGTCAATTTGATGGTAATTTTTTTAGTTGATGTGGTTTAGAGTTTTAAAATTGCAGATACAAAGAAAAGCCCCATTTTTGTACACTTCCCCAGAGGAATTTGTTTTTTCTGTATACATCTGATTTTTCAAGAGAAGATGAATCTGTGGCATTTTCCGAGACAAAGCAAGTGAGTTATGCATGCAAAGATGAATTTTCATGACACAACTATGATGTCCTTTTGATATGCCTGTAGTTGGTGCCTACAATAATGTGAAGTAGAAAACCATTTCATTTTCTCTTTCCTGGCCTTTAACTTCCCATAATTAGTGACCTCTTTTTTCACAAAACGTAATTCCATTGGTGTGTGTGAGTAGTATTCAGGTCCTTATAGGGAGACTCGGGTATATCTACATTGCAGAATTAATGCAGTTTGGTATCACTTTAACTATCACAGCTCAGTGCTATGTATACTGGGATCTGTAGTTTGGCGAGGCACTCTTTGGCGGAGAAGACTAAAGACTTCGTAAGACTACATGATTCCATAGCACTGAACAATGGCAAAGTAGGGTCACATTGCATTATTTCTACAATGCAGATGCACTTTGTGTCATGGTACTAGGCATTTTTTTATCGTGTTAGAAGCAAATTGAGCATACAGTTATAATGTATTTTAAAACCACAAATATTTTTTTAAAATGGCATTATACTAAATTTCCTTTGACAAGAAGCTGGATACTTGGACTGCCTCTAGTGTCGCTGTAAGAAGGTCCTCCATTGTGCGTGTGGCAGGGCACAGACTGCTATGTTTTATTTTAATCGTATTTTGTTTTTAATGGATTGTTTCGTTTTTATGTTTTTGCCTTATATACTGTGGACATTTTGTCCCATGTGTAAGCCGCCCCAGTCCCTTCAGGGAGATGGAGGCGGGGTGTAAAAATAAAGATGTTGTTGTTGTTGTAGGTGGTTTGTGGTTTGCTGTTCTCCACATTAACATGTCGTAGACTCCACTTTGTAGCCCCATTTCTTAAAGTTAGCTCTGTATCTTGTGGTACCAGAGCGCAGTCTGTTCAGTTCCTTCCAAGTTGCCCAGTTTTCTGTGTGCCTGGGGGGGGGGGGGGGTTCTCATCTGGTATTGGCCACTGAATGAGGTTCTGGGTTTTAACCTGCCACTTTGGTCTCTTGCTTGCTAAGGTGTTCCCTCAAGTATCTTTGTAGATCTTAAGAAGCTATTTCTTGATGTAAAGCATTCGCTTGCTGGCTGATATCTGAACAAAAGATGGGCTGGAGATGTCAATGCCTTGGTCTTTTTATTACTGGCTGCTACTTCCCAATGGATGTCATGTGGTGCAATACCAGCTCAATAATATAATTTCTCCAATGGTGTTGGGCATAGACATCCTGCGATAATGCGGCATGTCTCATTAAGAGCCACATCCACTGTTTTAACATGGTGAGGTGTATTCCACACTGGGCATGTGTATTCAGCAGCAGAGTAGCAAAGCACAAGGGTAAATATCTTCACTGTATCTGGTTGTGATCCCCAGGTTGTGCCAGTCAGCTTTTGTACAATATTATTGCTATGGTGCTTGGTGAAATTGTTTAAGATCAACCTTTATTTAGCAAAGAGGTCATTTGCAACAATGCCTTTTGTCCCAGGGAAGTGAAAAAATACCTCTGCTCTGCAGTCATCTGTTCTAGACAGGTGACCTTATGTCAGTCCTCTACTTTAAGCTTTGTTTCTATGGGGAAAAGCTAGCGGAGAGGTGAGGAGAACAAGCAGTGGTCTTAATCTCTAACCTTCTACATTGCAGAGGCTTTTAAAAATGTTAATTGTCACATAAGCAGACATCTGTCTCCGAGGTCCCAGTGCCAGCTTCAATAACCATAGCAACATTTCCTTTAATTGTGGACAGATACCAAAATGAATACCAATCTGGCTCTGTTATCAACATCCTGAACCCCCACTCACTGCTTGCATGCCTAATTGCATGTGTACATAACAATATATGTGCATAATGGAAGTTATATACATGAATACAACCATTCAACAAATTGGCTAATGGACATGAAATTGCACATGTCCGCTCGTATATGGGGGAGAGAGATCAGTAGAAGTTGAGATTTGTTTCTAAGCAGACTCCTCCTCCAGAGATTCCCTGGTCCCTTTGTTCCCCCCATCCCCCCCCTACCAAGAGTTTGTTACTGGTTGATCAGCAGAAGATAATTGAGCGATTATACTAAACACAAGGTGTGGTTGTCACAGGATAATCACAGTACTCTGCATTATGAGTTATTCACCTAGTGGCTTAGAAGTGTTTACCTGGTGTGTACTATGAGGAAAGGCTTTGTGCCATTCGGCATAGAGGACTTCCATACCATTCTTAGAAATTCCACAATTACAATTCTTCTTTAAAGCTATAGTGCAATTGCATTAACCCTTGCTTATCAGTGGGCCAGTTTCAGAAAGCATTGAAAATACGGTTCTAATTTATGAACGACAGTTCTGAATTCACCTCATAATTCACAGGTGTGACCTTACTGAACATGGTGATTAATGGGTGTTATGTCATTTCCAGCAGTTATGAGGTTTTCAGGGATTTTTAATTGCTTTTCAGTGAAAGTCATTTGAGCAATACCGTGAATGCAATTGTCCTCTGAGAAATACGTACTAAGAATGAAGCTGTCCCAGAAACATTTTGAAGACATCATATCTCCATACAACATTATCATATACTATCATGTTTTCCATTACTGTTGTGCTGAGAGCTTGAGACATGAAGTTCCACGTTGTCTCACCTCTGAACTCACTAAGCAGCTTTGACCACATGATCCCTGACATCTCATGCTTCCTTTTACCACTTTCTTGAATATAGGGGTCATAGTCCTGATTTACCGTGAAGGACTATTGAATTACTTCCAGGTGCATGGGCAGATATACCCTTTCTTCCAACCATGATGACTTCATATACATTTCTCCAGTCCTAACTACTTCATTGCCCACTTCAATGAAAAGAAGGAAGTAGAAGGCAATGGATTGTACATAGTTCAAATGTCCATTATGCAGTATCTACATCATTTGTTTTTGATTGGGAAAATTAAGTGTCAGATTATATCTGAGTTAGCAGCATTCCATTAAATCTATCTGTAGCTTCTGAAGTTTTTTCATTATTTACGTTTTCTGTTACCTGCAAGTATATTATTAATCATGTCTGGAAAACCAATAAACTCTTGATGTTTAATTTCATTTAGCAATGAAAGATCCCACATCAACCAGCATGGCCAATGTGTTAAGGTGGAAGATAACCACCTGAGTTATCGTTATCCCACCAGCTGAGAATTTTTCAAAACATACATCAGATCTCAGTAGGGAAGCCACCAAGCATTAGTACATCTCAGTCCTCAGGAAAAATTGTTGGAGTGGATCAGTCTGACTAGAAGGCACTTTAAAAGGCAACCATTTCTTTATTGATGTGTGACCTTGAAGGACAGGATTCCTTAGTTCATGGAAGGTTAAATAGAATTCTGTAGTTTTCATGTCACTTTCAGCCTTTTCAATCAGTTGTTGGAGCCATTTATTAGAAGGATAATGTTGGTATTTAACAACATTTAACCATAATCTCATTCATGGAGGTGAGCTGGGATCCTCAGAAGAAATTCTTGTTTGTTTATTGAGGTTTTCTTAAGGCCCAAACTATCTACTTACCTATATGTCTGTCTAAAATTGGAGATGTGTTGCGTACTTTTTCTCTGCACTTAGTAGCTTGTATCAGATAGATTAGAAATAACCTCAGGATCAAAGAGTCTGATATAAAGGCTGGCAAGATCCTATTGCCTTTCATAAAGAGTTTGGTACTTTAATTTCCTTTGATATAGCAAAGGACTGCATTCGATACAGTCTAAGTGGGCAGGCTCACTCTCTCCACTCCTTTCAACAGCCCAAGTGCATCAAAACCTCAGGTGTTCCCTGCCACTGAAGCATGTTTTTGGAACTGAAGTGAGTGAACATCCTGAGGATGTTTTCAGCCATAGAAAATAAAAGGATGACCAATGAACTAATAAATCCAATGCTTTTCCCAAAGAGCTTAAAAAGTCGTCACCCCCACCTTGAAATTGCAATCTGAACTCCAACCTTTTCTGTTTCAGGCATATGTATTTTCAACTATATAAACAGTTGTTTTTGCTTCACCATATTGTTGTTGGCTGAAAAAAAACCATATATTCCTTCTTACATTAACACCAAATTGGGGGGATCATGAGAATACTTCCTCCTCTTCAAATGATCTTTTGTATATCACTTCTTCTCATCCTCCCTCCCCTCCTTTTTGGTGGGTGGGGTGGAGAAAATAAAATATAGTATGTAAACCAATTATTCAACCAAATTACGTTGATCAGTGGGAACTGACAATTAGTGTTACAGCCTCTCAACAGTGAAATCCACACAATAGAGTAGTCAGATATAGTCTGCACAGAAAATAAAATGAATGTAGTGGATTTATTTTGTGCAACAAGCACGGTGTATGTGGATACGTGGAAGCAGAGGATGAATAAAATCAGACTTGTTCAATTGTTTTCTTATTCCTTCAGTTCAGCATGTTAAAAGTTAATTGTTTCATTTTTCTAATTGATAGTTAATGTATTGTGACAGCTCTTTTGACAGAGCTCGAGATGACTAATGTCAGCACTTAGAAAATATTCACAAGGGAACATGCTGATCAGTTAATCAATGGCTCTTAGAAATTTGCCATCCTCCCAGCCACTGTTCGGATTACCAATTGCAGCAGACCAAGAATATATTGGCCAAGTGGTACTTGTAATGTTGTGCATCTTTAACTTTTTAATCCTTACAGAAAACATATGAGCTCGCACATACCATAAGGTAAAACGTACAACATTTACAAAGCAGAAGCACATGATGGGGAGGGAGCTATTCCCCACGCTCAGGCACATCATCAGCACTTCCACAAAATAGCTGTGAAGCTGCAAGAGCATTCTGGGTATTGTCATGCAAATGAGAAACACCAAACACACCACTTTGTTTCAAAATTGCTCTGCACTGACAATTAGCTTTTAAAACAGGAGTAGGTTTTGTCAGGCTTAAGCTTGCAACTATAACCCCTACACACAGTGTGGTACCAGCTTTCAAATGGGAGGGGAAGGGAGTGATAGATAGAGAACAGCCTGCATGCAAAAATCCTGATTCAACTTTTCAGTGATCAAATTGTCATAAGCTTCCACAGCAAGATTTATATCGGTTTAACAATATGGCTGGTACTGAAATTGGGACATTTTGTGGATATAGATGAGCTGATCCACACTTTACATTGGGGGGGGGGGGTCTTCTTCAAGCATGCTAGTGTTTAAGGGAGATACAAGCAGCAACTCTTGTGGATTATCAAAGGGGTGTGGGGGAGAGGAGCAATCAGACAGAAAACTCTGGTGGCCGAATGAATCCGTTTGCCCTCCGTGCTGGGCCTATGGGGCAATGATAGCAGAGTAACATCTGCTTCTGCAATGGGCCTGCAGGGGTACAATGGTATCTGGGATCGCCCTGGCGACCTGGAAGGCCAAGTCTTCCGGGTCGCCATCTAGTCAAATGATCCTGCTGCAGGCCCGGATCTCCTCCAGGGATGGCAGGCACTCCTTTGCAATGGAATCTTACAATGGTATGGGGTGGCCCATCTAGTAACTTGAAGAGCCCGATTTGGTACTATTTGCTCTGTAGCTTGGTTTTATAACCTCTACAACTTGTTGCTCAATGCAGGTTAGCCTACTACAGATCTAGTACCTGAGCCTATTAAAATGGTGGATTGCCTTCCCATTGCGAGTTCCTAACTGTTTGCTGAGGTTTGATCTCATAGCAGAACATTTTTACTGATAGTAAAGGTAAAGGATTCCCCCTTACATTAAATCCAGTCATGTTCGACTCTGAGGGTTGGTGCGCATCTCCATTTCTAAGCCAAAGAGCCAGTGCTGTACATAGACACCTCCAAGGTCATGTGGTTGGCATGACTGCATGGAGCCCCGTTACCTTCCCGCCAGGGTGGTACCTATTGATCTATTCACATTTGCATGTTTTTGAACTGCTAGGGTTGCAGAAGCTGGGCCTAACAGTGGGAGCTCACCCTGCTCCCCAGATTCAAACCTGCAACCTTCTGATCAGCAAGTTCAGCAGCTCAGCGGTTTAACCCACTGTGCCACCACAGTGGCATTATTTGAGGCACTGAGGAAAGATTTGAGGCAGGTGGGGATCTGTGCGAGTTTTGATGGCCCTTGCAGGATTCATAACAGTGATGTGCTCAGCTTTGGTTTGCTTCACAAGTTCTGCCAAGGTCTTTGTAGTTGGTAAATGATCAATTGGCCCCATTGCTTTGGAGGATTTTATGGTTTTATCTCTTCATACTTCATGCTGAGATGGGTGGAAACACATACAACCCATCCCCTTCCCATGGACCCAAGGCTTTCCTAAAAGCTATCACAGATCCATGAAAAGGTCATGGATCTGGATGAGGCTTATCCAGGGCTCTCTGCTGTAAAATAAAGCAACGCATCCTGGATGCATAGTAGAAGAAAAGGACAATTAATGGCTTCTGAGGGGAAAGGTTTGAGGCAGGTGGGGATCTGTGAGAAACCACTGCATTTTGCTATTGTTTTGAAATGTTTTGGTGATGGTTGGGCAAAAAAATTGCCCAGGAAATCCCACAATATCTGCTTTTAACTGGGTTACCTGAGTCCACAGTGCCATATATTCAAAGCAAATATTGTGGGATTTCCTGACTTGATATTCTGGTGTATATGGCTATGTGGCAGGACCCCCAGTTTTCTTCTGTGAAATATTGGAGAACAATATATTTACCATGTGTGTTTAATACAGTCTCCCTGGAGAAGTGAAGTTTGGGGCTTTTTTTAGTTGTCTAGGTTTCAGTATGTGTGTTGTCACTCACAAACTAGAGTAGAGCCACTGAATCAGTGGTACCTGGGGCCCTTTCACACAGCCCTATATCCCAGAATATCAAAGCAGAAAATCCCACAATATCTGCTTTGTACTGGGATATCTGAGTCCACGCTTGATTTTCTACTTTGATACTCTGGGATATAGGGCTGTGTGGAAGGGCCCTTATTAAGTTTGCACTAAATCCATGGGCCTAGTCTAGTTGGGACTAAAAATGGGATTTAGGTCTCTGATATCAAGAGGCCAGAAAGATAACGATTTTGCTCGGCTATGATGTCATCTAACTAAAAATAGAATTTGTCACTGGAATCAGAGGATGGGAGAAATCTGCAGAGCATATTGTTTAACTAGAACTCCAGGCGACCAGTTGATCAAATGGAACAGATTAAAATTGCTGGCTCAGTTTTGGGCATTCACAGACTTAATTGGCAGTCCCTTGCCCTCTTGCACTTAAGCCTGTAGCTTCCTTTGTCTACACGCATGATGCAAAGTGACAATAGCTGAGGTTTCCTAAAAAGGAAGCATGCAGTATGACAGACCCATCTGTGGCTGCCTTCTGAAACAAAAATGCCCAATTCTGTTAATACTGCCTTTTGTTTCTGCACAATGCTTTCCATGCAACTGTTTAAGGAATGCTTGCTGGTAGAATCCATAAGCCACCATTTATTTCACTCCTTGCCTTATTGTGCCCCTTGTCCCCAGGTGTCATCCTTCCTTCCCTGCTTGCCGATTCATGCACCTTTCTTGCTTTCTGTTCCTCCTCAAAAGGCTCCTAGCCGTCTTCCCAGTTACAAGGCTGCACACCTAAACTACAGTATAAGGATTGTAGATCAAAACTGAACTACATAGAAGCATTTAATCAGTTATAAGTACACAAGGGGGGTGGTTTGTGCTAAGTTCCAGAATCTGTAATGATTTTATTACATTCGCGTCAGTTTTCATTTTGTTCCTGAGTGGGTATTCCCTGCTTTAAATGTACAATATTTGTATCTAAATAAACAACAAGTTTAGGCGCAGTTGCTTAAATGCTTTATAAATTTACATTCAAATGTATCAGGAATAATTCTATTTGAAGTCACATTGGACCGAGTGCATTTACTGAAAAATACATTTGAGCTGAAATGCCTGGACCAGCCCATTAATCTAAGGATCTGCAATATAATTCTTGTTTTAAGGGAGTCGACAGGAAGGGTTGTTTCCTTGTTGGTGGCTTTCGTGAGAGGCTGTCTAGAGAATAAGAGCATGGAGGTTTTATTACCCAAACAAGTCCATGAAGGAGGGGAGAGGGGAGAAAGAAAACGCCAAGGTGCACTGTCAATGGCTTGTTTTCCTCTGCTGACAGCAGTTGCAAGACCATTTCCTGAAAGAGAAGCAACCCAAACCATTTTGTACTTCAGGGGTTAAGAACAACACCTTAAATTCTGCCTGGAAAATTGCCTGCCTGTCGATGCAGGTCATAAAGAACCTGTTACTTTCATTGAGAAGTTCTTTTGCTCATAAGCGGGCAGCCATGTTCTGTGCCGTCTTCCGTCTGTAGTGGTTTATGATGGCAAAGTATTGATACACTGCAGCATCCGCTTATTAAACAAAGAAATAAAGAAGGACAGAGAAAGGGGATTTTGCTGAGTTACTAGGCAAGGGATAGACGCTTCGTAAAACACAGTTGCATCTTAAATACACGTGTGTTTTGTGATCACCACCAAAATGCGATATATTCCAAAGATGCTGAGTGCCCTCCATCTATAGCAGTGTTTCTCAACCTTCCTAATGCCACAACCCCTTAATATAGTTCCCAATGTTGTGGTGACCCCCAACCATAACATTATTTCTGTTGCTACTTCATAACTGTAATTATGCTACTGTTATGAATTGTAATGTAAATATCTGATATGCAGGATGTGTTTTCATTCACTGGACCAAATTTGGCACTAATACCCAATACGCCCAAATTAGAATACTTGTGGAGTTGGGGGGATTGATTTCATCATTTGGGAGTTGTAGTTGCTGGAATTTATAGTTAACCTACAATCAAAGAGCATTCTGAACTCCACCAATGATGGAATTGAATCAAACTTGGCACACAGACCTCCCATGACCAAAAGAAAATATTGGAAGAGTTTGGTGGGCATTGACTTTGAGTTTTGAAGTAGTAGTTCACCTACTTCCAGAGAGCACTGTGGACTCAAACAATGGTAGATCTGGACCAAACTTGGCATGAAAACTCAAATGTGAACACTGGTGGAGTTTGGGGAAAATAGACTTGACATTTGAGAGTTGTAGTTGCTGTGATTTATAGTTCACCTACAATCAAAGAGCATAGTGAACCCCACCGATAGAATTAGACCAAACTTCCCACACACAACCCCCATGCCTTGAAGGGAATCACTGGTATGAGCCTCCTTCCAGCCTTGCGCGCTCTCTCTCGCCTGAACATGCGCACCACGTTGCCATGCGCTGAGCACACCTGTGCTCCTCTCCCCAGTTGGAGTCTCAGAAACAGCCCTCCCCTTGACTGAGAGGCCATCTGAGAGGCCAGCCAGTCACAACAGAGGAGGGCTTTTGGTGGGAGAATTTGGTGGGAAGGGGAGATCTTTAGCCTTCTCTGCCAAATGGATTCCTAAGACCATCAGAAATATATGTTTTCTGGTGGTCTTTGGCAACCCATCTAAAAAAAACCTCATAATTCCCCCCAGGGGTCCCGACCCCCAGGTTGAGAAACGCTCATCTATTGAAATGAGAATGATGCAGCCGTCTTGTCCAATGGATTAGATGCCTTTCTTATTTCACTTTAACTGTCTCTGCAGTTGCTTTGAAAATGAGGAAAGCAGTGCTTGGGGGGTTAGGCTTGGATTCTTTCTTCTTTTATTTCCCCTTGCCTTATCTATCTTCCCCATCTACTTTTAATTTTGGGAGTATCTATTCTGTCTATATTTTTTCCACTGTATTGCTAACAGCAGTTCAGCAGGAAGGAGTGGAGACCAACAATGACAGTCTACCTGCTAAATATGTGCTAAAATACAATTTAGCAATTAGACCCTAGGGTTTTAGTCAAAACAATCCGGGGCTGAGATGAAAAAACCAATTGTTGGATATTCTTTGGTAACAAAAATTAATGGTGTGAAGCCTAGACTAGTTTTTGGTTTAAATTACAAACATTTATTATTGGATTTTCTGCCTTGATATTCTGGGATATAGGGCTGTGCGGAAGGGCCCAAAGTTAACATAAAAGAGATACAGTAGAGTTTTGCTTATCCAACCTTCACTCATCCAACATTCTGTATTGTCCAATGCAGTCTGCTTCCTGCCTGGATCCACAACTGTTTCAATACATTGTGATGTTATTGTTTTGGTGCTAAATTCGTAAATACAGTCATTACTACATAACGTTACCATGTATTGAACTGCTTTTTCTGTCGATTTGTTGTAAAACATGATATTTTGGAAGTTAGTTTGTAAAAATCATAATGTAATTTGATGTTTAATAGGCTTTTCCTTAATCCCTCCTTATTATCCAACATTTTCGCTTATCCAACTTTCTGTTGGCCCATTTACATTGGATAAGTGAGACTCTACTGTACTAGCTTTCTACAACCTAGTCCACTTCAGAACTGTTAAATTGTAACTCACAAATATAGAAAAAAGCACATTTTGGTGGACATTTTGATTGCCGCATTGGTAGCTTGTGATGCAACACCTTAACCTGGATTCAAAACAGTCAGGCTCCTCCTCATTTACAACTCTGCAGTCTTCATTGAATGGAATTAAGGTAAACGTAATGTGTCCAAAGTTGGCCAGTACACAATAGTTAATAGCCAAGACTGTTGGACAGTTTGGATGGACAAAGACAAACTGCAGAAGTCTATACACAATTGAAAGCAACAATCGTAATACCAGTTTCAGATATTCGCCTGTTGGTTGTGGTCAGTTCAAAACACCGCTATGCATGACCATCTCCAGTGAATTTGCTTCTTAAAGGTGATGAATTCATTTGAAGCAAGCTTCTAAGTGGTGTTTAACAGCATGTCAGTGTTAACGAATGTGTTTAAGCACCACATTTCACTGACTGGCAGTGAAAAGACATGACAAGTTGGCAAGGATTGTTCACTACTGACGCTAGAAAATCAGCTCCCCTCCTTTCTCCATTTGATTGGCAGCTATTCCTAATGCTTTGTCAGGTAGCAAAGTAAAGCAGCGAAGCCCCACACACTTGGCCGTGTGTTTTAGTTCAGAAACACACTGTTGACAAAAGTTAATTGGGTAGTTACTGCAGCAAAGCATGTCTTGTTTCTTAGTATCAAATCAGAATATTTCTGCATCTTCTCTGGAAATTAAGAGCTCATTCACAAGTGCAAATGCATCATTCGGTTGGTCACTCACCACTGACTCCTAGCAGAATGTGAGAAATGTCTGCAATGAAAATGGAAGGAGCTGAAATACTATTGTACTGAGAAGTTATTCAATAGATATTCGTCCCCTTCACAAAGTTGTTCCACAAATGCAAAGTAACATCGTAGTATGGTAGTATAGTAGTTACATGATGAACATTCACTCGTGGAGACCACTTACTCTAACTATGAAATACCAGCATTAGTATCTGCTTGACTGTAGTGTCTATGTTCCAGTTTCCGGAGATCTACTCAAATTTGGTCAAATTTGAACAAATGAACGTGAATCAGGGCTGATTGTAAAGTCCCAGATTTCGTTCCTGTTTCTTCTGATTTTTTATTAGGTTAGAATGAACTGACCTGGAGAGTTGTTATAAAAATGCCTGAGATAAAGAAAATGTTTATGGATTTCCAAAATAAAATCATAGAAGCATAGAATTGGAAGAGACCATAAGGGCTGTCCAGCCCATCACCCTGCCATGCCCAACAGGTGGCCATCCAACCTTTGTTTGAAAACACTCAGAGAAGGAGAGTCCACCGCACTCCCAGGCAGCATATTCCACTCTCAGAACAGCTTTTGCTGTTTAGTTTTTTCCTGATGTTTTGGTGAAATCTCTTTTCTTGCAGTTTGAATTCGTTGCTCCATGTCCTAGTCTCATGATCAGTAGAAAATAATCTTGGCCACTCCTTAATACTATATCATTTCAAATATCTAAACATGGCTGTCATGTCCCCTCTTAATCTTCTCTTCTCCGAGGTACACCTAGATCCCTAAGGCATTATTCATAAGGCAGAAGGAACAGGAATAACATCTGGGACTTGCTGTTTTTAAATCAATTTGGATGCACCCTGGATCATCCATTGTTGGAGACCAATATGGAGAGCACAGATTTGATGGGAAATGAAAGCTTACTTATCAAGTAGAAGCTTAATCTATGTTACTGGAAGGATATTCTGATTTTGACCCTAGATTTCAGATTTAACAGAATGATTGGCCAAGCTATTCCAGGAGGCATTATTTTTCCTAAATTCAAAATCTAGTCAGATGATGGAAAAGTACTTACTATATGGCATGAAGGTTCATTGTTGTATGAGTTTGCATTTTTGACATTTATGAGTATTCTTGCCTAATATTAAAATATTTTAGGCAAACTATTGAAAATTTCACAGTAAACCAAAATTCTAGAATCACCGTATAAACCATAATCTAAAACATAATCAGATCTAGAATCGTTTCATTATTATTATTTATTTATTTACATATATTCTGCCATTCTGCCCTTCTCCCCTAGGGGCTCAGAGCAGATTACATAATAATAATAATAATAATAATCTTTATTTATATTCCGCTCTTCTCCGAAGGGGACTCAGAGCGGATTACATCACACATATGGCAGACAATCCCTGCCGGAAGACGTACAAATACAATACAACACATACAATTTTTGAAGGATTTCTTTTGGCTGTCACAGGGTGCGTCATGACGTCACAAGGGGGTGCTGTTGCTTCATCCTCATGACGGAGGGCCTCTCTTCCTCTGTTCCGCATTCCACCTTCCAACAGCCGATCTTTATTTATTCAGGTGTTGTAAAGTCCTTACTGAAAAGAATCCTCCCCCGCTTTTGGCAGGTTCCCAGTTCATCTAATCACAGCTGTTTTCGAACTGCTGGGTGAGCAGTGGACAGGGCTCACAGCTTGGTGTCCAAGCCAGCTCGGGAATTGAACTTGCAACCTTCGGATTGCAAGCACAGCTGTTCTTACCACTGTGCTATCTCTTACAGCATTTACAGTAGACATATACAAACATTCAGTGTCTTACAATCACATACAATCAGATACACAGACAAGGCAAAGGCTTCCCCTTTCATTTCTGGTTTCTGGAGGCGGTTCTCGTCTCTGGCTCTGGGGGAGGTGCTTTTTCTCCATTTTCAAGCCGAGGAGCCTGAGTTGTCTCCTCCTGGTCATGTAACTGGCAAGACTGCTTGGAGCGTCTCTTTGCCTTTTCCCACCAAAGTGCTACCTATTTATCTACTCACATTTGCATGTTTTTGAACTGCTAGGTTGGAAGGAGCTAGGACTAACAGCGGGAGCTCAGCCTGTCCTGCAGATTCGAACTGCCAACCTTCAAGTGAACAGTTCAGCAGCACAAAAGTTTAACCCATTGTGCCACCACAGCCCCCCATCATCTGTTGGTGAAAATATTTGCATTCTGTGAGCTTTCGTTTTGTAAAATTTGCTCCTTTATGATCCCTCTGTATTGCTGGAATTTTAATTCCAAGGGCCAGCTCCGTATAAAATGTTCTTTGCCCTAATATCTGAGAAGATATTCTAGGCTAACCTACAATATTTTGCCACTTAAGGTGAGTGAGGTGTCTTCCCTTTGCAACATTGTATGTGTCGGTGCAATTCTCGCACAGCATGCCTTTTTTCACTGTGTCCTAAAAATATTTCTCTGCCATGTGACTCTTAGTTTATTTGTGCAGTTGGACTGCCCTGGAGGTAATCACATAGTGTCAGCTTCTGTTAGCCTATTATTTGTGAATCATAATAATATATCCATGCATTTATTCAAAAATCTATGTCCCACTTTAGTCCTTTGTTTGGTGTAATTCACAATGATAGGAAAGCAAATATCATAGAAAAATCTATATTGCTAACATAATGTCCAATCAAATAATTGTCTCAAATCTATTTTCTACTGATTGTTGTGGTTTGTTTATTTAAATCTTAGAAAAACCGAACACCAGAAATCAATATAAAAGAGAATCAACTATTGGAGAACAAAACCATGACGCTTCTCCAAAGGCTTGTGAAAACAGGGAGGTTATCTAGACTTATAAAGTGCAGGATATTGGATAATTTATGTTTAAGACACATTATGGATGAGCTGGAGCTTCTGGCTTTAAGGGCAAACCCATGGCATTGTGTGATAATAGGAATTGTATGAATAACAATGGTCCTGGTTGTACTATTAGCGGGTGTGTGTGTGTGTTTGTGTGTTTATCAGTGGTTCTCTATTTTGGCCTACAACTCCCAAAAATCCCAGCCAGTTTACCTGCTGTTATGATTCCTGGGAGTTGAAGAGCAAAACATCTGGGGACCCACAGGTTGAGAACCACTGATATAGATATACTATATATGTATACTTCATTTGTATGTATGTTTGTACACATCAAATTGTTGCCTACCGTAAGCTGCTCTGAGTCCCCTTTGGGGTGAGAAGGACGAGGTTTAAATATAGTATATTAATAAATAAATAAATGTCTCTCCTTTTCAGGTGTTCCAGTATCTCCTAACACTTTATGGATCACTATAAAGACTTAAGACCTAAACCTATACCAAGAACATACTATCACTTCCTTGTACTTGACCAAAAAGTGATAGTATGCCTTTGGTATAGGTTTACGTGGAACATAAAGTCTTAGAAGATACTGGAACGCATTATGTGATGAATGTGCACTAATACTGATAGCTATTTCATAACATCAGTTTTGGGGCAGCCAACAATATCAATACTAATTATACTTTGGCTCCCAGTACGTTTCTGAACATTCAGAGTGATGTTTTTGTGCTCTGGGTCCTGAAAATCATTGACAATTTTCCCCCCTGTTATAAATTCCTTTATGTACAATGGTCAGATTCTCAGTGCCAGCATTGCCATATTTTAGGGGTTTCCAGATTTGCTCTGTGGTTACAGCCTTCTTGAGGAACTGTGTTTCTAGGGGGGGTCCAAGCAGACCCATGTGGACCTTAGTATTATAGCCAGCCTTGAGAGAGGTGTAGCTTTTATTCCAGACCTATGTAATTGTTTTAGTTGCTACTCTTTTATTTTATAGGTTTTAAAATACGTTTTGAAGTCATTTTACTATTATCTGATCTGATACTATGAAATGTTATGTCCCCAAAATATGCATTTAGTAACACAAAAACAGGAAACGTTAACACAAATGAATCAATGAAATAGCTTCTATTAAGTGAATTAAAACTGATATTGTTTTGTAGCCCAGAGTAAATGTGTTTGCCAATGATTTTTTTTTCAAAAAAATTTTGCGCAGTGGATAATTTTAAGCAGAACGTATTCTTAAATTCCTTAATGTTGTAGACTGCAATGCTTTTAAAAAAACGCTAAACATCTCTAATTTAGCCCTTGACTTTGTACTCTGAGGAGCCCTGTCCTTGAAGTTGCTTGGGAGCACAATGAGCAGAACTTATTGCTGATGTTTTCCAAGCATTTTCGTGGCAGTATTTTGATAGTGGAGTGACCTCTACTACTATCTCTAAACATTTTCAATTTACAGGCTCTAGAATTGTTGCTGTCTTTGACTCTCATTCTTTTGAAGGGGTCAGGCCTTTGTGAATTTGCCACAAGAAAGAAAGAGTTTTAAATGCCCTGTAGACATGACTAGCTTAACAGGAGTGCAGCAGCAATGAACACACACAACATACAATATGTTTTAATACTTATAGACAAAATTCACATTGTTTTAAGTGTACACAAGCAGCTGCTGTCATTTGGCTGTGAGCAGATGTTAGACCTCCAAAAACATCACTGATAATTAAAATACTAACAGTTAGTGTTTTACCCCAGCTGCAGGTTCTGTTTACTGTAAATCTGATTTTAATGGTGCCTCTGTGCAGTTGTTGAAAAGTGGTTTGTTTTCTACCATACATAAGAAAGTGTCTGCAATGAAGACAAATGGTTATTTCCTATAATTTGCTCTGGAAAGATATGACAATACAGTGCAGCGTGCTTCCATTTATAAAGGAAGCATAGATAGGAGTAGCAAGTTATGACAGTAATAATTTTTAGCACACTAACAAGAAAAGATAACTAGGCAGTTTAAGCATAAGATCCCTCCCCCACGCCATTCTGAGCTGAATCACCTGGAGAGTGCAATCGCCTCTTCTAAATTATTGATTAATTTTTGTAGCTGTTAGGACCATACATTATTTATATGGTAACATCACTGTATGTGATGCTTTGCAGTCTGACAATTGCAGAGTGAGAAGGTTCTTAGGAAAGATATTAAGGCTGCTATTTGACTCCATGGTAGAAATGTAGAGAGCTTGACATTGGATTCAACCAGAATACTTTTTTTCTGGCTGGACCTCAGCCTCCCAGGAATGAAGATGATGGACTCATTATACACTGCCAGACAAAATACAACGATGCCCTCTGTCCATACACACACTGGCTTTTACCAAGAATGTATGGAATGGTTGTGTCTTCCATATGCGCATCTAGGCATCCCTCTTCTCTCCAAGGCATTGCTTACATGTTATTCAAGCACTGACAGTACAGTAGACCATCCACTTTAGCAGGGGCTAGGGGCACAGAACCCTTGTGGGAGTCGGAAAAAAATTGAATTAATCAAACCTGGGAGAACACCTCTCTGGGAATCTCTAGTTTCTCCTACATTACTTGATTAATATATCATCTCTACAAATCTCTAATGATTTAGTGTGACTCCAACTTCTGTCTGAATTTGACTATAGAGTCATGCTGGAAAACCTAGGTATTCCTGGGACCTCTTCTCTCTTTTTTTGTGCCCTTGTTTTTCTTTTAGTCAGACGACACTGGCTTGGCCCCAACCACATTCCTCCCGAAGTGGAGGCAGAAGTGTTGCAAGAAACTTCCTCCTCCATCATGGAGAGGAAAATGTTTTTCATGTAGCTCCAACTGAGCTACCTGCACTTTCCTCTCCTTTTCCCCATATAGTGAAGGAAAGGATGACGGGGCAACACACATTGCCACCCTTTCTCCCATATAATAGGAACAGGGCACCAATTCATATTTTCCCATCCCCACCATATAATGGGGGAAGGAGAGAGGGCATGGTGTGCTTTGACCCCGGGAGCCATGGGAAGAGGTGGCTGGAGATAACATACTAATCAAATCCACCATCAATCAAATCCTCCTCTTTCCTTGATCTTAGTCATGCATCCGACACCAATTAGGCACATTAATGCTCTTCCACAATTTAATGCATCTATTGTGCTTTTCTTGCATTTCAGGGGGTTGGACTAAATGGCCCATGTGGTCTCTTCCGACTCTATTCTATGATTCTATTATTGTGTTTTTGTTTAAATTATAATAATTATCTATACATTTGTGCCAAATCCAATGTTTGTGCAAATCAATATCCTCTATGAACTGCTGTTTGAATAGTGCCGTATGATCCCATATTCTTTGGGGATGTGTTCCAAGACCCTAATGAATCCTCAGACAATAGCGAGCCCTATATATTTTCTATACTTAAGCCAGATGCATACTATAGAACAGCACAGGAAGACCTGGAGAGGTATGCAGACAACTCCAGGAGGGAATACTTTTTGGATTGTGGGTAAATAAAACTGTGGATATCGATTCCACAGATAATGGGGTCGTACTGTATGTATAGTGTTTCAGGGGTTTGTTTTTGGGGGGGGGCTATGCATTTGGTGATTCAAATGCAGAGGGAGCATTGAAAATAGGAAAGTATCCTCACTGTTATTTCAACTGGTACCTAACTTATACTAAAATTACTAGCATTCTATATGCCAATCTTTATTTTTCATGAATATGAAATATTTTCATAAATATTTTCCAAATATAGACCCTGGGTGTGGTATTATTTCGATTATGGCCTCATGTTCCCATTCTAATAAAAAAAACCTGATGTAAACATCTATGTAGAAAAATAGACAAAGTCAGTAAAAAAATTATTTTAAAAAACGTATTTATCACCTACCACTTAGGAGTGTGTTTACTTGATTTCATTTTGATGAGTATGCTACACTTTGTCCAAATTGGTGTACCTGATAAGGAGAATCAAAGCCAAAGGAGAGGTTTACATGCAATATTGCATTAGCCCAGACTTTCCTGACACGTTATGCATTACTTTTGGAGACGGAGTCTTTTTAATGCCATCTTTATCTGCTACACGATGCATGAAATCTACTTTCTGTTTTAGAACTGCAAATGACCCTTGACCCCTTTAGTGGAGACACAATGTGACCTTTCTATTGTCATCAGCTTTCATTCTCTTGAAAATTCCATGAATTTTTATTACAAGTTTTTTTAAGCCGAGCTGAGGCTTCAACAAATTACTTGACACAGATGAGATGAAGTTGTTGAAGTAGTGTTAGATAAGTTTTACAGCCAGCATGTGTGCTACGGAACAGTACAAAGCCAGTGTCCTACAATGTCATACACCAGTAACTGCTGAGCCTACTATTGGATAAATACATCATTTTATGGAACATTGATTGTTCTATAAACCCAATGGAGTATTATGCTCTATGATCAAACCATTTAGATTGTGTGTAGAGCACAGAAAATGCCATATTCAGGATGGTACTAAAAGTGCCATTTGTGTATTTTATGGATGTCATTACAGGGGAAACTTCCCTCTGTAGGCCCTGTTTACTGCAAAAAATTTTAGACTGTAATGACATTTTTCATTCACAACGTATGCCTTCAAGAGAGGGGGCCCTTGTTTTATTTGTTTCATTCGAGTTGACTGCACAAATCCTGTACATTTTAATTAAATGTGAGCTTAACAAAAGAATAAGGTATTTATTCTGGGAAGGTGGGGAACAGGGAAATGAAGACTGGGGGGAAAAATCACAATGCACATGTACTAAAGTAAGCAATCAGATCCGGGGTTCAAAAACACAGCTGAGCTAGACTATATTCGCACTCTTTTCATGAATCACATCAAAGAAACAACAAAGCGTATCTTGTATAAGCTTATTTTGCAGAGTAGGTGGCCTTTAAAATTAAATGTAATGTGCAAATTTAGATTTAATATTGAGATTTAATGATTTTCGGGTTTTTTAAAACAAGAATTGCTAAACATATCAGTTGATAAATAAGGGATCTGTTGAAAATGCAGATATTTTTGGAAAGAACCCAATTCTCTGATCACAGTACCCATAGATATGAAACACCTCTTTTGGGGTTTTTTTTTTCTTCTCCCCCACCGTTTAACCCTTTTGTATCATTGTATTTTGTCAGTTTGGAATATATTTCTCTTCATTTTTTTAACTTTGTAATGACAGGTCATCAGCAGCAAGTACAGCTTTATAATATTAATATAGCTTTGCATTTTACTTCTATTTTTGGCACAGCAAATATTCTTTACTTTTTTCCAAATCAAGTGCTCCGAGTATATGTTTAAATAAGATCTTAGTAGTAGGACATCTTTCAATTTTCATAGGGGACAGTGCTGTTTACAACCTAGTGTACTCTAAATGTGTTGACTAGACAAGTTAAAAATATGCTATGCCATAACTAACCCTCAAAAACACCTTTAAAATTGCATTTCTCCCCCCTCGCTCAGATTCTCCCCTTTCAAAACAAAGGAAATCCATTCAATTCCACATATTACATTTACCATGAAGATCACTAAAATTGAAGTTGATGTTCCCAATAAATTTTTGGTCCAGTTAAAATTTAAACTTACAGTACAGATTCCCATTAGTTTAACTGACACTTGAACTTCTACACAGCTCAACATTAATTCATTATAGTTGAAATGGAAGAATCTTCAGTGGGTGAATCTTTTACAATCTGATTGAGGCTGTTACATTTTATAGGATCCATTTTTCAAAGCACTACTGACAGCACTCGAAGTTATTAAATTGCTGAATCAAAAGATGGACCTGCAATCGCATTTATGAACTGTGATGGAATAGCTGGGATTGCACTGAGCCGAGGTTAAGATGTTGGTGTAGTTAAGCTTCATCACACCCCTTTAGTGACAGCAGTATTTACCCATGTAGTTTACTTTAATGGTCAGGAAGTGGCTTAACTCACCTCTGGATTCAAATAGATTAAGCAAGCAGTCAGAATGGCATAATTATCAGTGCTGCAAGGAATTTACAGGATAACTCATCCCCCAAGAGACTTCCCATTCAATTGCCGAGTAAAGACTGGAGATGCATAAATTCACAGATGCAGCATTCAACCTCAGGAGCTAAGGGAAGGAATGTAGTTCTTTATTTTCTTCCCTTTGTACTCCACTCGGGTCTACTACCCAAATACCACAATGCCACATCATGTGCGTCCATTGTAAGATTTTGATCTCTGGGATTATTTTTGACAGATGGGTACATAAAAATAGGAATTTGTGACTGTTTTGATCTGAGGCCATAGCATTGGAAGGCTCCTCTTGCTTCAAGTCAACAAAGCCAGACTCCCGAGAGCATTAATTGCATTGGTTCTGTTACAAAGCATGGATGCATTGTGATTATTTTCTTAATTGTCCCTTTGTGCTGTTTTTCTTCTTTCTGCTCTTTTTACAATTGGATGCCTAGTGTATGATCATGCCCATAGAGAAAGTGGGGGCATGGTTATACGAACCATTGTGTGTTCTCTTACAGATTTTTCTTGCCAAAATGCAATTCCTCGGTGATTGCCTGATCAGTCATGCTGTATCACTTGGGGAGGGGTGATAGTTTACATTGTTAATTTTACCTTCTAAAATACCCATTAGGGCTGTGCCATTTCGGTTTCTGTTTTACTGGTGAGCCCATCACAGGAATATCTGTCAACTACAACATTTACAATACCAAATCTGTCAGCTGTTTTCACAGAAAGCTAAATTTGAGGACTATTTTATATTTATTTATGCCCTACCTTATCTCCCCGAAAGGGGATGTGAGTGTCCACTCACACTTTGGTTCTGTCTGTTGCTTTGTGACCAATGCAGTTACAGACATCTCATAATAAAGAATCCTGTTAAGGTAGGATTTCGAATCATGGGCACTCAGCAACTAGTTCTAGTAAAACATGGTTAGGGCTTTGCAGATACATTTGCCTGAATGCAGTTGCAGTGCTTCCATGATTCAGTTGACTGCAACTAAAATGCCCCATACAGATGTTTGCACTCAATATGCAGTGATATGGAGGGACAGGCCATGTGGGCATGACCACATCCCTGTCACTCATACAGCCCACTGTGTGTTCAAGCAAATATCTGAATAGCTGCTAATAATTTAACCATGGATAATAATGAATCAGACTCTGTTTATTGTATGTATGGAGGTATTCACTTTACAAAACCTAATATAGGAATTATTTAGAGTTCTGCTTAAATTGAGAATTAGGTGTGATAATGATATATCCTTTCCTTGTTACTCTTATCACCAAGGACCTTTTCACATTTTTGGTGGGGCAGGGGTAGCAGTTTTGCCACAGAGCCTGAGGGCTCCCATCACACCCCAGAGAAGTACTTCTGAGGTGGTTCCATGGTGAAACTGCCAAAAAAATAACCTGCCACCGCTAAAAAATAATCTGGTGGCAAAAGATGAGAGGCATCTTGTCTTTCCATTGAAATATACAGGGGCAGCTGGCTGCCTGATGCCTCTACCTGTGTGATAGGGTAGGGGGAAAGCCGGGACTGGGCATGGGGTGACAAATCTCCATGCCCATGAGCAGACTCCACAGTGATCCTCAGCTATTTCAGCGGTGCATGTGAGGAGGTCCTTAGTAACTTTTTAAATTGATTTGACACTTTTAGCCATCTTGTTTTTCTTCTTCTTTATTCTCCAGGCATCGTTTCAAAGTCCTATGAATGTCGACTGAAGGGTCAAGGAGCTACATTTGTGGAAACCACAAGTCCCTTTACCAAAGCAGCCTTGGAGGAAATTTCCCCAGTAAGTGACAAAGTTCTTCATGGTAGGAGGAGACACCCACAATCAAGTGAACAAGTCCAGCAGGTGATCATTATTCAAGGATATGACAGTGATTTTGCAATGGATGCCTCAGTGGAGGAAACAGCAGCAGCTACCCTTCAGACTCTGGCAATGGCTGGCCAAGTGGCAAGGGTTGTCAATATTACTGAAGATGGACAAGTTATAACTACAAGTCAAAATGGATCTCATGTGAGCAGCATGATTCCAGGACAAATACTCGCAGAACACCTGTCAGATGGGAAAACACAAGTGGTGGTTGTTGAAGGACCTCTAGGTGGAACTGGTATGGAAGACGCTGTTTCCATAGATACAGCTTCTGATCCCTGTAATGCCATTGTCCAACAGATAATGGCACAAAAAATGTTAGATTTACCACTAATTAACAGAGTACATTCTCCTGAGTCTGCCTCAGCATTGAATGCTTTGCTTTGTGCCGTAACAGAGCTTGGTGAAGCAGAGAACAAAGCAGAGCACCTAGATAGGGAACAGCTCCATCATAAAGAAGTAACACAGACATCAGATCCAGAACCAGACTTTGTCTCTAATGACAACGTGTCCCAGGAAACACAAATATTTCATGATGTTCAAACATCTGAGTTGGAAACGGAATCCATGGAAGTAGTAACGCAGCTTGTGCACCCATCTACCATAATTGCATCTCAGGAAAGAGGTCAGGTTGCCTTCAAAAAGATGGTTGAAGGTGTCCTGCAGTTTGCTGTCTGTGATTCATCTGCGGCAGACCAGCTCATGAAAGAAGGTGTCACTCAAGTTATTTTGAATGAGGAAGGAACCATCCATATGGTAGCTAGAGAAGGATCTCAGATAATAATGCAAGAAGCAGGCAGTCATACGCTGAGTGTCCAAAGTGAACATATGGACTTGGTTGGATCTGATGGGAAAATTTCCCAGATCATTGTCACAGAGGAAATTGTTGAAGCGATGGTTCAGGATTCTAACAGCAACTTCTCTGGTGGCGCAACCCATTACATTGTAACAGGACTACCACAGGAGACAGAGGATGAGTCTGGGGTGTATTCACATACTGTGATAGAGACCAATGAACCACAAGAGATTTTGCAAGACAGCTCAGTTCTAAGTTCCAACAATATCTCATCCAATGGAAATGATGAACACCTAGCTAGTATGGTTATATACACAGAGGATGGTTCGCAAACACCTGCTATCCAAAGCCAAACAGATAGCAATGAACTATAAGAAAAATGAAAGAACTGTATCTCGTACATTGGACAGCAGGCAATGTTAAGCATTGGGTGCTTTGATTTCTATTATTATGATATATCTCCATCTATCCTGGTATTCAACAGATTTGTGTGAAGTTAGCATCAGCTGGGAAAGGGAAATCTTTTTGTATTGCATGAACAATGATCTGACCTGGTTCCAAAGTTTACAAAATCAAATCAAAATAGATAAAGATGACACCACCGAAGGTATCGGTTTAATTATCTTTGGTGAGACGGCTTTTTGAGGGGTTTATTCTGTTGTCATCAGTTCATTGCATTCTGACTCACTAGCATTAACTGTCTTTTTTCCAAATTAATTATGTTAAACTTGAATTGTTTGACTTTGCATATGGAGAGCAAACTAAATATTCATGCACCTGTCGTGTAACCTGGCTGAGAGATGGAATGACAATTTTTAGATTAAATTTGCATTTTACATTCACATTAGTGTTGCCGTCTCAAATGACCAGCCATTCCTAACTTCTCTAAACAGAACCTAATTATTCCTATTGAAAACTCCAGATTTCCTGATGAAATAATTTTGATCCATGTTTCAGCAGCCTTTCTTTGAATATATTTGGCCTTGTTTTCTTCTTCCACCCATTGAAGAAATGCACTCTGTAATCAAGAGTTACTACAACTGTAACTATGTGGAAGTATTCACAGAATAAAACCCATGATTTAGAAAAATAGTTATGGTTATAACTTCAGTTTAATTTTATATAAATGAATTCTTAATTGAATATATTCATACAGTGTTTTGGTTACCCTAAATGAATTGTCTTTCCCATATATACCATTCTGTAGTTCATTTTTCGAATTGTTTTGGAAACAGTTGAGATCTTGTAGACATAAAATGTTGCCATTGACCTGGCATTTCTTTCGCGATGTTAAACTTCTTGTTAACTTCTGACTGTTCAATATAAATTCTTGTTAAATAGAGACAGATTTCTGATACAAATGTTTCTCTTTATCCTAAGAAATATTAACTAAGACGCAGATGGGGTTATTTTGTTGTTTACAATAAAATGAAAGAGTTAAAAGATATATTGTGATTTTTAAAAATATTAGGTTGCCATCTGCAGTGAGTTCAGCGTTAATATTAAGCTGCAGTGAGTTCAGCGTTAAATTGAGTTCAAAACAAATTTTGAACAAGAGCTTGAAAGTACCATGTTGGAAATACTGTGCTATAAGAAATGGAGTTACTTTCAGTGTGCTCTTTTTCCTAATTGCAAAAAATAACAATGTTCCTTTTGCAAATAACAGAATAGTAATAAGCATAACAACAACAACAGCAACATTATTCTTATACCCCACCACCATCTCCCCGAAGGGACTCGGGACGGCTTACATACTGGGCAATAAAATGAAAAAAATAACATACTAAAGTATAACAATCCAGATAAAAACACAATTAAATAAAACATAAGAAAATAAAACAACAGCATTGAAACTCCATCAAAACAATGCTTGACCAAGACCAATAACCAGAAATACTAGAATGGGCGTGAACAGGCTATAAAAAGGGCGAGGCATGGGAAAGTGCAAAACTGCGCATCATAAAGCCGGGGAGTTGGAAGTATAGAGAACAGAGTACTATCTGGTGAACTAGGAGCTGGGCATATATAACTTGGGATAAGTTATGAACCATAACTGCAACTAGTTATAAAATATCATGTCTCCATTCCTTGACATTGACATGCAGGGAAAAGGAAGTCACATTAAGGGATTTGGGGACTTTCTTTCTATTTTTAATGTTTAAAAACAACTGCTTAAGCAACATACAGAGAGTAATGTATTATCCTTTTAGAAAGCTTTGGCTTTTCAAAATAATATTCTGAAGTGATCACAGTCCACCAACTACATATTCAGGGTATCAAATATTTGTCTACTCCATTACTTTTTAGTTACAGTCAAACCGAAGGGAAAGTGGACATCAAGTTCTTGGTGGACACAATATATGGCTGGTGAATCACAATTTTTAAAGCCCTTGCCATCATGTCTATTCATTTTATCATAGAGATGGAAAAGACCTCAAGGGCCATCCAATCCAATCCCCTACCATGCAGGGATATAGAAAAGCCCCCTCTCTATAGTTGGCCATCCAGCCTCTGTTTAAAAACATCCAGAGAAGGAGACTCCACTATATCCCAGGGCAGCATAGTTCATGCTCCAACAGCTCTTACTCTCAGGAATTTATTTCTACTGTTTAGTTGGAATCTCTTTTCCTGTAGTTTGAATCCATTACTCCATGTCCTAGTGTCCAAACAAGCTTGCTCTCTCCTATATATGACATCCTTTCAAATATTGAAACATGGCTGTCGTGTCCCTTCTTAACTTTCTCTTCTCCAACCTAAAAAATATCCAGCTCCCTAAGCCATTCCTCATAGGGCTTGACTTCCAGACCTTTATCTCTGGCTCACTAGCTAGTCACATGGGAAAGATGAAGAAGGAAAGAGCTGTATTCTATAAGCATACTTTTCTAATTTGCTATGGTGCAAAGGGTATCTACTGGGCAGAATATATATTCGCCATATTTCAGAATCCTACATATAGAGGAGACAGGGTGAAGTAGTCTCTCCCAGAATTAACTACTATGACATCTGTTTCCCGACTGCTGCATAGAGCATGTGCTTCTCTGGGTGGCAGGTACTTTGTTGTTGTTTTTATTTTCCAGGTTAGATATGTCAGATCAGCACTCCCTCCCCCCAAAAATAACAAAAAGGAGAGAATGAAATTTCAAAAATAAAGACACTGAGACTCATAATTAGCTGAGTTTGACTTGCTCATCCCTCTTAAAAGTGACAGACTACTCACTTCCCTGTAAATACTGTCTTCGGCGAACAGTGACAGGATCAACTCCCGTTTGTTATCAGGATAAAAGTGACCTTTACGAAATGATGGCCCTCTGCAAGATTCTCACAGATGCTCAAAGGAATGTTTTTCGTTGAAAAGATTTCTTCTTGATCATTTTGCCTGTTAACTGGAGCCCTCTGGTCTTGTGGCTTGGATGCTAATTCTTTGCTGTGCTCAGTCCTGTATGGCTAACCTTTCCGCTGCAGTACAGGGTGTTGACATTGACATGCTGCAGTTTACCATTTGTGATTTATTTAGGATAAATATGTCTCAGGTGGCATTTAATCCTTCATAAAACCAGTGTAGCCTGCAGTGTCAAACCAGCAATCACATTGTATGCACAATGAAAAGAGCAGACCTTTGCATAAAGGGGAAAAATTGCAGGATGTGTTCTCTGGCTTGGAAGTGCTGAGAAGGATTTTATGGAAACCCAGATTAATGAGACATAGCTCTTCCATATTGGAGCATATCCTGTTTGCTACCATCTAGGAGTTCAGAATGAAACCTGCTCCTCAATGGGCACAGTATTAAACATATGGGTGTCAGTAATCATATTTTAGTTATTTCAGGAATGAGTGTCCTCATTGCGTCCAACTTATTTGAACATATTCTTTAATTTCCCAGACATAAAACTTTGCTTCAAAAGCTCAAGTGCCTGGTTCGTTTTTCTACTTTCCATAATATCACTTTCATTCTGGTAAGGAAAAGTACCAGTGATCAGGAATGTCAGGCTTTTGTTTGTTTGTTTTTTCTGTGTCAGAAGCTACTTGAGAAACTGCGAGTCACTTCTGGTGTGAGAAAATTGGCCATCTGCAAGGATGTTGCCCAGGGGGCACCTGGATGATTGATGTTTTACCATCCTTTAGGAGGCTTCTTTCATGTCCCTGCATGAGAAGCTAGAGCTCGACAGATGGGAGCTTAACCCACTCCTCGGATTCGAACCATCGACCTTTTGGTTGACCAGTCCTGCTGGCGCAAGGATTTAACCCATTGAGCCACTGGGGGCTCCTACGTCAGGGCTGAACCAGCGCCATGAATGACCATACCTGAATTCACTTATACATGAAAGGTGTGTTCTCATCCAAGTCAGCTTCTGCGATGGAAAAAAGACTGAAACTAAGCCTGAGCACATTAGACCAGACATGAACAGAACATTGGGGTCTCAGTTATTCTATCATAAATAGCCAAGTCAGACACTCCACACAATATATGGGTTTGTGCTAGCTTAATCTTCCATTAAAAGTCACTTTCTCTATCTTGAAGAATATCAAATGACATGGCCCCTTAAGACACTCAACTAGGTTGTGGTGAGCAGAAGCAAATGCCCCTGGAAGTCCCAGTCAATGGAAATGTTATGGTGAATGGTTCCATTGGATAATCATCAACTGAGGCTTTTTTTTTGTCCACACAACCATCTCAAAATCACTCACCCCAACTTTTCCTGCTTGTGCAGAGATCTATGAGGAAAGAAAATATTTCTTTTATTTATGCTTTGGTGTGGTGCGTATTAGAAATGACTGACCCTCTCTCTTCTGTCTTCAAAAGAAAAAGTTATCATCACCAATCATAAGATTGGGAATTTTTTTAAAACATGTAGCTCATTTTGGTTAGACTTTCTTGAGAGTCGCAAAAACATAATTTTATCAGTCAAACATGCTCTTGGGATAAAGTGAGCTAAAAGTTAGATTTCCCATCAACTCAGTAGCAGAGTTTAATATTAGTGTAACTTAATATCTTAGATATATTATTTCGTAATATGAACAAGTCTTTTTGAAGTTATCAGATCTTTATGTTTTCTCTCATTACTGTTTAATATTAGTGTAACTTAATCTCTTAGATATATTATTTCTTAATATGAACAAGTCTTTTTGAAGTTGTGAGATAAAACCCTGTCTCTGAATCCGGATAGACAAAATGAATCAGTGACAATACAGTGATATTCATGAACATTTTGTATTTTCTCTGTGTGATGACTTACAATAGTGTTTATTTGTCTTCATATAGGAGTAATATTTATATTTACAGCGTGTTGCCAGTTTAGGGTGAAACTATGTTACATCCTATAATATCCTATTGATATTGATTGTTTATTGATTAATTTCTCTAAGCACATTGCTTGTTTGACTACCTATAGGGGTATCCCCTTCTTTGTCTTTTGAATAATAATAGTATAACACATCCAGAGATGACCAGGTTGAGGATGGCTGAAACAGTATTTCTGGGCATGTGCAGTGTATTTTCCCCATCGTGTAGCCAGTCAGGTCCATGACTCCTACAATGCTCTAAGTCAAACAACACTTCTTTTTATAAAGTTTATTGTTTAGACGGAGAAGATGGAAAGCTCTCTGTCAAGTGTCTGTAGTCTTTCCCAGTGAAACATATACCTTCCGGCAGAGTCTTTCCTGTCTTGTTTTGCAAAAAATGTACCTGGAAAGTACATTCTTAAAAAGAAAGAAAAAATCCTAACATAAGCAAAACAAAAAGCCCAAAGCTAAATACTATTCTGTCTCCAGCAGCAATTCAACATGGAAGTTAGATGAACCAGAGCCAATAGTTGATACACCAGGAGGTATGCACAGGTGGATTGTGAAAGAGCGCTGCAAGCACTTGTCATTTATAAATGCTGCTTTTGCAACATCCATTTTTGATGGCAACATCCTGTAAGAGATGCATTTGTTGTGTTTGCAGGTGCAGATGTGTTGGGCAGCTCCCCAGAATGAACTTTCCTGCCTAAGGCCGGCCCATAACTGTAACCGAACTAACTCCCACTTTAGAAAACCACAAGGGACCAAGTGTTGGGGTTGGAGCTACTGGCAAAAAAGACAGTGATGATTTGACAGAAGCGAGGGGGAGGGGGGGGTCCAAGAGAAAGAACTTTATTCCTCAGTGTTGTGGGCCCTGTATATTTCCTGAGCAAAACTGCCATAAAAGCACCCCAGAGGAGGAAAGCTTATCTTCAACTCAGAAACAGAGTTAGTTCTAGTGCATAGATTATGTAATGGGGGAGGGGAAGTGATCTTCATTCATTTAGTAAAATGAAAAAAAGAGAAAAGTGGGATTTTCACCTCTTTATTTTACAGGGCAATATTAGTCCATAATTTGAAAGAGCACACGGCTCGCTTGAAACAGCTTACTCCTGTTCCATCTTACGGAAAAGTACCATTCGTTTTTGACTCCTCTAGGGTGATATCATTTTATATGAGGAAAAAAAGTTAGCTCAGATGGCAGTTATACGTTTCGGAAGCACCTTCTAATCAGGGATTGGTGATTCATTATTAGCTTCAGCGGGCGATCCATCTGACATGTAAGGGGGAAAAATTAGCAGCTGTCACGGCATGATGAGTTAATTTCCTGATAGGTCTGACACTGAAAAGCCATTTGAAGACATGGAGATGGCTGATGAGAAAAACCTGGTGCTGCTTTATAATTGGAGAGAAAGAAAGGGCAATGAAGAAGACAGAGGGAGAAAGAGGACAATTTGCCTGGCGTGTGTGTGGCTAATCTACAAGTGGCGGTGGCTGTTTACCGGAAAGTGTGCTTGACAATCATGCACGCTGTTGGTGACACCTTTGATGCTTAATACTCTAGAATGGAAGCCAGTTATTTCCTTGTTGCACAGTGTTGCTACTTTTGCAGCAGTTTGCAATTAGTGTGCCCAGACTGTTTACTCCTTGCAGTTTAGATACAAGTCTGTGGTTGGCTTGTTCTGTGGTTGACATGGAACCTGACATGTTTAGTGGGAAAAAGAGAAAATAAGTTCATTTTTCTATTATTTTTTTAAATAGTCAAACCCACTAACCCCACTGCTTTTAAGCCATGCAGGGACATGAGATAAGCCCCCCCCCCCCCACACACACACACACACATACAAGAGGATGATAAAACATCAAAACATCCTGGCGTCCCCTGAGCAACGTCCTTACAGATGATAGTCAATTCTCGGACACCAGAAGCAACTTGCAGTTTCTCAAGTCGCTCCTGAAACAACAACAACAAACACTTTTAAGGCAGCTCCAGTCAGCAAAAAAATTAATTGGATTGAACCAAATATTTGGTTGGGGATGCAAAATGGTTTTGAAAAGTGATTAATGAAATATGAGCAGTGAGAAATAGTTAGGGAGAAGAAGTACAAGTAAAAGAAAAATAGTCTGTCTTCTATACTGTACATGCTCAACTTGAAGCAATAACTATTTGACATAATGGGACTTACTTCTGAGTACAAATGCTTAGGATTTCATTATAATATGGAAACATGTAAAACATTAGGATAAATTAAAGAAGCTGCATATTTGTTGGCAGCCACATAAACAGTAGCAGGTACCAGGTTTTTCACATCTGATTAAACTAAATACTTACTTGTACATATGTATCTCCTCAGAAATGAGTGTAATTGGACTCAGGGATTATTCTGATGAAAGTTGCACCCTTATTTGAGTGTCATACCACATCCATTATCAGGCCTTCCTGATATATATTTCAACTCCAAATACCATAAGATCTAGCCACCAGTAATCATCGGAGATGTTAGGAACATAAAGTCCAAGCTCTAGAGACCTAAAGCTTTACTCTGGCTTGGACATGCCGGTCAAAAATATCCAGCACCTTTTCAGACTACACAGTCAATGTACTATATTCCACTTTAACTGCCATGGCTGCATCCTGGGTTATCCTGGGGTCTGTAGTTTGGTGAAGCATCCAAACATCTCTGGTAAAAGCGAATTAATGTGGAGTAAGCTGAGGTTTCCCTGGTTTAACTACATTAATTAAACACCTCATTGGATCTGGATCGTTATGAAAGATTCAGGCCTAAGGAGGTGCTGGGCCTGTGGAGTCTGACTTCAAGAACGCATCATGCATTTCCCAGGAGGTCAATCTTCACAGCCATTCTACACCTATGCGACCCTGGAGCCCAAAGGTGTGAGAAGGAGCCCACCATCTCTTCCCCCAGCCCCCAATTTACCCACTAAAACTTTCTGAAAAGGGTCCCTGTCCACTAGGCATGATAACAAATCGAAAAATGGCGATTCTAAAATCAAATGGGGGGGGGGGTTGATTAGTATATCAAAGACTTACAAAAAATTCCCAAAATTTTTCGGAAATGTAACTTAAGTACTAACGAAATTAGTTAGAAATTAGTATGCCAGAGCATGCGCATTCCAGATGGTTTTGGCCTACAACTCCCAGAAATCCTAACAGCTGGTAAATTGGCTGGGATTTCTGGGAGTTGTAGGCAAAAACTTGAATAAACCACACTGAATTCTAGATGGGACTCTCCAAATAGGAAGGAGGGAGGGAAGGAGGAAGGGAGGGAGGGAGGGGGTTTTCTATTCTTGGAAGCAGCAAAAGAAAGGAGGAGGAGCCCCCTCGCTCCTCGCTGCCTCTCTCACCCCGATCCTGAGGGAGCGAGGGCCCAAGTTTGCCCAGGCTGAGAGGAAAAGGAAGAGGCCTGAGGCTGTGAGGAATGGTGGGAGTTGAAGTCCAAAACACGTACCTGGAGGGCTGAAGCTGGTCCCTGCGATGGGGCAAGGCAGAGCAACGGGGAAGAGAAGCAATGCATCTGAGAGAGCGCCGGGAGAGAGAGGAGAAGCGCGCGCATGTGTGTGTGTGAATCAGGCCCCTGCGATGGGGCATGCATGGCAGCAGAGCAACGGGGAAGAGAAGGAGGGGGGGGAAGCCTGGAGAGAGAGAGAAGCGTGCGCGCGTGGGTGTGTGTGTGAATCAGGCCCCTGCGATGGGGCATGCATGGCAGCAGAGCAACGGGGAAGAGAAGGAGGGGGGGGAAGCCTGGAGAGAGAGGAGGAGAAGCGTGCGAGTGTGTGTGTGTGTGTGAATCACTTTCCAGAATGCATTGCCTCTACCTAGCAGCAGCGTCACTTCCAGTTCCCCATAGAAATGCGGGAAAAAGAAGAAGCTGAATGAAGGCGGGAAGGAAATGAGGGGGAGAAGACAGGGTGAGTAGTACAATAATTAATTAATTAATAATTAAGAATTTCTAACGATCCTAACGCAAATTGTTGGCCTCACGGACCGTAAAAGGAAGTCTACTTCCTGGTTCGGGGCAGCGATCCGTAAAACAACAAAAGTCCCATTAATTACGGATTTCTAACGAATCAATTAGATTTCCGTTTCAATTTTAGCATGCCTACTGTCCACCATAGTGCCCCTCCTTACAGTGCAAGAAAATGACAGGTGAGGAGGTGAGGGGGCATGCAGAGGGATTTTCCTCCTCACTCCCTCCTCATCTCCTCAGGTATCATATGGCAGCCAGGTACCCTTTTCAGTAGGTTTTAGGGGGTAAATCAGGGGCTTTGGGGAGGTTTCATGCTATCCTGATTTCAATCATGATAGCCTGTAGCCACCCTAGAGGGAAATCATGTGGTTGTGGGAGGAGGCGGGGACTAGAACCCATGCCAAAGTGGATTACTTTAACTCATTTTGATGTGGGTGTGGAAGCACCTGAAATCAGACGCTGAACAGACTTCCTTCCTTCACTCCAGATGCTGACTCTTTAGTTGGGTTGCAGGAGTTGTAGAAGAGAAGCATCAGATCAGGAAACACAACTTAGTTCTGCATATCCAACTGAGAGTCCATGATTTTATGTAGCATACAAATGCTCTCATTCAGAACATAACACACTTTGAATCTCCCATTTTGATTATAGTATTTATTTATTTATTTATTTACGGCATTTCTACCCCGCCTTTCTCTACCACAGAGGGGACTCAAGTATGAACCAAGTGCCTGGGTCTGCCCCCTTCCTTTCTATTTCTCTTCAGTCTCTCTTCTGTTGTAGCACAGCAGTTCTCATTTGTGCCTGGGGGCCAGGGGCCAGGACCGGGGGTCCCATTGGCATTGGGGCCTGCAGCAGCAGAGATAGATTCTGAAGAGGATTTAGAAGGGTTAGAAGAAGGAGAGTTTCCCTTCAGCGGGCCTCCTTCGCCCACAGAAAGTTTGGCATGGGAAGGAGGTTGGCTTGACCCTTATTTAGAGACAGATAACCAGGTGCAAATGGAAAGCAGTGATAGCGAAACTTATGAACGGCCGGGTGGGAGAGGCTCACAGGATCCTGTGAGTGAAAGCATGGAAGAGAGCGGCTGGGAAGATTCTAGGGAGGAGAGCTCTCATGGAGATAGAGACCCAGGTGCTGGGAGACAAGGCCGAACCTTTGATAGGAGACGAAGCATCGAGTCTAGCAGAAGGGGATGGTACCATAGCCTAGACAGGCCGAGGTCCGTCAGCAGAGATTGGAGACGACGAAGCCTAGAGCGTCGGGGACCTCGGCCGAAAGATTAAGTATAGGATCCGTGGGAAGCGAATCCCCAGTACTTCGACCACGTCTCTTCTGGGTAGGCGTGTAGCGAAGTTGGTCCACGGAGCTAAGTTGGCTAGTGGCCACCAAGTCTTGCCTTGCATCTTGTATCTTGCCTTGTTCCTGAATCCGCCTTGCTGTGCGGAGCTTTGCCAAGCCTTTTGGATAATTCACCAAGCTGTTTTTGGACTATTGATTGCTTACAGCCTTTGGATTGCTTTAGCTAATTTTATGGACAATATTCCTTCTGAACTGTTTTATATTCAATAAAGTAGTTAGCCTTCAGTCCGTCTCTGTGTGTGTGATTAAGGGGCCGGTCAAGTCCGTGCATCGTGACAGTTGGCGAAGTACTCCAGAACCCTTACTCACATCACGGGATGCCGCAAGAAGCCCCCAACGAACGTGGCCGCCATGACTCGGCCGTCGGATGCCCAAGTGGCCGAGATGCAGCAAGAACTGGGGGAGCTGCGTACCAGGGCCGGACGGCACCCCGGGGTGTCCGTGCCTGCACGATTCGGAGGCAATCCGGCTCAAGTCGAGGTGTTTCTCAGCCAAGTGGACATGTACCTGGAGCTGCGGCCCAATGAGTTTGCCAACAATCGGGCCCAGGTGGGCTTTGTCTACAACCTGCTGGAAGGAACGGCAGCAGCGTGGGCGACTACGTTGCTCCGGGCCAGATCCCCCCAGGTGGCCACGTTGAGAGCCTTTTTGGATGCCATCAAGGCAACTTGGGAGCCCCAGTGAATGCTGAGTTAGCCGGCGAGATTTGGACCGGTTGTCGATGAGGGACATGTCCTTGTCCCAGTATATTTCCCGTTTCCGTGTGCTGGCTGCCCAGGTGGATTGGAACCCCTCTGCTCTTCGTTACCAGTACATCAAAGGGTTGTCATCGGAGATGCAACAAGAGATGTTGAGAGGACATGGCCGTCCCGCGGACCTGGAGGCGGCAATCACCTTGAGCTTACAAGTGGAAGCAGGATTGCAGACCCGGAGGCGTTGGGATAAAGGTGCAGTGGAGAAGCCGGCGGCGCGGAAGGAGTCGGGGGCCGGCCAGTTCTTGCCCCGACAGTTTGCCCCGGCTCCCCAGTCCTTGGATGAGCCAGAGCCCATGCAGCTTGGGACTGTGCGCCCCAAGGTGGATTCGGCGGAAAAAGCACGCCGTCAACGCCTAAACCTGTATTGGTATTGCGGAGGAGCTGGACATTTTTCTAGAGAATGCCCCCAGAAGCCGCGTGGAAAGACTCCTCGGGCCTCAGCCGCCCTTGGAGGGGCCCCGGAGGCCGAGGAACCAATCCAGGCGACGGGGGAAGGGGCCGGCCGGGTATAAGAGGGTTCGCTCACTCGGCCGACATCGCTAACCTCCCCCCTGAACCCAAGACTGGACAATTGTTCCTAGTGATGGTCAGCCTTTGGTCGCCAGAGAAGGGGCCGATGATGGTCCATGCCATGATCGACTCAGGGGCTACCAACAACTTCATCGATGCAGACTACGCCAAGTCTGCCGGATTACAATTTCTTGATCTCCAAGAGCCCAAGGGTGTGCAGACTATTGATGGGAGAACTCTGAAAACAGGGGCTGTGACTCAATATACAGCCCCTACCAAGTTGTGGACAAGCTCCCATAAAGAAGACATTTCCTTTCTTGTGACCAAGTTACCGGATTTCCCTATTGTCCTGGGCATTGTGTGGCTCGCACTTCATGATCCCCAGATCTCCTGGGCCAAGAGACAGTTAGTTTTTTCTTCTGAACATTGCCAGAGCCACTGCATGACGGCACGGGCTTGTCAGGCTCAGGAGGTGGAAAACGTTGCCACGCTGCCCAAGAAATATGCCGGATTTTGGGATGTGTTCAGCGAGAAGGAGGCGGAACGTCTGCCTCCGCACCGGCCCTATGATTGTGTCATTGAATTGGAACCTGGAGCCCCTATCCCGCGGGGGAGACTCTACCCTCTCTCGGAACCAGAGCAACAGGCTCTCCGAGAGTTCCTGGATGAGAATCTGCGGAAGGGCTTCATTCGGCCTTCTCAGTCCCGGCCGGGCGCCCATTCTTTTGTCAAGAAGAAATCGGGGAATTGCGGCTCTGTACTGACTATCGGGAGCTCAACAAGATCACGATTCGGAACCGCTACCCCCTACCACTGATTCCCGAGCTGTTGGAGCGGATGCGGGGAGCCAAGGTGTTCACTAAACTGGACTTGAGGGGTGCTTACAATCTTGTGCGGATTCGTCAGGGCGACGAATGGATGGAAGACGGCGTTTCAGACCAAGTGGGGAAGTTTTGAATACCTGGTGATGGGATTCGGTTTGTGCAACGCCCCAGCCTGTTTCCAACATTTCATGAATGACATTTTCCGAGACCTGTTGGACCGTTATCTGGCAGTCTATCTGGACGACCTGCTGATTTTTTCTCCAGATCAGGCGACCCATGACCGCCATGTCAAGGAAGTGCTCCAGAGATTGAGAGCCCACGGGCTCTATCCTAAACTGGAGAAATGTGCTTTTGATCTGCGTGAGGTGGACTTTCTGGGCTATCGCATCTCACCTACGGGCATTGCCATGGATGAGACCAAGGTTCAATCTGTGGCTGACTGGGCGGCCCCGGCCAGCAAAAAAGACATTCAAAGATTCCTGGGCTTTGCCAACTACTACAGAAAGTTCATTCCTGACTTTGCCAAGTGGGCTGATCCTATCACCCAGTGCCTGCGGGGAAAGGTGCCGTTCCGGTGGACACCGGAGGCGGACGTGGGGTTCCGCAGGTTGAAGCAGCTGTTCACCACCCAGCCGCTTCTGCAGCATCCCAATCCCCGCACCCTTTTCATCGTGCAAGCTGATGCTTCGGATGTCGCAGTGGGAGCGATCCTGCTACAGCCGCAGGGGACGGACTTGTTGCCCTGTGCCTACTACTCCTGGCAGCTGACGGCTCCGGAAAAGAACTATACCATTTGGGAGAAGGAGCTCCTGGCCATCAAGGTAGCCTTTGAAGTTTGGAGACATCTCCTTGAAGGGGCCAAATTCCCGGTGGAAGTTCACACCGACCACCGGAATTTGGAGCACTTGAAGACGCAGCGCAAATTGAACCAGAGACAACAGAGATGGTCCCTGTTCTTTGAGAGATTCAATTTCCGCATCCACTATGTGACCCCAAGCAGACCAAGCAAGCTGACGCTTTGTCCCGGAAGCCGGAGTATGTGCGTGGCGGAGAAGGGCTTTCCGAGGCGCGTTTGCTGAAAGCGGAGAACTTTGCGGCTGCTAGGGCAGCCCCTGTAAACCCTCCAGTGGCCCCGCCGGCCCCTGGGGACAAGAGACCTCTGAGTGACCGGGTCCAGGCGCGCCAACGGGACGACCCTTGGGTGCAAGAGCAGCTGACCAAGGGGGTGCAAGCCCCTTTCCAGGTAAAGAACGGGGTGCTCTACCACCGCGACTCTGTCTATGTTTCCCCTGGGCCCGAGCGGGAGGACATTCTCAAACTTTGCCATGATAGCCGGGCCGCAGGACACTTTGGGCTCTTCAAGACCCTACAGTTGGTGCTCCGGGATTTCTGGTGGTTTAAAGTGCGGAGGGATGTGGAGGACTTTGTGGGCTCTTGCCCTGTGTGCCCGCGGGCACAGAACCAGGGGGGCACGCCGGCCGGCTTGCTCAGCCGCTTCCGACCCCTTCCGCGCCCTGGAAGATGATTTTGGCCGATTTCATCACCGACCTGCCCAAGTCAAGGGTTTCACCACGATCCTGGTCGTGGTGGACTGTTTCACCAAGATGGGACACTTCATTCCCTGTGTGGGGGTGCCTACTGCCAGAGAGACTACTGATATGTTTGTGCAACATGTGTTTCGGTTGCATGGACTTCCGCAGAGTTTGGTGACGGACCGCGGCACCCAATTCACTTCCCAGTTCTGGAAGGCTGTCCAGAAGCTGCTGGGGATTGATGTGCGGATGTCCACGGCTCATCACCCCCAGTCCGACGGGCAAACCGAAAGGGTTAACGCCACCTTGGAACAGTATCTGCGGTGCTATGTCAACTATCAGCAAAACAACTGGGCGTCCTTGTTGTCTTTGGCGGAGTTTGCCTACAACAATGCGACGCAGGAATCCATCAAAGAGACTCCTTTCTTTGCTAACTATGGACACCATCCTCGGTTCTACCCTCCGGTAGACCCGCCGGGGAAAGTGCTGGCGGCGGAAGACTGACTTCGGGAGCTCACTGGTCTTCAGGATTTGCTACGTACTCAATTGGACCAGGCTAAGGCGGATTACAAGCGGATGGCTGATCGGCGGCGCCAGGAGGGCCCGGAGATCCTGGTGGGGGATCAAGTTTGGCTGTCTATCAAGAACCTGCCCACGCAGAGGCCTAGTCGCAAGTTGGATGCGAGATTTTTGGGCCCTTACAAAGTGTTGGAGAAGGTGGGACCTGTTGCTTTCAAACTACAACTCCCAGCGGACATGAAGATCCACCCTGTGTTTCACCGTTCTTTGCTCCGCCCGGCGAAGGGGGTGCGGCCTGATGTGACGCAGCCGCCCCCTCCCCCTGTGATGCGCGACGGTGAGGAGGAGTTCAAGGTGCAGGACATCCTGGATGCGCGCATCAGATACCGGAAGCTGGAGTATTTGATTGACTGGAAAGGTTTTGGGCCGGAAGAGCGTTCCTGGACGCCGGCTCGAGATGTTCACGCCCCGGACATTGTTGCTCGGTTTCACTGCAAGTACCCTGACAAACCCAAGCCTCGAGGGCGGCCTCGGAGGGGCCCTGAGGGGGGGGATAGTGTAGCACAGCAGTTCTCGTTTGTGCCTGGGGGCCAGGGGCCAGGACCGGGGGTCCCATTGGCATTGGGGCCTGCAGCAGCAGAGATAGATTCTGAAGAGGATTTAGAAGGGTTAGAAGAAGGAGAGTTTCCCTTCAGCGGGCCTCCTTCGCCCACAGAAAGTTTGGCATGGGAAGGAGGTTGGCTTGACCCTTATTTAGAGACAGATAACCAGGTGCAAATGGAAAGCAGTGATAGCGAAACTTATGAACGGCCGGGTGGGAGAGGCTCACAGGATCCTGTGAGTGAAAGCATGGAAGAGAGCGGCTGGGAAGATTCTAGGGAGGAGAGCTCTCATGGAGATAGAGACCCAGGTGCTGGGAGACAAGGCCGAACCTTTGATAGGAGACGAAGCATCGAGTCTACCAGAAGGGGATAGTACCATAGCCTAGACAGGCCGAGGTCCGTCAGCAGAGATTGGAGACGACGAAGCCTAGAGCGTCGGGGACCTCGGCCGAAAGATTAAGAATAGGATCCGTGGGAACGAATCCCCAGTACTTCGGCCACGTCTCTTCTGGGTAGACGTGTAGCGAAGTTGGTCCACGGAGCTAAGTTGGCTAGTGGCCACCAAGTCTTGCCTTGCATCTTGTATCTTGCCTTGTTCCTGAATCCGCCTTGCTGTGCGGAGCTTTGCCAAGCCTTTTGGATAATTCACCAAGCTGTTTTTGGACTATTAATTGCTTACAGCCTTTGGATTGCTTTTGCTAATTTTATGGACAATATTCCTTCTGAACTGTTTTATATTCAATAAAGTAGTTGGCCTTCAGTCCGTCTCTGTGTGTGTGATTAAGGGGCCGGTCAAGTCCGTGCATCGTGACATCTGTTATCATCTACAAACACTAAAACAATTCACTAAAACATTTAGATATGTATCAACAACAACTGTAAAACACGTGTGTTACAGGGAGATTTTTCCAAACAATTTTTGTAAAGACAAAACTGAAGACATTGCTTCTTGTCTATGCATTGCTAATCAAATGATCTAAGTGTTTAGCTAGATAGCTATCATCATCTATCTGTCTATCCATCCATCCGTGTCTCTCTATTTATTTACCTAATTTATAATCAGAAGGACAGAGGAGCCCATAAGTAAAGGAGAGAATGTGTTTGAATTGTGAACAAAGTGCACCAGGATCTTTGTAGGATGTCCTTTCTGCTGTGAAAGTGTAAGAAATCTTGGCACAGCCATGCTGAGCTGCTTCAATCTGGCACTGTGTTTTCCTGTCACTGGAGGTGTGGAACAGACTCATGTTTTCTATTCAGCATATGGCACTTGCTGTTGGTATTTCAACAGCTATGGAATCCAGATGCCCTCCTCCAGGATGATTCTCCGTAGTTAGGGGACATCTGGGCATCAGATCCTACTTCATCACTCGTCTTTCCCTCCTATGGCCACCGTAACAGTGGCTCTTTTTAAAAGGCCAGTAAAGCTGATCCAATAGACTGTTCATGAAGATATTTGAATGAAAGGCTTCACATTTTACTCTCAAACCCTATTCCTATTCTAGAGAGCAACACACATTTCTGTTGTTCTGTAAAATATTCAGATCTCCGAAGTTTGCAATGAAAATGTAGAGCACCTGGAAAGATCCCAGGGACTGGCTTTGGCTTCTCAGGCATATGAATAGTAGGGGCTGAAATACACTGCAGGTGTCATCATCCCTATTTTAATCAAGGATATTATTTGAGCTTTCTGTACTGATTATCTGCCTGGGTTTTCCTGTTTAGGTTCTTACCAAAATTATGTGGTTTTTTGGACAGATTAGTTGACTGCTTTAGACCAAATCAAGAGTCGTTTTAAAGAAGCCATATGTGCTTATTACACAGTCTGTGGATTCCACACTACACCTGATTTTGATGCCTCCGATCCCCCTTGCCATTCTAATGGATATTTCCCCATACCAGGAAGCACAATTCTTCTCTAAAAGAGAAGTGTCAATGGGGGCTCAAAGAAGCCATACAGCCTCTCATACATTTTGAAAGGGGGAAAAAAAGTTTGCATCAAGGGAAGCCAAAAGTGGATTTCCAGTCCCTTCTATTTTTGTTATTCATAGTTGGCACGTTATTTGGCAACTTGTAACCAAAGGTTTTTAATTGTCCCCTGTACTTGTTGAATGTGCCCACTTCTGGTGTAAACCAATTCTTGGTAGAAATTCAATGACCCATAATCCGGGCATGTCCATTGCCAGACTGGCCCAGGATATGGTTCACAGAGGGACTCCCTCAGCTGCTGCAGAGGTGTGAGGGTGTCCCCACTCCAAGTGGGTCCAAACACAGTTCATCTCCACTTGTGGCCACCCTAACAGTCCCCCTGCCCTCTGTGTTATGGGCAGCCCCTGGCTATGACATGAGTCCTGCCTATACATCATCACATGCAGTGATTTCAGCCAGGGCAATGGGGTGTACTGAGAAGGGAAAAGAGAACCCCCCCTCTCTCCCCCTCCCTTCCCAATTCACCTCATTGCACACCTAGCATCTTTGCACACAGGTAGAACCCATGTTGTAGCCAGAGTCTGCCACAACACAGAGGGTGGCAGTGGGGGAAGAGGACTGCCATCCTGTCTCCCCACCTGAGCCTGGGAAATACGGGATGGCAATTAGGACAGCTGCAGGCAATTCGATTCTGGAACCAATCCAACTGCTACCACAAGCTCTAAGCTCTGCTACCACACATCTGTGCTAGAATGTTGACTTTGCTCCTACTTTGGCTAATGCAGGACAAGGATATGTTAAATTGCAGTATTTGACCATTATGAGGCTAATCTGCCTGTACAATGATCTAAATCAGGGCTGCTCATTAGGTCGATCGCGGTGCTGGACCTGGTCGATCGCGTAGCTTGGAGGAGGGACCGACTGAGCAGTGTAGCCTGAGGAGGGAGGAAGCATGGAGGAGGAGGAGGAGGATGGAGCGCAGAGGGAGGGGGTGAGAGAAGGAGCGCCAGCCAACCACGCCCCTCTCGTTCCCGGCAAAAGAGTAGGGAAAATGGCATGCGTGAATCCCCTCCACTTCTTGCCCCATGGAAGGAGCCAATGCCCATTAGCTATAATGCACCTTGGCTCCTTCCATGGGCAGAGCTCAATGGCATTCCCTCTGATCCTGGCCCCATGGAAGGAGCCAATGTGCTTTAGCTATAATGCGCATTGGCTCCTTCCATGGGGCCAAGATCGGAGGGAATGCCCTCTGCTCCTGGCCCCATGAAGGGTCCAATGTGTGTTAGCTATAATGAGCCTTGGCTCCTTCCATGGGGCCAGGTTCAGAGGGAATGCCCTCCGCTCCTTGCCCCATGGAAGGAGCCAAGGCGTTGATTAGCTATAACGCGCATCTCCTTCCATGGGGCCAGGATCGGAGGGATCAGAGATTGGGCCTGGGTGGCAAGCGGTTTTGCATTGCCCCTGATGCCAGGCAGGGAAGGGAGGCTGCGAAGCCCCTGCCTGGGTGAGGAGGCCCCGGAGCGCTTCCTGGCCACCCTCCTCGCTGCCAGCCGGCACGGCATGACTCTGCTCCGCAAGGTAAGTGAACTATACATCCCAGCAACTCCAATTCCCAAATGTCTCAGTCTATTTTCCCCAAATTTCCCCAGTGTTCACATTTGGGCATATTGAGGATTCATGCCAAGTTTGGTCCAGATCCATCATTATTTGAGTCCACAGTGCTCTCTGGATGTAGGAGAACTACAAGTCCCAAACTCAAGGTCAATGCCCAGTAAACCCTTTCAGTACTTTCTGTTGGTCTGATGAGAGTTCAGTGTGCCAAGTTTGGTTAACTTCCATCATTGGTGGAGTTCAGGATGCTCTTTGATTGTGGGTTAACTAGAAGTCCCAGCAACTACAACTCCCAAATGACAAAATCAATTGCTTCAAACTACAAGAAAGGAGATTCCCCCTGAACATGAGGAAAAACTTCCTAACTGTGAGAGCTGTTCAGCAGTGGAACTCTCTGCCACATAGTGTGGTGGAGGCTCCTTCTTTGAAGGCTTTTAAACAGAGGCTGGGTGGCCATCTGTCTGAGGTGCTTTGATTGTGATTTTGCTGCCTGAAGGCAGAAGGTCCTTGGACTAGAGATGGTTGTTGTTGTTGTTGTTGTTATGGCTGGATGGCCATACATACAAAGAATCTTTAATAAATTTGAAAATAGTTATATGATTTACATTTTTGTAGTGGGTAGGTAGATCATTTTGACTTGGTTGTTTTATAAGTAGCTCGCACGCTGAAAAAGTGTGAGCACCCCTGATCTAAATGGTCAGTGTAGATGGGGCCTGTGGTTTGATCGGAGTTTTCTAAATAAGGGATATATCCCTATTTTGATACCAAATTTACTTGAGTCTAATGCACCTCCATTTTCAAAATACTAAAACTGAAAAAAAGTATTTGCTGCTGAATGTATTGCGCAGTGGCAAAAGTGCCCCCTTTGGAATTTGGCCAAAACAGGTATGCACAACAGTTGCTGTCTGCTTGTAGTTTTACAAGATCTTGAGCCTTCACTGCCAAATGATACTGATGCCTCACCAAACTACAAATCCCAGGATTGCATAACATTGAGCCGTGGCCATTAAATTAGAGGTGATGTCTCTCAAAGAAAAGCTCCAGGTGTTCCTGAAGCAGCTTCCCTTTTGCTTTAGCTCGGCACTGAGATTACCGTGTTATAATAATCTAATCCACCACCCTAATTTTGGTGGTGCATTAGATTAACATTTTTAACCCAAAAAAACATGCAGAATCTATTGATAAGGTGTCTTTACTCATGAATGGTGGAGCCCAGGGTAGGCACTACTGGTGTGTACATAAGATTGTGCAGATACGTGATTCTGTGTTAAAACTTTGCATGTATTCAGTTCTGCCACTTAACACTACACCTGTGGTTATATTGGTGTTATTGACCCAGTTCAAACAGGATTGTTGCCCAGTTGCATTCATTCAAGAATCCACCTGTGAACCAATCCAATCCAAGTGTTTCACTGGGTGATACAGAACCAATCCAGAGTATGGATCTTTCCTACTCCCAAGCATCCTATTATCACCATCTGGATTTAAAAGACCGAGGTACATAGGGGTAAGGTGCACCTTACCCCTACGTACCCCAAGTGTAGGCCCATAGGGCTAAAGTGCAAGGACAATTTTGTAACACCACACAGTGCCGTTCCTTTGTGTAAGGAAGTATTCTGCTAATGTACAATTTACTGGCTTTGTTGTGTGTGAGTCAATATTAGACTTGACTCTGGTCTAAACAAAAGGTTTCTGCGTATCAAATAAGTATTCATTCTGCTGCCACATTAGATATATGATGGACCTGGCCAGGACTGCTTATCTATAATACACTGCAATGAGATCAGTCAGGCCTTGGGTGACAAAAGGTGTATTATTTGCCAAACTGCCCCATATCTTCATAAACCGATGGAGCAGATGCATGTGTGTGCACAACGTACTCCATCAAAACAGCGGAGTTGTTTGTATTCTGCAACTTTTCTACAAATGGACATTTACAATGCTGGTAAGTAAAAACACGATTGTAGATGAAAAAGAAAAGCATGAGGGCTATCAGTTAATGGAAAGGATATTCACTGATTTCAAGATGACACTTCTTTGCAAGAGGTAAAGGAATGCACAGAACATCAATTTTTAAAAGATGGCCGAACGTGAATGCTTTTTAAAGAACTCAAATAGATCCTTATGTGTGTTTCTACAGTTGCATTTTATGGTGTGTGCATATTGCACACGGGATTTATGAGTATTAAACCTTCACAACTAATCAGTGGGCTATGATACAATATGTTGTAATTGCCCCACAGATCAGGTACAAAATTAAGGACATGTTTAGAACTGATGTTTATTAAAGCACACAACAAAATCTAGGGAAATTGAAAGGATTTTTTTCAAAAAAAAATTGAGTGTAATACTTCAAGGCCAGAATATAATATGTGCAACTAAGGATTGGAGCACTATGAAGCCGAAGTCCCAGACAAAGGAAGATCCAATTCTACTCAAACCCTATGGCAATCTTCTACAACATCAGTCATAGGAGGAGATATAACAAAGGGATGTTTGTGTCCTTGTGCAACTGAACTGAAAGAAAACAGGGAATTAGGCTGAATATCTTGTGTGCAACAAATAGTACAGCAAGGCTCCTTTGGGAATGTGTCACAAGGCTTGCTAAATTGAAAACAAAACACACAGATCTATGGAAATAAATAGCATCATATTAGATGTCTGCTGTACAGTAGACTGCATTATTTTCAAGGGAAGAAACAGACTAAGCATTTCCATTAGTGGATTTCTAAGAAACCTGAGTGTCAATTTATAGGACCAAGCATGTATTTTGAGAATGTAAGCAGAAAGGATTGTACTGCATGTACAGTGGACCCGTGCCAAATAAGACACAATTTTTTTCAAAGAGGATAGCACATACATTTGGGACACGACACCCACCACCTGAACTGGGAATACTGGTGAGATATTTTCCGTGCAGTTTTCGAAAAACTGCAAAATTGCTTCTGGTGTGAGAGAATTGGCTGTCTGCAAGGACATTGCCCAGGGGATGCCCGGATGTTTTGATGTTTTACCATCCTTGTGGGAGGCTTCTCTCATGGCCCCACATGAGGAGCTGGAGATGATAGAGGGAGCTCATCCACACTCTCCCCAGATTCGAACCTTCGACCTATCAGTCTTCAGTCCTATCGGCACAAGGGTTTAACCCATCGCACCACCGGGGTCTCCTACTGGTGAGATATTCATTCACCAACAGCCTGAACTCATGGCAGCAGGCTATAATCAAGACAGAATACAAAGAAATGCAATGGTTTCCCATTGGCAAGGGGGTCAGATATAACTTCCCTTCTTTACCATATCTGTTTAACTTTCATGCTGAATATGTGATATGTAAGGCAGGATTAAACCTGAAGGAAGGAAATGTGAAATTTGGAGGAAGAAACACCAGGAATTCAAAGATATGCAGATGACATTATATTACTAGTAGAAAATATCAAAGGCTTGGAATGACTACTGAAGAAACACATTTTAAAATTTGGGGTTGTGAGCGGTCCTGCACTAACATTTAACTAAAACATTGATTTCGGCATATTAAGCATACTTGCTTGTGAATTTGGAGTTGGCTCTGTTATAAAAAGTCATCTGTGATCCTTGTTTTATCCCATTTATGTTACTTTTTACCAATGTTAAAATATTTCAGGAGTCCAGAGTTGTAGTGGTGGATCCCTTTATTTGTACAGCAACATCGAAATATATTGTGCAGATATCAAGACCTTGGGATGATGAGCAAAGCATGTTATCAATGAAGTTTGATCATTCCTCTGCCTGGCAGAACAAAGATCAAACTTCATTCACAACCCTATTTTGCCTATTTAGTTGTACCACTGGTTTATAATATTGTATGAGTGTGCATTTGTTTCTATTAAATTACTTTTACTTCTATTCTGTTTTACGCCCTTCATGCCCTACATCCTGCCTCGTTCTGAGACTCAGGACAGCTTACAATAACAACTGATATGGCTAAAAATTCACTTGACTAAAAATGTACAATAGGTAAAATTTGGTTAAATTATCTGTAGAAATAAAAGAAATTGAATAAAATGTGTCCTCCAAAAAGCAACAAATACAGCACTTCAGTATTATCAATGTTAAACATTACTGACTCTTCAGCTATTGTATACCTGGGACCGAAGACTAGAGACCTCATTTCACTCCTTCTAGGCTTGGGACATCAACCTCTTTCATCGAATGCGCAAATTTGGGAGGAAAACACATGGAACGATGAGGGAAGAAGGGGACACCTGCCTAGCCAGTCAAATCAGCTGACTCAACCCTGGCAATCAATAAAGTGGCAGATGTCCCAGCCAGATCTCCCTCACATCAATTGATTGATTGATGGACTCTTCAGTCTAATTTCTACTTCCATTTTAATCTCCATAATCAGCTTTGTTTCTAAACACCTCTTGCTGTGAAATTTATCTGTTTCAATTCAAAAATATCTAAAGGCATTCCTGGTTTTAAAACATTGGTGCAGTGTTCAACAACATAAGATGCCATCGCAGAACCCATTTGCAATGCCAAAACTGCCAAGTCAGAAATACTTTAAATGAATAGGTGACATGATGTTTTCAGTCCATTGTGATGTTTCTCGTTAATCCTTGAAAGACTACAGAACAAAGTTATTTACTCCGCCAATATTCATATAATCATCTAGATCAATGTTTCTCAAACTCTGCTCCTCCAGATGTTTTGGACTTCAGTTCCCAGAAATCTCAGCCCGCTTTCCAGCTGTTAGGAACTGTGGTGGGAGAAGTCCAAAACTTCTGGAGGAGCAGAGCTTGAGAAACATTGATCTATATCATACCTTCAGGCATTCTAGCACATTTATATTCCTGGCTTTTCTTTTACTTCATTATTCATAATGAAAACAGTGTTTAGATATTATTTTCCTTCTTTTTTGGATGAAATAGGAAGGAGGGAGCAGGCGTGTTTTCTGCTGCCCTGGAGAATAGGACGTAGAACAATGGCTTCAAATTACAGGAAAAGAGATTCCACCTGAACATTAGGAAGAATTTCCTACCCGTGAGAGCTGTTCAGCAGTGGAACTCTCTGTCCTGGGCTGTGGTGAAGGCTTCTTCTTTGGAGGCTTTTAATCAGAGGCTGGATGGCCATCTGTTTGGGGTGCTTTGAATATGATTTTCCTGCTTCTTGGCAGGTTGGACTTGATGGCTCACGAAGTGTCTTCCAACTCTATGATTCTATGAAATCATATTAGGTCTATTTGGAGACAATTGTCAATTCTACTCAGGAAACTACCCACAATCTCTGCCCACCACCCCCCTGACAAAGTTATGACATTTTCCCCTTTGAAGTGAACTTTCACCCTCATCCTTCTCTCTTTCTGCATACCAAAGACAGCTGGATTGACAGCTCACTTTTACCATAACTGTTGTGAATGGACATCTTCCACGACACCTGAGAACAACCAATATAGAGGATGTTGGCCAAGTCAAAAGATACACTCATCATTGCTATCCACTTCTTATTCACCCATTCTCACCATGCTTTCTCACTGCTGCTTAGAAAAAAAAGTCTCCAGAGAATTGAGGTCCTCACAACTATATTTATGATTTCAATGTGAACAAACCTGCTGGCTTTCTTTTAATCAGGAAATTTGTAAAATGGGATAAGATGCGGTAAAAGTGAGCAGCTTGCAGAATTTAACACTGGGCCTCAAACTTGTGACCTTATCACTGAACACTTGTTTTTTTTTAATAACAACAGCATAACAGTATCAGAGGAACAACTTAAGTACTGCATGTGTGTTAGCAATTGTCTCAATTTTTCATGAGTAGATAATACAAGGCAGACAAATTTCAGAAGGATGAACATAAGGTGATGAGAGACACAATTTTCCAAAAGTCTTGCATTTATTTATTAATTACTTCACTTGTATATTGCTTTTCTCTCACACAGCCCGTGCGGGGAGGGGGGATCAAAGTGGTTTCCAACATATTTATGGCAAAATGTAATGCCTCATGTACATATAAAACGTAACATAGAACAGCCATAACATATAACTATCAATTAGATCATAAAAACATAACAATATTTATACAATTAAAATGTGGAGTTAAAATATATTAAAAGAAATTAATATTAATAACCTCCACTTCCAGAGGAGGTTGTGACAGCTGTCAGCCTGGACAGCTTCAAGGCAGGATTAGACAGATTCATGGATACCAAGGGAATCAGTAGTTACTGAAATGGACATCCAAGTGCCACCTCTGTGTTGATGGAGGCAGGCAGGATTTTCCCCGGGTACTGGTTGTGGGGGGTCGGGAGCAGGTGAGGGTTTTGCCCTCCTTTCTGCTAGAGATCCCTGTGTACAACTAGTGGGCCACTGTGTGAGACAGAATGCTGGACTAGATGGGCTGAGGCCCGATTCAGCATGGCTCTTCTTATGTTCTTATGTTCTTAAAATCACATAATCCAGAAATCGTGATCCAAGGCCATTCCAAATGTCAAATATCAATTGCACATAATCCCTGGTCATTCCTTTTATTGCTTACTGTCCAAAGGTTTGGTCCCATAGCCAAGTTCCCCAGGGGGAAGGGCGCTGATCTAATTTTGTTTTGAAGGGAGTTCCATCATCGAGGAGTCACCACAAGAAGGCCCCGTCTCTTGTCTCCACCAGCGAGGGCGATGGAGCTGAGAGCAGGGCCTCTCCGGATTATCTTAACCCCTGAGATGGTTCATAGAGGAAGATATGTTTGGACAGGTAAGCATTAACTACGTTACACATTTAATTCATTTTAATGGCTGAAATTGTTGTCTGTCATATTTCCAATGGACTGCTACACACATCCCATGTGGGCACACAAGTCCACTTCCTAGCCAGGTCAAGGCTAGTAAACTGGATTAATAGAATGGTGTGCAAATCTGCCCTTATAATTATGCCAGCAGTTGGAGAAAAGAATGCTTCTGTGCTGTATAAGAAAAGAAAATATTCATAAATTGTCGGTGTTCAAATGTGTCTGAATGGAATTAGTTTAGAAGACATTCCCTCCTCCCGTCTCCTTCCTGCTCCCTTCTTCTTTTAAATCTTTTAACTCATCTCTTTTTACTGCTAATCATTTCTCCTCGTTGCTAATGATGCTAACCTTACAGCCTTCTGAATGCTGACTTGTTTCATGTCAGCCTTCAGTTTAGCTCCCTTTCCATCCCACCAGACTCCCTTTCTTCGAGCTGCCCACTTTTCTTAAGTCAAAAAGCAGGCTTCAGTCTCTTTACTGCCAACTTTTCCTCTCTCTCATCTCAAAGGCATTTTTCAAGTTTGGGTACAGATCTTGCTGTTGTTTTCTTATCATCAGAATGCACTTCTTTTCTCTCTCTCATTTTGCTGCAGCCTACCTAATATTAATAAAGAACCTAGTATTCTAATATGTAATGGTTTGGGATTAGGACTCTGTGGAGCAGGATTCAAATTCCCACATGGCCATGGAAACCCTTGGACAAGTCACACTCTTTCAGCCTCAGAGGAAGCCAATTGCAAATCCCTTTAAACTATTCTTGCCAACAAAATTCCATGACAGGTTTTCTCTTAAAAGTGTCCTAAATTGGACTAACTTGAAGGCAAATGAGAACAATACTGTAATAGTTTTCCTTAGAACACAAGTGGGCAAAGATCTTGCTGAGCTGCTAGTTGAACTGCAACTCCCAGCAGCCCTAGCCAGTATCGCTAATGGTGCAAGAATGCTGTCCAACAACTGCATAATTCTGTATCATACCCATAAAATATCAACATACATGAGAAAAATTATGTTTTAGCTATTTATAAGTCCTTATAATTACGACCTTATCACAAAGGTCCATGGATTCGCCACACATTGTGGCAAATCCATTAGGTCCCAGTGGGGGGCGTGGAGAACCTATTGCTGCACACATTGCACTGTGCAACTCACTGGGGATCCCCTCACATGGGGGAAGTGTTGTCGCCCAGCTTACCCCCTTTATCTTGAAGGCAACACAGAAAGGCTTCCGTTGCTACAGCAGCAGCATATGCTGCTTCCTCTCCTTTTTCCCGATGGAGCCTAGCCGGAAGTACACTTGCATCATCCGTCAGGAAAGAGGAGAGCAACCAACATACAATTTGCCTTTTCAATTATGAGGACTGTCACAATGCGGGGTTTTGGCCCGGCCCCTTAAACACACACAGAGAGACAATGATCAATTAACTATTTATTGAGTAAATAAGAACAGCTGAAAAAGTAAATTGTCCAATTAAGAAAGTATCAAATAGTCCAAAGTAATTAGCAACAAATGCTCAATGAGAGAGTAGGAAATCTTCCAAAAACAGTGTCCATAAAAACAAGGCGAAACAAAGCCAGCACGTAATCTGTAGGCAATTCAAAGCAAGGTTCATGGAAGTACAAGGTCCAAGGTAAGCTCCTTGGCAAGGCAAGCCAAATGATGGCTCCAGGGATCCGGGTCACTACACTCCCTTCAGATCAGAAGTGGCCGACCAACTGAGGAACTGTTCCCAGGGAACGTATACTTAATCCCCCCCTTTGGGAAACCATTGCCGCTCTAGGCTTCGTCTCCATTCCTTACGATAGGACTCAATGCTTCTCCTGCGATCAAAACACCTTCCAGGCCGGGCCGCAGCTGGCTCGCTATCTTCCTGAGAAAGTTCCTCCCCTTCGATTTCCATCAGCTCATCCCCCGCAGGTTCCCAGATACGTTCCTGGGAACCATACCTTCCCGGTCTCTCATATGAACTATCAGAATCTGGGTCATCCTGACCTTCTCCGTTCGAATAAACCTCAGGCCAGGTGTCATCCCACTGCAAACTATCTGTTGGAGATGCGGGCCCAGCAGCCCCATCATCCGCTCCACCTGTATCCACAGCGATCGGGTCCAAAGCAATTGGAACCCCCGGGGCGGCCCCCTGGCCCCCCGGCTGGAATGGAGGCTGGGTTGCTACAAGGACCTTCATCGTTGAGCTCATTCATTGCTGAGCACAGCTGTGGAGCATGTGGCTGTCCACCCTCCCCCCAAAGGAGATGGAGAGAAGAGGTCTCAATTTGAATTTGTGGAAGGGGAATGTGTGACTATCAGCACAATGTCAATATGGTGTATTACAGATAGGTGTGTTCCTAAAGCAGGAGGACATGGAGCAGCTCCAGGGCAGAATATTCCAAATACCAACTGGATTATTTTTCTGATGGAAATGTCAACTTCATGCTTTATCTTGTGTTTGAAAGTTTTTATCCAAGATACTGAATAATATCCACAAAACAGACTGAAACCATGAGAAGTTCCTTCAGAATTAAATAAATAAATGCATTTTATTTATATTCTGCTTTATCTCCCTAAAGGGACTGAGAGCAAATTACAGTACACATATAAGACAAACATTCAATGCCTTTTTACACAAACAACAATGTACAAAACATCAGATAAGGTAAAGACATTCCACTTTTTCCATCTCCGGCGTCTGGAGGCAGTGCTCTACTTCTGGCCAAGGGGCGATGCTCTTGTTCCATTTTCCACGCCAAAGGAGCCTGCTGTCCGTAGACATCTCTGATTTTTATGCTGGCATATTTGCACGGGGTGCCCTTTTACCTATTGAACTATTCACATAGCATGCTTTCGAACTGCTAGATTGACAGAAGATAGGACTGATAATCGGGAGCTCACCCTGACTCACAGCCTTGAAATGTTGACCGTCTGGTCAGCAGCCTTTTCTGCAGCTTTAATCGCTGTGCTACTGTGGTCCCTATTAAGGCTCAAACTCAGATTGGATTCATTACCCCACTATTTATATGCTGTCTTTCTCTTTGCACAGGAACCCAGGCTAATTTGTATTAGCAGAGCTTCAAAAGCAGAGCTTCAAAAAGTTACATTTTTGGGGCTGAATCTCCCAGAATCATTGAGACAATGGGCATTTTTTGAGTTGTCTATCAATAACCTCTGCAAGATCTGGAAAAAAAGATTTGGCTTTTGGGATATAACACAAAATATTTGCCTGGCAAAGATGGGCTCTTGAGCCTGCATTTTCCAAAAGCACAAGGAGGGAAAGTGGATGTCTTTCTAGGGGAGCATCAGTCCCTTTCCTAGGCAGTCATTGCCTCCGTCTTTTGTCAGGCAGGTTTATTTCTAGTTTCATAGCTGACAAAACAATATGGCTGGAAAAGACGTGGCAAGGAAAGCAAATCATTGTGAAATACCATTCCATGCTAGTGTTATTTAAGAACCTCAAATTTGCCTTCTTACTTCATTTATATCGGTATCTACAGAACGAGAGGATATAATCTAAGCTACAGTGCAGTTTTTCTTCTGCTTTTCCCACTTCTCGAAAACACAGATATTTTTTGTATGGCACTTAAAGCCGTAAATTAAGAACAGCTATCTGAGGGACACATTTTGATATTTTAGCTCTGTCTGTGCTAGCAAAATAAGATGTTGGATTTTGCGTGTATGCGTGCACGTTTTCAAAGGGATTTGCTCTGAAATCTGCTCACATTTCCTATTGGTGTGCCTTACCACCGATCACCATTTATTTTAAATTTCCCGTCCCTGTGTGTTCCGCAGATAGAAAATAATGAAATAACCCTGACACAGGGCTTTCTGCAAGGCTGCCTTTGGAAGTTTGCTTAAGTGGCCTTAAGTAAGGTAATAAGCAAGGAGTGTGAAAAGAGGCGACTTTGTCTTTTCACATTAGCAACAGCCCTGTTCAAGTGGCAGCATCTATGAAAATGCTGTTCAGCCTTTAATGAGACTACAGTGTGTTAGTGTACCAGTCTAATTAATCCCATATTTTCACACAGCATAATTACTGAGCCGGGGCTGAATTATTTGGCTACTGGAGGTGGAGCAGCGCGGCTACTCTCCTCTGTCTCGGCTCCTGACAATTTATTATGCTATACAACTCGACACCATTGAAACCTCCTAGTATAGAACTATCTGTCATCTCTTACATTATCAGTAAAATACACCACCTTCCATACTGTGCTACAAGGGTTTAGCAAATTGCTATTTTTATGGGATATGATAAAGGAAATGCTACCTTATGTTCAAATTTTTAACTGTCTGCTGCGTGGAATAGAGAGGCAGGCTTTCTACGGGCGCACTTTCAGCACAGGCTCATTTGCATAGCTAATTTCAGCATTATTTCCAACATCTCTGTTCACGCTCATTTTTTTTAGACCAACATAAGGAAATAATAAGGGGGAAGTGGTATCTGTGTATTCTCGCTGCTTGTGCATGTCTCTGCTTTGTTGTTGGTTTCTTTATTATTTTTTAACCATTTGAATTGTTGGTTTCCACGTTAGTTATTAAATTCCACAATTTTTAAAACTAACAAAATATTCAGTGGTTAAATGCAGGGGCCAGGCTCGGTATTTGAGTTCCTGGTTCTTAGCCACGGTACCATGCTTGTATGCTCCCTGCTAACATTGCTTGATCCCCCCCCCTTTTTTTTCTCCTTTTCTTCTCCGTTTAGTTTGTGTTTTTCATGGCAACATATTTTTGCACATTATTACTCATTTCTGATATATGATCTTGCCATTTTGGCACTCCTAGAATTCTGCCTTCCCATAGGAGTTCGGAGAGATTTGTGGTTTAAACATTTGCTCACTTGCTAGTGTTTCTGGCCCTGGTTTCATAGTATCTTTTATTTATTTTTTTAATGGAAGGTCAAACACTACATTAACTATGTGGAACTGTTTTAAAATGTGTCTTTTCGACAAGAAAGAAGGAAAAGGAAAAGGAAAGAACGTGTTACATTCAGTACATTTTAAATCTACCCTTAACAGGACAAAAAAGTATATTTTGATATATACGGGCATGATTTCTGTATACACCTGGTAGATATATGGATAGCAGAGGCCAAGTGAGATCTTTAGAATAAAGAAAACCACATGGTTAATGGCACAAGGTAGCAAGTTACTACTGGTGCTTTTTAACCAAATAGTAATCTAAATACTGTGGGCTTTTCTGAAAATGTAGTACGTTCAAAGAGCAATGCAATGAATTTAATTCAATACATTCTCTCTTCTTTCCCCCTTGAGATATCAATAGCGTATTGCATCTGACACTTCAAAGCTCTTCCATATGTGTAAAAGGGGACACCAAAGTGGTTGTAATGCCCCTAAGATTAGGATGCTGCCCGGGGTCTTTTATTAGCCATTTTAGGGCAGCAGAAACTAACCAAAGGTCAAAGATTAAGCAAGGTTAAATGCTAACAAACTCAAGCTTGTCAAATTTGGCAAACCTGGCTGAGGTAGCAAGTTGCAGGTGTCATCACTTCTGTGATATTACATTTTAGGCTTAACTGTAGGGGGGCAGGAAGAAAGCAAAATATCAGTGATAGCAAAAGCATGAGACAGAAAAGCCAGTACAAGGTTTTTTTTGATGCACATTGGGAATTTACGCAGGTCTGATGGGACTTTCTGAACACATTGGAAATAGTACAGTGACATTTAATAGCAGTGCATTGCAATTCCATATGTGTTTTCGCAGAAGTAAATCCCAGCATGTTCGATGGAATGTTAATAGTCCTCAGTAAGTAGGATCATTACCACAATGTCATTTAAAATATTTTTACATGATTAAATATTGTAGTTTGCAAAATATTAGCACAGTGTTCATGAAGGTAAATCTGTTTCAAGCAACTTTTAGAAGAGATTTAAAACCAAAACTCTAACTACCCCCTGTGATCATCACAAGATCTCAGCATTCACTAAAAGGAAAGTCCTATCCCATAGAAAGTGCTTGCCCTGGTACTGGAGATAGTCCTCACAAGTCCTGTATATTTTCCCTCCTTGTTGATTTTGATAAACCATCAGTGAAGTAAAAGACATAATGATTTCCTACATGTTTAGTTTAACCCACAGATTATAAATTAAAGGAGCTGATCTGGTGTGATGCATGCTGGAATGGTCCCAGAATGGGTTGCTGGCCACTGCGGAGGCAGGAGGGAGTCCCAATTGCTTGGTGGTGCCAGATACAGCTGGGCATTCCCACCCATCCTCCATGTTGTGGCATACACCAGATTAGTCCCTCCTCTCCCAGGTTGCCCTATCACCCCAGCCAATGTCACCACAGGCAATGATCAACAAGTAGGACACATGTCATGGCCAGACATCACCATAACACAGAGGAAGGGAGGGCATGGTAAAAGCAGTTGTGGCCTAAAGTCGAGAAATACACCAAATTCTGAGGTGGCCATTCCCACATTGCCCCAATCGGTTCCAATCGGTTGGCCACCTGTCACGATGCACGGACTTGACCGGCCCCTTAATCACACACACAGAGACGGATTGAAGGCTAACTACTTTATTGCATATAAAAACAGTTCAAAAGATAATGTCCAATAGAATATAAAGGCAATCCAAAAGGCTTGAAGTAACGATGTCCAAGGTAACGTAGCAAATAGGCAAAAAAGCTTAGCAAGGCTCCAAAAACTATGCGGATCAGGAAACAGGGCAAGGCTCCGCACAACCAGGCGGCTCAGGAACAAGGCAAGGCAAGGCAAGGCTTGATGACCACTGGCTAGCTTAGCTTCGTGGTCCCACTCCGCTTCACGCCTATTCAGATGAGACGTGGCCGGAGCACTGAGGATTCGTTCCCATGGATCCTATACTTAATCCTTCGGCCGAGGTCCCCGACGCTCTAGGCTTCTGCGTCTCCAATCGCTGCTCACGGACCTCGGCCGGTCTATGCTCTTGGACCATTCCCTTCTGCTAGACTCGATGTTCCGTCTCCTATCAAAGGTTCAACCTTGTCTCTCTGCAGCTGTGTTTCTATCTCCCTGAGAGCTCTCCTCCCCAGCCATTTTCCATGCGCTTTCTTCCATGTTTTCCCCTGGAGGCTCCTGAGAATTCCTTCCTCCCGGATGTTCATAGCTGCCCGAATTGCTGTCCATCTGCACCTGGTTTTCTATCTCTTTGCTAGGGCCAAACAACATTTCCTCCCATGCCAAGCTCTCTGTGGGCGAAAGAGGCCCATCAGGGGAAGCTGCCCTTCGCCCCAGTCATCTAGCTCATCCTCTGAATCATGTTCTGGCACTGCTGGTTCTAATGCTAATGGGACCCCAGGTCCTGACCCCTGCCCTCCAGGCACAAACGAGAACTGCTGTGCTACACTATCCCCCCCCCCTCAGGGCCCCTCATAGGCCGCCCTCGAGGCTTGGGTTTATCAGGGTACTTGCGATGAAACCGGGCCACAAGGTCCGGGGCATGGACGTCACAAGCCCGTGTCCAGGAACGCTCTTCCGGCCCAAAACCCTTCCAGTCGATCAGATACTCCAGCTTCCGGTAGCGGATACGCGCATCCAGGATGTCCTGCACCTCCAACTCCTCCTCGCCGTCACGCATCACAGGGAGGCGGCTGCGTCACATCAGGCCGCACCCCGTTCGCCGGGCGGAGCAAGGAACGGTGAAACACAGGGTGGATTTTCATGTCCGCTGGAAGCTGCAGTTTGAAGGAAACAGGCCCCACCTTCTCCAACACTTTGTAAGGCCCCAGAAATCGAGCATCCAACTTGCGGCTAGGTCGCTGTGTGGGCAGGTTCTTGGTAGACAGCCAAACCTTATCCCCCACCAGGATCGCAGGGCCCTCCTGGCGCCGCCGATCAGCCATCCGCTTATAATCCGCTTTAGCCTGGTCCAATTGAGTGCGCAGCAAGTCTTGCAAGGCAGTGAGCTCCTGAAGCCAATCTTTCGCTCGACGCCCCTCCGGACGGGTCCACCGGAGGGTAGAAGTGAGGGTGGTGTCCATAGTTGGCAAAGAAAGGAGTCTCCTTGATGGATTCGTGCGTCGCGTTGTTGTAGGCAAACTCCGCCAGAGACAACAAGGACGCCCAGTTGGTTTGCTGATAGTTGACATAGCACCGTAGGTACTGTTCCAAGGTGGCATTGACCCTTTCGGTCTGGCCGTCGGACTGGGGGTGATGGGCCATGGACATCCGCACATCAATCCCCAGCAACTTCTGGACAGCCTTCCAGAACTGGGAAGTGAACTGGGTGCCGCGATCGGTCACCAAACTCTGAGGCAGGCCATGCAGCCGGAACACATGTTGCACAAACATATCAGCAGTCTCTTTGGCAGTAGGCACCCCCACACAGGGAATGAAGTGTCCCATCTTGGTGAAACAGTCCACCACGACCAGGATCGTGGTGAAGCCCTTGGACTTAGGCAAGTCGGTGATGAAGTCGGCCGAAATCATTTTCCAGGGAGCGGAGGGGGTCGGAAGTGGCTGAAGCAAACCGGCTGGCTTGCCCCCCCGGTTCTTGGCCCGCTGACATACAGGGCAAGAGCCCACATAGTCCTCCACATCCCTCCGCACCTTAAGCCACCAGAAATCCCGTAGAACCAATTGCAGGGTCTTTTACAGCCCAAAATGACCAGCCGCCCGACTATCGTGGCAAAGTTTGAGAATGTCCTCCCTCTCAGGCCCAGGGGAAACATAGACAGAGTCACGGTGGTAAAGTACCCCGTTCTTTACCTGGAAAGGGGCTTGCACCCCCTTGGCCAGCTGCTCTTGCACCCACGGATCAGTCCGTTGGCGCGCCTGGACCTGCTCACTCAAAGGCCTCTTGTCCCTAGGAGCCGGCGGGGCCACAGGAGGGTTCACAGGAGCCGCCCGGGCCGCAGCAAAGTTCTCCGCTTTCAGGAGACGGGCCTCAGAAAGCCCCTCACCGCCACGAACGTACTGCGGCTTCCGAGACAGAGCATCAGCTTGCTTGGTCTGCTTGGGGGTCACATAGTGGATGCGGAAATTGAATCTCTCAAAGAACAGGGACCATCTCTGTTGCCTCTGGTTCAATTTGCGCTGGGACTTCAAGTGTTCCAAGTTCCGGTGGTCAGTGTGCACCTCCACCGGAAACTTAGCCCCTTCAAGCAGATGTCGCCACACTTCAAAAGCCACCTTGATGGCCAGGAGCTCCTTCTCCCAAATGGTATAGTTCTTTTTCCGCTGAAGACGTCCCAAAATCCGGCATATTTCTTGGGTAGTGTGGCCACCGTTTCGACTTCCTGAGCCTGGCAAGCCCGGGCCGTCAGACAGTGACTCTGGCAATGGTCGGAGGAAAAAAGAGCTGTCTCTTGGTCCAGGAAATCTGGGGGTCATGGAGAGCGAGCCACACAATGCCCAGGACAATGGGGAAATCGGGGAGCTTGGTCACAAGAAAAGAAATGTCCTCTTTATGGGAGCTAGTCCACATCTTGGTAGGGGCTGTATATTGAGTCACAGCCCCGTCTTCAGGGTTCTCCCATCAATAGTCTGTACACCCTTTGGCTCTTGGAGATCAAGAAATTTTAATCCAGCAGACTTGGCATAGTCTGCATCAATGAAGTTGTTGGTGGCCCCCGAGTCAATCATGGCATGAACCATCATCGGCCCCTTCTCGGGCGACCACAGGCCAACCATTACAAGGAACAATTGTCCAGTCTTGGGTTCAGGGGGAAGAGTAGTGACGGCGGCCGAGTGAGCGAACCCTCTTACACTCAGCCGGCCCCTTCCCCCGTCGCCTGGATGGCTTCTTCGGCCTCCGGGGCCCCTCCCAGGGCGGCAGAGGCTCTAAGAGTCTTTCCATGGGGCTTTTGGGGCACTCCTGGAAAAATGTCCGCCCCCGCAGTACCAACACAAATTCAGACGCTGTCACCGTGCTTTTTCGGCCTGGTCTACCTTGGGCCGCACCGTGCCTAGCTGCATGGGTTCCGGCTCATCCGAGCCCGCTGGTGGCGTAGCGAGCTGCCAGGGCAAGAACTGTCCAGTCCCTGCCTCCTTTCGCGCCGCCGGCTTCTCCACCTCACTTTTGTCCCATCGCCTCCGGGTTTGCAGCCCCGCTTCGACACGGAGGCTCAAGGTGATCGCTGCCTCCAGATCCGCGGGTCGTGCATGCTTCAACATCTCTTGTTGTAACTCCGTGGTCAGCCCCGCGATGTAGTGGTACCGCAAAGCCGAAAGGTTCCACTCCACCTGGGCAGCCAGCACTCGAAAACGAGAAATGTATTGAGACAGGGACAAGTCCTTCATCGTCAGCCGGGCTAGGTCACGCTCGGCCAACTCTTCATTCACGGGTGGTCCCCAGGTCGCCCGGATAGCATCTATGAATGCCCTTAGCGTGTTCACATGGGGGGACTGGGCCCGGATCAACGAAGTAGCCCACGTCGCTGCCGTTCCCTCCAGCAGGTTAAAAATAAACCCCACCTTGGCTCGGGCGGTGGCAAACTCGGTGGGTCGCAGCTCCAAATACAGGTCCACCTGGCAGAGGAACACCTCGACTTGAGCGGGGTTGCCCCCGAAGCGGGCAGGCGCGGCCACTCCCGGGTGGCGCCCGGCTCTGGTCCGCAGCTCTCCCACCTCCTGTTGTAACGCTGCCACTTGCGCGTCCGACAAGTTGGCCATGGCTGCTACCGCCGTGGGCCGCTTCTTTCGGCGTCCCGTGGTGTGATAAGGGGTTCAGGAGTGCTTCGGCCAACTGTCACGATGCACGGACTTGACCGGCCCCTTAATCACACACACAGAGACGGACTGAAGGCTAACTACTTTATTGCATATAAAAACAGTTCAAAAGATAATGTCCAATAGAATATAAAGGCAATCCAAAAGGCTTGAAGTAACGATGTCCAAGGTAACGTAGCAAATAGGCAAAAAGCTTAGCAAGGCTCCGCAAAACTATGCGGATCACAAACGAGAACTGCTGTGCTACACCACCACAGAACTGACCCAGGTCTGTTGTAAGTGGTTAGTATCGATGTGTCCCAAGTGATTCTTGATGTGAAATGTGCCACAATAAAGAACAGTACCCATGGATCAGGTATTTGCAGGGTCACCTACCCGTATGTCCTCTCTAGTAATTTTCTAGGTTGTTCTCCAAGTACTGCTATGGTATAATTTCACCATGAAGTCATGCTGAAGGACCTAGCAAATTCCTGGAGAGGATACCTGTCTAGGAATGTTCTATATCCTCCAGTGTAACTCTATGGTAAATTCTAGCAAATGATTTTATTTCATCCTCCATGTATCTAGCTGCCTTGAGTCCCTTTGGGGGGAAAGACAGGATAAAAATGAGGAGGAGGAGGATGAAAATGTTGCTAAATATCATACTTGAGAAGTTGGTTCTGTAAGTAGAAATGAGATTTTTGTTCATTCAAATGTATTGCTGATCATAATTTGCTATGTTGTCTAAGACCCTCTTGCAGTGGAAAGTAAATTACTTGTTGCTTTCCTTATGAATAAAATTAGTGAAGAAGTAATACAGACACATATTTTTTGAAAAATTTAACATTCCCCTGAAACCTGTGAATTTTGTACATAGAAAATGTTTGACTGCATAAGGATCATTGCTTTGAGACTGCATTTGCTGCTGCTATAATAGGACAATTATTTATGCTGTAAACAGTTAAGTTAGTTTTAATAGCAAACTAGAAATCATTAATTTCTAGTTTGCTATTTATTTAAATTGTATTGATTAGTGCAACCCTCCTTTCAGACATACCACCACAGTTAAGCATATGCCTCTAATAAGCACACAAACAAAACATTTGCTAGGGACTACTATCACTTCTTGTTTGTAGTGCCTTCGAATCACAGAAATACAACCTTTGCCTATTAAAGATGCATTGTTAGCCTTCGTGGCAAATAGCTTCATTAAAAAAAAATCAGTGGCCAAATCTTTTGGCAATACATTTCAAGACTTTATCATAATGTTAAATAAGTCAATGCTTTTTGCTTATCTTGCCCACACTATTTTCAATACATAAGCCTGTGCTTTGAGACATACTGTGCAGCACTGTTAAAATACAAGGGTTGGAATTTAGTGTTGCGGTTATGGATTCATAAACCTGAGTTACAGGTCTGTTTCTGATCAGTATTCATAAACGCTCCATAGTCACAATTGTGGCACTATTGCAACAATGGCAAACAGAATCTGTGCTGCAAGTGTTCTTTGCAACCTTGTTGACTGATGGGATTGGGGTAGAAATGCCATCAGCAGCTGAATGGGCTCCCCTTTCACATTTTTGTGGCTGCCTGATTAAGAAGGTGTGTTTGGGGGGGAGGGTCATGACAGGAAATGTTATGGTATATATTTATGCATCTTAAGTAGGTAATGCAGAATTTCAACTATCATTGTAGTGTAGTGGCACTACCATAATTGTACTGTAGTGCTTACTACCAGCTTTGGCTGTTACGCCAGCGGCGCTCCTTCCAATCGGAAGATGTAAAGATGGTAGTGCATGTGGTGGTAACATCAAGGTTAGTCCTGTAATGTGAATTGAAGTTGTCGAACTTGGTACAGAGGTAGCCTAATGTTTACATTAGGCTACCTCTGTACCAAGTTCGACAACTTCAATTCGTTCAAAACATGGTTGCCAGACTAGTTATAGGAACATTCATGGGTGAGCATATTATACCTATGCTAAAGTGGCTGCCAATTTGTTTCTAGACAAAGTAAAAAAATGGTTTTGACCTTTAAAGTCCTACATGGTTTGGGTCCAGCTTGCATACAAGATCCTGTACAATCTGCCACTTAAGACACTTAGGTCTTTGGAGGATGGCTACTCCAGCCAGTCGAAACACTACTGGCAACCATTATCCAGAGGATAACTCCTGGTTGCCCTGTGCTCTAGGATATATTTCATTTTTGGCAACCTAAAGATGCGGACAAGACCCTTGAGGCAGTGAGAGCTGCAACCTGCATGTTGGATTCATGCCTTCATATTGGAGCCATGCCTTTCCTATTTCTTTATAGAAATGGTGAGACCTTTTCTGAAGAAGCCATATCTGAAACCCATTCTAGTGGATAACTGCTAATTCACAGCCTAGAGGATGTTATGGTCTTCAAGCTTCCGATATTCACCCGCCCTCGTATCTAGACCCTTTTCACTTGGATTGCAGAGCCAATTATGGGATGGAGATTGATTTACTCATTCTGGGAGATGAACAGAGGTATGTGTCTCTGTTAGTTCTGCAGGATCTCCAAATTGTTTTCTATACCTTTCATGGCATCTTTCTAATCCATGACTCTGAGATGGGACTTGATGTGTATATGTGTCATAGATCCACATGCAGACCTAGGTACTGTCTCCAAAAGGGGGTCTAGACAGAGAATGATAGTTCATTTTATTGGGGCCTCCACTCAGATAATGGAACAATACGCAGCCCTACAACCCTATACGGATCCATATATCATTGTTGCTAATATGACATACAAGGTTTTGGTCTATTTCACTGTCCTTATGAAAGTGCGCTTACAAAACAAGGGAAAGGCATATGGTCAAGATTCTGTAATCAATTACAGAATTAAATGTGGCCAAGTTTGAATTCCATCTTTCCATTTGTATATCTTGTCCTTTGAAGTTTTCATCCTTCCTTCATTTCACTCTGTTCCCTCCTGAAAAGTACAGAAATTTAGCAGAACAACAATGGGATGGGTTTGTGTGTTTGAGAGAGAGAGAGAGAGAGAGAGAGAGAGAGAGAGAGAGAGAGAGAGAGACCAAGAGAAAGAGAATTCTCTTAGTTAATTCATTAATTAATGATACTGGATTGTGCCTTTTCTGAATAGAATTAGAACTAGTCCAAGCAATGTCCTCTGAGTAGTTTAGTGATGAGATTTCAGAGGCGGTTTCAAAGGAAAAGTGTTAATTACGAGGGTTGTTTAGCAATGTGGACACTTTTCCTCAAGGATCAAAGGAGAAGCTTCTGGTTCATTTCCTTAGCTCAGAGGCCACAAAGCTGTCATCAGATGGTCATTTCAATTGGTGTCTCTCAAGGTGAAAGCAATGACTAGTATAATTAAATTTGCAAGGAAACACAAATAGGGGGAGAGCTACTTTTAGAGTGAGTATCTTGTGAGAGCCTTACTCTTGATACTGATGTTTTCTATACCTAATTATTGTCTAAGCCTTTGTGATATTTTTATTTTCAGACTGATCCTAATTTCATTTAGATCATTTTTTTGTTCTTTTAAAGGATGGAAAATTTCTCAACTTCTGCAATAACAGAAGTCAAGCAGTTTTAATCAGGCCTGAAGCTGAGTTGGGTCTTATTTCAGAAAAGAGGAATTCAAGATAAATATTAGTATGAACCATGATTGCTTTGGTGGCTTAAGCCATTCCGGAAAGAGATCTGGCTCTTCCATGCAGAAAAGAGTAGATACTTCAGGCAGCTTTTTCTGCAGAGGAGGTGCAAATTTATTTATTAAAGGGGTGCAGACCAAACCCTCTGTTTCATGCAGAACCTTGATGCACATATTTTATTATTTCACTTTAAACCTTCCCTATCTTTTACACAGGGGTGATTTTATGTGAAATAACATATATTGAATGCTATCTTGAATGGCCCAAATACCCTAAAGGCACCAGATCCTGTCTGATCTTAACAACTAAACTGCATCGACTCTAGTTAGGACTTCCATGGGAGACCATCAATGAATACCAGGCACTATAAGCTATCTTTCAAATGAAGGAACTGACAAAACCATATGAGTATTGCTTGCCTAAGAAAACTCTATGAAATTTATGGGGCCACCATACCTTTAAGATCTATTGAAGCATAGGCTGCAATGCCATACCACCTGCACCAGGTGGAGGTAACAGCTTGTTGTAAAAATGCCATGGGACTGAGGGCACTTGGTAGCTGTTGAACTCTGCTTTATGGTAAATATTCTTGACTGCAATTAAGCTGCCTACTCCTGCCTCACCCTTTTGTTTCTTTATCTGCTTTTTGTGATGAGAAAAGTCTGAATTCTTCCTAAATCCCTCTTTCTTTTTGTTGTGTCATCCAGTTGCAAATACTTTAGATATTCCTGCTGTCAGATAAAATGCCGTTGACTTCTAAAGTCATTGACTATGTTGAGATGTAAAGCTAATCCACCTATTATTGATATATACCCAACATCATTAAGACAATGATGCTGGGGGAAATGGAAGAAAAAAGGAAGAGGGGCTGACCAAGGGAAAGATGGATGGATGGTATCCTTGAAGTGACTGGCTTGACTCTGAAGGAGCTGAAGGTGGTGACGGCTGACAGGGAGCTCTAGCGTGGGCTGGTCCATGAGGTCATGAAGAGTCAGAAGCGACTGAACAAATAAACAACAACAACCTCAGTTGTCTTCCAGCTCCAGGTAGTCTTGGATTACACACAATTCAGAGCAGGATGTGGAATTGAGAATGCTATGGTCACTTTAGTGGTGTAAGAAGCCAGCTTACACCACTAAAGCTGGAGATAGTTGGGAGATAGTTTGTTTCACCAATTATTAACTATAATTAAGAGTAATTTCAGGGGGGGGAGGGATTTCATCTTTAGAAGCCACAACTTCATATAAATTTGAAGTGAAACATTTCCAACTCCTTCCCATGGCCATACCAGAGGAGAAGAGGGCAGTGCTCAAATCCAAGATGTTGCATTTAATAATAATAATAATAATATATTTATAACCCTTCCTTTCTCCCCAAAGACACTCAGGGTGGTTCCAAAGAAGTCAATCCACATATGTGCCTTCTCTATTCCTGGATAGGCATTTGAAGTTTGCGTCTTCTCTGAAGTGAAATGCAAGTCCAATGTACTTAATTACAAGGATCTGGTATCTCATCTCTTGGGGCCCTTCCACACAGCCCTATATTCCAGAGTATCAAGGTGGAAAATCCCATATTATCTGCTTTGCACTGTAATATAGGGAAGTGTGGACTAAGATAACTCAGTTCAAAGCAGATATTGTGGGATTTTCTGCCTTGATATTCTGGGATATATATATATATATATATATATATATATATATATATATATATAGGGCTTCTATGCCGCCACTCCCGGGAGGCTCGGGGTGGCTCACAAGTGCCGAATAAACAGCATAGAAACAACATTATAAAATTAAAAACATAGCATGGAAAACACAATAAAATACAACAGAAATTAAAAACCTGGGGTTTAACAAACACAACAGGTAACAGTTACATACAGGCGGGCTGCGCAAGATAAGACCTACAAGTCGAAGGCTTGTTGAAATAGATAGGTCTTGCAAGCCCGCCTAAAAGGGAGAAGGTCCTGGATGGTACGCGTTTCAGCGGGTTGCTGTCAGCCTAGCAGACTTTGCAGAGGGGACATCCAGGAGATTGAAACCTACCGATCATAGTGGTCTCATAGAGCTGTGTGGTTGTGTCCCTCTCTCTGTGTGTGATTACAATAAAATACTTGAATGTGAAAAATTTGCATGTTTGAAGTTTATGTTAGAATCAGGAGGTACTCCACAGATGATCACCTTTATAAATGTCAGTCTGTACTTCACACTGATCACAATTGGCCATGGGCAGGCGGATGTGCAATTAATGATACAGTGTAATGCTGATATTTATGGACAATTGATTGTGCTGGGCCACAACTTATGTGTGTTACTTCAACAGAGCACTCATCCAATAGGTGTAAAAATGAGAAAGGAGCTCCATTCAAAAAGGCAAGGTTTACTCTCCATCTGAATCCATTGGCATTCCATACCTTTGCTCTCCTTACAAACCTGCTCTAAGTGTTTTTTATGATACTAAGCCCCCAACAAAATCAAAATGAATGCTTAGTTTTTAATATCGGCCCCATCAAACTTATCATGACATATTCAACCTTTTAAACGAAATGAATGACTTCTTTAAAAGGTTGGATGTCTCATTCGAGCATCTAAACCAGCAGTGAAGGGGGGAGGGGGTTTCAAGATCACAGAGGCTAAGAAATGAAGAGAGAAATGAGAAACAACAGCTGAGTGTTAAAATTGTGAGGATAAAATCAATCATTGGAAAACATGATATAAATAAGGCATTACAGTATAGCTGTATGATCACTGAAAGAATGGAGGCATTTCAGGGGCAGGTATTCTTCCCAGGCAAATGTTTTGCTTTCTAAAAGAAGCAAATCATACTCCATTGCTCGGGACGATAGGTTCGTGACATGCAAACTTTTTAGCTTGACTTCAAAATATCATGCCGAAAACTTCTCTTGCGTTCTGTCAGTGGTGCTATTGGGGGACAAGGAGAGTGTTCCCAAAACACAGCAAAAGTGATTTACCACATTTTGGAAGAAACAAAGAAATGCACATTATTATCTAATTGAGGAAAGCAATAATGCCCACATTCCAATTTTTCACAAGGAAATAACTTGGGAGGTGCGTATTTTTAGTTCTGAAGAACCTCTTCAAGGACAGCTCCATTCAGAGTGCATGCAAATTGTCCCGTTTAGATGCATGATTAAGAAACAAATAATTGTGACCTCTGTCATTTCAGACAGAGGTCTTTGCTAGCTGTCATGCTGATGCTTTTAAGTAGTTCCTAAAGCCTTATATGTGAAGATCTCATGGTCTAAAATGAGTTATGTGGTAGCAGATGAATGTAACATCTAGAGCAGATGATATAACAATACATGGAATATTTGTGCCTGTTTTTGCCACAACTCCAAAATTATGGTATTCACACACCTAAAACTTGGCAAGAATACTAAAATGACCTTCAGGGTGTGAAATTATGATTTTGATTGATTTCAATACATTAAAATATCCTTCAGATTGCAGTACCATTTTCAGTGACTAGGTGGCAGCCTCACTTAACCTAATTTAGGCATGTCTGGAATACTTATTTTTCTGGAACACCTTCAGATACCACCAATTCTGCTTTTTTCTGTAGTGTCTCCACACTTTGTGTGTATATGTGAGAGAAAAAGAGGAGGAGAGAGGGAGGTCTGTAGAGCAGCATGAGAAGAATTAGCAGAGAGAATGAATATATAAGCTGTGGGTGGAGAAAGAAACTAGTAAGCAAGAACAGAGAATAAATAAAAAAGAAAGCAGAGGGTGGGGGAAAAGAAAGTTAGAACAAGAGTAAAGAATTTCTAACTCTTGCAGCACGGCACATTTCTGCCATGTATAAAATGTCCATACAGTCTGAAACAGAAAAATAGAACTCTCCTCCTGATGTTTTACATATTTGTATATAAATGGGTACTCACAGAGCTTCTACTGCATCTCACAGTGATCTATCTTCATACTGTGATTAATATGCATCACTGATGTGTGCTAATCCATTACGCTGTGCTGTCTAATTACTCTATTATGCACAGGAAAGATAAAATATTTATTTTGTTATGTAATGACATTAAAATACAGCTCTTGCTGTTAGTCTGTTGCACTATGAGATATTCTTTTAGGCAAGCAGATTGCAAATAGTATTTGAAGGATTAAATAGAAGGCACTCTAAAATCTCAAAAAAAGTGAGATCTTTAAGCATCATATTTTTAAATACTTTATTTTCAAGGTAGTGACAGACTGTGGATATAACACAGGGCATGCTTGGAAATGAAATGTGATACCTAGAAGGATTGGCATGTTAGGCTGCAATCCAATAGTGTGCTGTCAACAGAGCTTGGGTTTACTACGACACTGAGTCTGGTGCTACACTGCCCTATAGCCCAGAATCTGATTCCAGATTATCTGCTTTGAACTGGTTTATATGAGTCTACAATGCCAGATCCAGGGATATAGGATATTGTAAATCCAGCCTTAGATTTTTGTACTCATCTATAAAAAGAGAGAAGGAAGAGGCAATATTTTATTATCAGGTACTTAGTATGTTTCCTGACCCAGCCCCACCTTAATAGTCAGCAGCTATGTCAAGCAAATGACGCCTGCTGAGCTGCTGATTGGGCACAAGGAGGATTACCTTTTCACTTTTCTCTTTCCCACAAATAAGGTTGTGACCATCAAAGAGGGCCTCCATTTTCTCAGCCTCACTCACGGGTCTTAGGATACAAGTAGATGAAGAACATCATTCATTTGATGTAGCTGCTAGTTTCTAAGATGGTCTTGGGTGGCATTTATGATCCTGAAAAAAGGCCAGCATTGTGGCTATGTAGTCTCACTGAACATGGAGCAGTTATGGATTCGTAACTCAAGATTCTGACTATATTACTACAATACAGAATGCCAGCTGCAGCCATTATTATGATTATAGCATGGCCTCCATATCTATTGAGAATACCATAGATCAGGGGTGGGCAATTACCGGCCCTCCAGGTGTTTTGGACTTGAACTCCCAGAAATCCTAACAGCTGGTAAACTGGCTAGGATTTCTGGGAGTTGAAGTCCAAAACACCTGGAGGGCTGGTAATTGCCCACCCCTGCCATAGATAATAGTGAACTCTATTTAAATGAACAACTGCTACCAGGTGTTCGCATAGAGTCATACTGGGGGAACTAGAAAATTCTTAGCGAGAGATTCTATATAGATGTTTCATTTGAAAGATATTTTTTATAAAATGATGTATTGATGGTGTATGACTCCTGAAAAGCTTTCTAAGATGTCTAATGAGGTTTCCAACACTTGCTGGAAATGTAAATAGCAAATGGGGTTCTTCTGCCATATGTGGTGGGCATGTAAACATGTCAAGAAATACCCGATTCAATACCCAATCTCATAAAATGACCAGAAAGTGGTGTTTTTTTGGTGGGGTGATATCCAGTTAAAACCCCTACTTGGTCTGATGGATACAAATGACTATGATAAACTGTTGCAATGCATGGCCATAGCAGCCAGATTGCTCTATGTGCAGAAATGGAATAATTTAGCAGCACCAACAACAAAGGATTGCATGATAAAAATGATGGACTTGGCCAAGATGGACAAATTAACATCTTTATTTTAAAAAGGGGCAATGGGAACATTTTTGAAAGACTGGAAACCTTTTGTTCACTTTTTGCATGAGGAAGAGTATTAAAGAATAATTGTGAGGGGTGTTCTTTGAGAAAGGAGTCAACATTGGAAGGTTTAGAGCAGGGGTGCTCATTATGTGGATCGCGATCGACCAGTCGATCACAGAGGTGGAACTGGTCAGTCGCAGCCAGGGCTGGATTTCTGAGGGGCGCTTCTGCCCTGTGCGCAGCACGCATCTTCCTCCGGGCTGCCCGGCTAAGGCTGCCCCTGATGCGACTCCCCCGCCGGTGCTTCCATTCTCAGTGCCAACTGCTGCCGTCGCAATGTGGCCTGAGGAGGAGGGAGGGAGAAGAAGGAGGGCAGCAGAGGGAAGGAGGGGGCGGGTGCCCGGCCCACGCATACGCATTTGGAGCGTGCAGCGGCGGTGAAGACGAGCCACGAGGGAGGACAACAACAAGGAGGTTTTGGCAGCCATTTCCTGCCAAAGTCTAAGATCTGCGACTGCGAGGAGTTCATCTGCACAGCAGCTTCAATGTCTGTCTGCTTCCATTCTTCCTGTTTATATCTGTGGAATGATGTCAGGGTGGAAGAAGGAACTCTTGTCTGGATGCATTTTTGAATGTTCCATTGGCTACATTGATCAGCATTGAATGGCCTTGCAGCTTCAATGTCTGTCTGCTTTCATTCTGCCTGTTTATATCTGTGGAATGATGTCAGGGTGGGAGAAGGAACTCTTGTCTGGATGCATTTTTGAATGTTCCATTGGCTACATTGATCAGCATTGAATGGCCTTGCAGCTGCAAGGTCTGTCTGCTTTCATTCTGCCTGTTTATATCTGTGGAATGATGTCAGGGTGGGAGAAGGAACTCTTGTCTGGATGCATTTTTGAATGTTCCATTGGCTACATTGATCAGCATTGAATGGCCTTGCAGCTTCAATGTCTGTCTGCTTCCATTCTTCCTGTTTATATCTGTGGAATGATGTCAGGGTGGGAGAAGGAACTCTTGTCTGGATGCATTTTATGAAGTGTCCCTTATTTTTGTGAAAAGTCACGTAAATGTCCCTTATTCCTTCTATCAAAACATGGGTAGGTAGATCTTTTTGACTTGGTTGTTTTATAAGTAGCTCACATGCTGAAAAAGTGTGAGCACCCCTGGTCTAGAGGGTGAAGCTTCATCTCTTTTTTTTTGGCCAGGTGAAGACAGATCATCTACTTTTTCTTTACCTTTTTCTTTCTTTCTTTTTTCTTAGCATTTTTGTGTTTCTACTCTATATTTTTTTTTCACTTTTTGATTTTTAATGTAACTTTTACAAATTTTTAAATAAAGTTAATTAAAACCAAATATATAGAATAAAAGGATATTGTGGGAGAAGCCTATCCTGGAATTTCCTAGCATGCCTCTATTGAAATGAATAATTGCTAATAGAAGCATGCCGTACAATCACCTGGAGGACCGAGAAAATGCATAGAGAGGACATGTTTTGTCACATACTGGTGAAACCCTGACTATCAGTTCCATGGGTGTGGAGATTGTACTGTGTTGTTGTTGTTGTCACTACTACTACTACGAGCAGTAGTACTGCTATTACTAATGCCTACCCTTTCTGCAAAACGGGGGCTCAAATTGGCTTACAATATAAAATCAGAATGATATGATTAAAAGCATACAAAAGTTCAAATGAAATCAAACTATTCTCAGTATTAAAACAATTTTAATATAAACGTGAAAAGGAAAAAAAAATGTTTAAAAGTCAAAACACTAGAATTGCAACCTTCCATGTGGCTTGCATTTAGAAAATGTGTCTATGTTAACTCTTAAACAAAGCTAAAATGTTAAATTGCACAGCTCTAACTTTCAGAAGTCAGCATTCACTGCCAACAAAGTGAGCCTGCACTGATCCTAAGACATGGCAAAGCAGAGCAGGTTTTGCCATTGTGGGGAATGTCTGGTTGCCAGCTTGCTAGACATGGAAGCACAAGGCTATTACCTAGCATGCTGTGATTATACATGCACAATGAGAGATCTACATGATGATATCTCTGTGTGTCTGTGTGGGTGATATCTGTCTTCAAATTGCCTATTGATTTATGGTGACTCCATGAATCCCTTGAGTTTTGATAGGCAAGGAATACTCCAGGATGTTTTTGTAAATTCCTTCCTGAAATATAGCATACCGCACCTGATATTGTCTTTCATCTATAGCTGATAGGCCTGGTTGATCCATGGCTCTAAATGCTTCAAAAGTACTCACAAAACAAAAGTTCTGGTAGTGAACATTTCAGAACTCTAACAAAACTTTAAAATTTCATTATAAATGGCAGTTTCTAATTGGTTGTGTCTTAATAATTGCCAAAAATGAAATAATAATGAAATTTTTATAGAGTTCTGAAATGTTCACCACCAGAACTTTTGTTTTGTAAGTACTTTTGAAGCATTTAGAAAAATGGATCAACCAGGCCTAATTAGCTGACCCTGTTTAGCTTCCAAGTCTGATGCCTTTATGGTATTTAGGCCCAAGATTACACACAGAAACAAAGTGAGAGCCAATAGAGCTGGTGATTTAAAACACATTACATCACCACACAGGTATGGGAGGACATGCGACATAGTTCTTCGTCCGGTGTGCCTAATTGAAGGCTAGGCCAAAAAGGGCCGTCTGACAAGCCCTCTGAAAAGGGGCCAGTTCCGAGATAGCTCGGGCACTGTCCGGGAGGCGTTCCAGAGCACCGCGCGCCGCTACGGAAAAAGTTCTCTGTCTAATCGTCGATAGATGGCAGGAGCGGATTGATGGCACTGACAACAGATTCTGTTCATCTGAGCGCAGTGATCTCGGGGAGAATACGGGTAAGGCGGTCCTGCAGGTACGCAGGCCCTAGGCCCTGCAAGGCCTTAAAGGTCAAAACCAACACCTTGAAGGCAATTCGGTACTCAATAGGAAGCCAGTGCAGTTGCCAGAGGATAGGTGTGATGTGCTCCCTCACTGGCGTTCCCGCCAGCAAGCGAGCAGTGGCATTCTGCACTAGCTTGAGTTTCCGGATTGTCGACAAGGGAAGGCCAACGTAGAGGGCATATCCAGGGTAGGCAACCGGCACCCACCCAGGCCAGGCCGACCCGGCCACAGGATCTCCGTCTTTGACGGGTTCACCTTCAGCCGGCTGGCACGCAGCCAACCAGTCACGGCTTCAAGGCATAGATGGAGACAATCGGGTATGGAGTCCGGCCTGCCGTCCATTCTCAGCAAAAGCTGGGTGTCATCCGCATACTGATAACACTCCAGACCAAAGTATGATGTGTTCCCTATAGCTGATGTCCATCAGTTAACAAACAGCTTTATGCTATATTTAATTATATTTCCAACATGGCCCAACAATGTACCCAAATATGCTGCATTACACTAGTCTATAAAGGTTATAAAGTAATGGACAACTTCAGTGACTGGGTCTGCATTTCAAAGGAAAGGTTGGCATTTCCATATTACTCTATGACAGAAAATATGTTTTCTGCATCTAATAAAATGTCTGATTTTCAGAACTTTTCCATGGCTTGTCATTATTTTATAAATATATTGACATTTTGCAAGATGTGTACTAACATTTCACATTATAACTCTAATGCACATTCAAATTTTCTCTGATCTTTCAAAGAATTGGTTTTTTTAACTGAGGATGTAATTATCCACATTTTTTAATTTTAGAGGGATCTAAGGGAGCAACTATATATAACAGTAAACAACAACAAATAAATAAATCCATAAAAGAATTCTAGAATATTTATTAGCTATTGGAGTTTGGATCAAACTATGGCATTGGGAAAGAGCTTTAACACTCTTCTCCATAATTTTACTTGCACCCCAAATACACCTATTTGTCCCGTGTCTTAGCTGAAATGTGACAGATTTCTTGAGAAAGGGGGAGCAAGTATTTTTGGAAGGTGATTTTCACAGAGAAATAGCAGGATGCAATATGGAGATAATTCTTCAATCATTTCATTTTTTTGCATGGAAGAAGAAATGTGTCCACTTGGCAAAATAATATGTTTTTGTTCATTTTTTAGACATTTTTCTTCCCTTCAGGCCTTTTAAAATTGCTCAAAATTTGAGACTTTGTACATTTTAAAAATGCAAAACCAACATTTTTACAAAGAAAACAGCTATCTTTTCTGCAAACAATGTTTTGCACAAAAGTCTCTCTCTCTCTCTCTCTCTCTCTCTCTCTTCCTATATATATATATATATATATATATATATATATATATATAATATCTCACAACAGTGGGCATCTTGATGTACCAAGGTAGCCTTTCTTGTCGTGGAGGAGAAAATTTGAAATATTCTTTATACCCCTACAATCTCACCTCCAAGGACAATAGACAAAGTGATCCCAGCTCTTCTGGTGTCATGGAGCAGGATTTGAAGTTTAGATTGTAAATCTTCAGGGCAGTGACATCTCTTTACTATTTGTTTGAAAAATGTATAGATCTCTTTTCAGTGAACATCTGAAAGTGCATATAGTTACATTTATACTACAAGGAGGCCATGGCATTGTTCTTTCCTGTACTTGTTAACACTGTTTTTGTTGTACTAAGTGCCTTATAATTTCTTTATTGCAGTTAGGTTTACCAAGATGGTTTTAAAAACATATCAGTTGTTGACATTTTACATATCCAAAAGTGTATCAGGGAATGTTTCTGCATTGACTATAACTTGTCCCATGCTATAGAAAATTCACATTTTAAGGAGAAATCTGATATTTCACTCCAATAGAAGGACCACACTGCTTCGTGCCAAAAAGAATTCCACTTCAACCTCACTTTGCTTCTACTTTTATTATTTGTGACGAGATGATTTGTCACGTGATGTTTTAAAAACAACGGAGGGGTGATTCCTGTGGCAAGATTATTGGCAGAGCTGGCTTCGCTGGCACCTACTTCTCCTTAACTGTCTATCTCAAAGCATTCGAAAGCTGAGCAGGTTAGGTGACAGAAATGAAGGTATTGGAAAAGGCAGGCTGTAGTTTCACTTTGCTCCACAACACTGCAGCAAAACGGACGTTGTGCAGCAAGGACAAGACAGAAACAGTGCCTCGTGTATTCCTAAGATCTGGTTAACTGCAGACACCAATTCACACTTGTCTGAAGACAGGTGACAAAAATAGAAAGACAAGAGAGAATGTAAGCCGGGTTCCAGTAGTATTTCTCCATACTGAAGAATCCCAACTAGAACAAACAACATTTGGAACCGATTATTATTATTATTATTATTATTATTGCTTTTCAAATAACCCCACTTTAACACCTTGTTTGCAAGCACACTGTATTCTGGGTTTAAAAAATGCATGAGAGAGGCTTTGTTTTGCAAATGCAATTTGCTACGGATCCTCTTTCATCCGGTCTCTTTTTTCGATGGAGAATTATGAGAGGAAATATTAAACCTCCCCCTTACTGTTTACTTCCAAGTGAATCTCTCATTTAAATCAGATGTCTTCTGTCAATCCCTGTTTGCTCCCCCTTCCCCTGCCCCACAGCAGGAAAGAACGGGTGTTATCCACTGAAATAAATGAGGAGAAACAGATGCGCAAATGAAAATAATAGAACAGATAAAGTGGCTGAAAAATGGGTTATTTAATTCAGGCTATGTACTACAGAACAATATTAAATGACCTCTTATTAAGGCAAGGAGGTTGCTAATTAAAGCTAACACTGGAGATGTAGGTGACTTTCCCCCCTTTCCTTCTCCCCACTCTTTCTTCCTCCACCACCGCCCCCCCCCCCAGCAAGGATCCATGTTAAAACTTGGATCTCTTCCCTCCCTCCCTTCAATCTATCTAGCCGGAGACTTCACCTCAGTTGACAGCTACGGCAAGCCTAAACTGACAGCTCTTCAAAACCCGCTGAAGAAACCCAGCATTAATTAAGTCATTGCTGGACTGTAATTTCCTTGAGAAGTAAAAAATTCTTACACAAGAAAAGGTTACAGAGACCTTTTCTGTGTCAAAATTACCATGCGGCATGAATATTAATGCTCTTAATGAAGACAACCTTTGCTTCATCAAGAAGGTTCTGGAGCAGGTGCCAAGACTGAAGTCTCATTCGGTGGATATCCAAACTCCCCCCACCCCATGAGAAGAGTATTCCCCCCCTTTTTAAAACCAACATTCTTCACATGACCTCTCCCCCTCTCTTTTTTAACAGATAAGGGAGGAATCTTTACCCTCTACTTTGAAATCAAACATTTAAAGATTTCATTCAAGACATTAGTCAGGGCTCATAGACAGAGAAAGAGAGAGGGAAGGAGGGGGATTTGAAGGGGCTTATTTATACAAGATCTCACACATGCTTAAATAGATCATAGCAGTGTTCATGTCTAATATTGCCCCAGGGTGCTCCCGGACACATTTATTCCAAAAGGTTTTTGATGAAAGCAACCATTTAGGAGCCAAGGGGCAGATCCGGTCTTCTCCTTTGGGGGCAGAGAGCGCTTTCTGTTTCATAAGGAGAACAGCTGGGAGGGGGGAGAAAACACTCTACACTACACACAGCACAAAGCCCATTTGGAGAAGAAATGGCGTCTTGGTATCAGTTGTTACCTGGCTCTGCCTTTTCTTATCTATTCCTTGAAGAAAGAGAGCTTAGAGGATTTTGAAAGCTGTTTAGTGCCTGATTTAGCAGCCTTTGTCACTGAGTGTATCAAATATTGAGAGCCAGAATGATGTAGTGCAGAGCTTTCCAAACTGTGTGTTGCAACATGTTCGTGTGTCAGCTGTGTGTCAGCTGCATTGTGTAGGTGTGCCGCACAAATGAGAAACTGCGGAGTCTACCTTAAATAAACAATAAATCATATAATGAGGTATGTTGTGTCTCCACAAATTTTGTTATCACAAATTATGTATGTATCTGTATTCCCTGTGAGCAGTTGGCTTAACCTCCACTTTGCTTTTAAAAATAAATGACTGTGTCACAAAATGATGCATGTCTAAAATGTGTGTCAACAACATGAAATGTTTGGAAAGATCTGGTGTAGTTGTTTAGCCACGGGACTACATTATGGTGGCCAGGGTTTGATTCCCTTCTTGGCAGTGGAAACCCACTGGATTACCTTGGGCAGGTCACACAGTAATTGTAGGATTGCCATAGATTGGATACAACATGAAGGCAGATAGTAACAATAAATATCAAATCTAAATTTATTCCCATCTGACTAGACATTTTACCATATAGTTATGCCACACATGTAACTGTGTATCATGCTTGGTAAAATGTCCTAGTTGAATCAGACTTGGGGATTGGTGATTTGCAGATCTGAGCAATCGTATGGATAATCCTGAACTATTTCAGTGTCTTCGTTGTCTACAAATCACATCACAGTCCTCATTTAATAATTTGGATTTAAAGTATCGTACCCCAAGTATTTGGATTTAAACTATCGTACTGTGTTTTTAAATAGGCTTTTAAAATAGGTTTTTAAATAGTTGCCATTTTCTGGAAAGTGCTTTCTCCATTTGAAGGGTATTCCAAAACTATAACACCACAGGAAAAAAGGCCCTTTCTTATGTACTCACTAGCTTGGGGACCCGGCCCTGCCCGGGTTATTTGAGAAGCACAGCAGGATGTAGAGTGGCTCATGGGGGCTCTGTGTGCCAAGTTTGGTCTTGATCCATCATTATTGGGAGTTGCAGTGGTATCATGAAATTACTGAAGGTAGTGCAAGTCCCATCATCTCTGTTCCCCCCCCAAAAGTGTAGTAGGATGTAGATTGGGTCATGGGGGCTCTGTGTGCTAAGTTTGGTCTGTATTGGTGAATGAATGAGGGATGCATTGTTTTTTGGAAGTGAGTGAAGGTACTTCAAGTCCCATCATCCATGGTCCGTCTCACAGTAAACTGCACCAGGCTGTAGAGTGGGTCATGAGGGCTCTGTGTGCCAGATTTGGTGTTGATCAGTCATTGGATTAGGTTTGTAGCAGGATTGGGAAGTGAGGGAAGGTACTGCAAGTCCCATCATCCATGTTCTGCCCCCCTCCAAACTTCATTAGGATGTAGAGTGGGTCACTGGGGCTCTGTGTGCCAAGTGTGGACTTTCTCAGTGTTTTTGGGGGGGCCACAGTGGTCTGTGGGAACAGAGGGGTGTGAAAATACTACAAATTCCATCTTCCATTGTCAGTCCTCCCCCGAACCTCACCAGGACGTGAAGGCAGTCATGGGGGTTCTGTGTGGCAAGTTTGGTCTCAATCAGTAATTGGATGAGGGTCGGAGCAGGCTTGGGAAATAAGTAGAGGCACTTCAAGTCCCATCATCCATGGTCCACCTCTCCTTGGATTAGGTTTGTAGCAGAACTGCACCAGGGCTGTGTGTGCTGAGTGTGGTCTGTATTGGTCCCATTTTTGTGGCCTCGGTGGTCTGTTATGGGAACCAAAGTGTTGGAAAAGTACTACAAATCCCATAATCCGTGGGTCATGTCCCCCATAATCCGTGGGTCATGTCCCCGACCCGCGCCAGGCGTAAAAGGGGTTAGGGGGTTATGTGTACCAAGTTTGGTGCAGGTCCATCACCCGCGCTGGTCGCTGTTGTGAAAGTGGCTGCCACATATCCGTCTGGCCTGTGAAAGTGGCTGCCACATATCCGCCCTGGCCTGTGAAAGTGGCTGCCACATATCCGCCCTGGCTTGTGAAAGTGGCTGCCACATATCCGCCCTGGCCTGTGAAAGTGGCTGCCACATATCCGCCCTTGCCTGTGAAAGTGGCTGCCACAATCCGCCCTTCCTCCCTTCCGCCCTCCGCATACACACAAACATTCCGTTTTATAAAGGTATACAGATACAGATATGGTGTGTTGTGGGCATTAATTTAATGGAAATGAACATGCCTTATTTGTCTGTCCCTCTCCATTGGTGCCACCTTGCAGTGGGGGAGAAGCTTGCATACCCTAATGAAGTTGTGAGCTCTGCTGACGGTGGCATAATAGTCACCGCTTGGGCCTCCCATGCCAGACAGGTCACAACCAAAGGGTCTGACAAAGAACGTCAATGGGCAGGATGGGCTCACTAGCCTTTTGGCAACCATCCTAAGAGAAGGAAAACTCTAAATTCAAACCTGGGCAGATGGTGCTTGTGTAACCCTGTAAAGTCAACCATCTAAGAGAAGGAAACTCAAATCAAACCTACGACCTGAGGACCTCGCTGCCACCGTCCAAGCTTGCTAGGCCCCGGCAGACGAACCTTTGGTTTAAAGGGTGAGGCCAGTTCTGTGCATGCTACACTCCACCAGAAAAATCCATTGCACAGGCTCGAAGGACACATTCAACTTCCGAAAAGGCACTGTAGCGATAGGCAAGGGAGGAAACGGCAGGTGTAAAGATGCACTGGAAGCCGCAGACCTAACCCTGCATGCAGGCGGTTCAGGACTTTGGTCGCTCGAGACTGACCCGGGAGATGACAGTCTTGTTTGGTAGCATCCTGAATGACCAAGCAGCCTTTTTTAAAGGAGAGCACTGCTTGCTCCATATGGAGAGGGGGCTAGAAAAGGTGGCCTAATGAAAGCTCATCTCCATCTACCCAATTGGCTGGCTGCAGCCAACGGGCATCTTCTGATGCGGTCGAACAAAGACAAAGAAACAAAGGCCAACACCTGCCTGCAAAGGTGCAAATAGACTGACACTTGCATGCTGGAACATCAGAACCATGCAAGATTCTGCAGATAGTGGACGTCCTAAGCGTCATTCTGCTCTAATAGCCCATGAACTATCACGGCTTAATATTGACATCGCTGCTCTTAGTGAAGTTCGTCTCCATGAGGAAGGCAGCCTTAAAGAACACGGTGCCGGCTACACACTCTACTGGTCTGGCAAACCCAAAACTGAAAAACATCTTTCAGGAGTAGGCTTTATGATTAAAAATTCCATTGCCTCTAAACTCGAAACGTTGCCGACAGGTCACTCTGATCGCATTCTCTCCTTACGCCTCCCTCTTCAGTATATATGCCCCAACTATGCAAGCTGACCCTGTGGAGAAAGACAAATTCTACTCAGACCTATGCCACCTCATACAAAAGGTCCCTGCAGAAGATAAAATCATTATCTTTGGTGATTTCAATGCCAGAGTAGGAAAAAACTTTGTAGCCTGGAAAGGTGTATTAGGCAAGCACGGTGTTGGAAACTGTAATGATAATGGACGCCTCCTGCTAGAGTTTTGTGCAGAACAGCAGTTGACTATTACAAACACTTTATTTCAGGAGAAAGATAGCTTGAAGACCACCTGGATGCATCCCCAATCCAAGCACTAGCACCTCATTGACTATGTTTTAGTGCGCCAGAGAAACATTTGTGATGTCCGTCATACTCGAGTGATGCCCAGTGCAGAATGTCAAACAGACCATCGCCTTGTAAGATGTAAACTAAATCTACACCTTAAGCTCAAACCCAAGAGAGGTGGCATCTTAAAGAGGAGACTCCAAGTCAACAATCTGTCTGTCTATCTTGCCACTGTTGAAAATGAGGACTTGGTCGGGGCACGAATGAATTACCATTCAGAATCACAAAAACTGCTGCATATGCAGGGATTAAAAATCTAACTTTGAAGCATTAAGAACTCAAATCCCTATCTTTATCTCTATCTGTAATTTTATACCTACCTCTGTTTATCACATCTCTTCCCTCCATCCATCGCCAAAAATGTTACACACAACCTGTTAATTCTTTGGCATAAGGATGTATACTGAAAGTCAAGATGATAAAATGTGTTTTGTTCTTTCATAACTATCTATTCTTCCAAGCCCAAGAGTGCATCTACACTATAGAATTAATACAGTTTGACACCACTTTAATTGCCATGGTCCAATGTTATGGAATTCTAAGAACTGTAGTTTGGTGAGGCACCAGAACTCTTTGACATAGAATGTTAAAGACCTTGAAATACCACAACTCCCATAATACCACAGCATTGAGCTATGGCAGTTAGGGTGGTATCAAACAGCATTAATTCCACAATGTATATGAACCCTCAGTCAGGTCTTGGTCCCATTTAAAATACTGGGATAATTAAGTCATGAATAACTTGTTCCACTGATTTTAAGGGGGTTAAGGCCTAAGTAACCTCTTCTGGGTCTCACCCAGTGTTTGGGTTCATTTGGGTCACATTGCTAAAGGTATGTTAAAAGGAAAATAATTAGGGCAATGCATATTTAAAGGCTAAAAATTAGATAGAGGTACTCGTCAGTTCTGCTCTGTTTGCAAGTGCTAATAAGTTTGGAAAGCTTATCATATGTTAATTAAGTAATGTTAATTATGTCATGTTAATACATCTGCAGAAGTACTGAGTTCTTACAGTTTCTTTATATTCCTGGTAATGTACCACATGCTCAGGGACAAAGTTACACAGTCTTTTGTATTTTTAAAAAATACTAAAGATGTAGTCACACAAAATATTCCATATGTTACCATTGAAATCAAATCATTCTGGTATTCTGATAATCATCTACATTTTAAAAAAACCCACACCACACAAAGACAAAATACATTCTAAGTCAGTTTTGCAGGCTTCCACAGGCGGTGATATTTTGCATTCATATCTCATTCATACTATGAATGACTATAAAGATACCTACCACACTTTCTCCTATCCATTTCTACTCAGAAGTAAGCTGCAGAAATATCAGTGAGACTTCTTCCCAAGAAACTGATCTAAGGTTGCAGCTCATTGAGACTGTGATTGAGTGTAGTGTAGTGTATACTAGACCGAATTAGGCACCTGTGCGGAAGGGCTCTAAGGCTGGATCTACACTGCCCTATATCCCTGTATCTGACCCCAGACTTTCTGCTTTGAACTGGATTATTGGGTCTACTCTGCAAGATAATCTGGGATAACGAGATAATCTGGGATCAGAACCTGGGATATAGGGTAGTGTAGATCCAGATCATACATGGTCCCACTCAATTCTCACAGAGTCGATTGCTTGTCTGATAGAATCTATCCATCTGAAATGTGACCTTTTTGTCATTTTTTTAGTGAGTCCTCTTTTCTCCACAACAGCTCCAGTTTAGTTGGCTTCTCTTCAGATCGTATAAATCTTTCGCCTTTAACAGCTCCAGTTTAGTTGACATAGCTTCCAGGGAGAATTCTAGCTGGATTTTTTGAGAACTCGTTTCTTTGTACTTTAGCAACAGTACGAGGGTGGGTCCATAAATCTGTGACTTTTTGAGTGAAACACAGTTTTTTGGATAAAAAATCATTTTATTTTTCAACGTAGTCTCCTTTGAGCTCTATACACTTTGTCCAATGTTTCTCCAAATTTTTCATCCCTTCCAAAAAATAAGATTTGTTGAGGTCATCAAAATAGGTATTTGTTTGTGAGATGATTTCATTGTTGGAGTCAAATCTCTTTCCGCCGAGCCATTTCTTCAGGTTTGGAAACAAGAAATAGTAACCCGGGGCTAAATCCGAAGAATAAAGCGGATGAGGGAGCAATTCGTATCCTAATTCATGGATTGTTGCCATGGCAACTGCACATGTGTGCACGCTTGCATTGTCCTGGTGCAAAAGAACTTTCTTCTTGGCCAAATGCGGTCGTCCCCCCCCCCCCTCAAATTTTCATTAAATCGACCCAATAAGTTGGTATAATATTTGCCATTGATTGTTTTACCCTTTTGAAGGTAGTCAATGTGGATTATACTGCATGCATCCCAAAAACGGTCACCATGACTTTTTTGGCTGACAAACCCACCTTGGCCTTGTTTGGCACCGATCCACCCCGAGAAACCCACTGTTTTGACTAGTGTTTGGTCTCTGGTGTGTTGTGGTGGAGCCACGTTTTGTCCACGGTTACGAAACAGTGCAAAAACTCATCCATATTGCAATTGAACAATGCCAAAAACTCCTGCAAAATTGTCAGACAATTGCATTTGTGGTCGATTGTGAGCAAAAGCTGCACCCATCTTGCGGAAAGCTTTCTCATACCCAAGTGCTCATTTAAAATTGAAACCACTGAGCCATGTGAGATGCCTATGGCTTCCACAATCTCTCGCACTTTCAATCTCTGATCGGCCAACACCATATCGTGAATTTTTTCAATTGTTTCAGGTGTAGAGACCTCAACTGGGCGTCCAAAACGTTCGGCATCTCCCATGCTTGTACGACCACAACGAAATTCAGTAAACCGCATTTTTAACATTGAAATTGATGGTGCAGAGTCCCCATAGTATTTATCAGGCTTAGCCTTGGTTTGAGTGATGGTTTTATCCCGCAAAAAAAATGCTTAATGAGCACACGAAATTCACTTTTTTCCATTTTCTCCTCAAATCATGCGGTAGTCTGCTATCAATGGCTGTCAAACACAAACTAAATGACGCAGTTTGTTCAAATGTTGACAGGAGTCATTTGAGAGATGCCTGTTGACAGGAGCAGTGTTGCCCTTTCAGCTAAGAGGCGGGAAATTCAAAAAGTCACTGACTTATTGACCCGCCCTCGTACATCACAAATCAGATGATTTTCTTCCTAACAATTTCCTTAAATGTCCAGCTTTCACACCCATACACAGCTTCAACCATCCTAACTTTAGTATATGTTGATGTGTCTGTACACTTGAAACTCTTGCCCAGTTCCTAAATAGCTGCCCTTCCAAATCCTAGTCTTCTGATGTCATGACTGTATCTCTATTCTAATAACTGATTGTCCCTTATCAACATGTAAGGATCTGGCCACAGCCTTCTTTTGCTCAGGGCTAGTTGAGAGAAGGAGCAGCCATGCAGTCTGTACTGAGCCAAGCAGCAGGGTCCGTCCAGGCTGTGGTTTCTGCCCAAGAAACTGAGAGAATTATTCTAAATACGTACAAAAGAAACTGTTCTACAAGAGAAGCAAGGTACATGGGTGAGAAGGGGGGAGAGATTGACAAATGGACTATTAATTATACTTTTCATCTTTACTTACCACTCACTCATGATCTAATCACAGTCCTGGGTAACATATAAAAATAAATCTGAATATTTACTGTTGAGACAAGTAATGCCCTATTTATATTAAAAAGGTAAGCCTGTGATGTATCTTTATGGGTGCTGATGTAATAGCTATTAGATTTATAATGTAGAGAAGAAGCATAATTTTATTAGGAGGAGCAATAGTTCACAATCTTATTATTGTTTATTGCTGACGTCAGGGCTGAACTATAATAAGAAGCATATAACAACTGCATATAATAAAAATAAATGTTTTGTTAACATTTGCAGGCAAATGCTTTAAAAGCAAAAATGTTGGTTTTGAAACGCCAATCTCAGTTGCTTTCCATTTCTTTTTGCTTGCAATAGTAATAGCAAAAGCTCTGTTTGGAATTGAGAGCCAGAATAGGCAACTTGCAGCGATTCAGATGTTGTTAGACTAAAACATCGTCAGACTCAGCCAGCATATACAATATTGTAGGATGAAAGAATCTAATAACATCTGGAATCCAATATCATCTGAAGATTCACACACTTTCTCTCTGCCCTGCCGCATTCAGAGCAATGGTCTCTGTTTAATGCTAGGGAGAATTCTTCCTGATCTCATGTTGAATTTCCTTTGCTTTGGGAATAAAGTAGAGGGAGAGGGCAACCATGGACAATATTTTGGGTTATTTAAAGGGAAAGTCAGATTATAAATGAAGAAAGATGAAATATTGTAAATATCCAAAGGAGGTTTCCTCTGTCTACTGCAGTGTTGCTCATCCTGGGGGTTGGGACCCTTGGAGGGTCGCAAAGGGTTTTTCAGAGGGGTCATTAAAGATAATCAGAAAACAGATATTTCTGATGGTCTTAGGAACCCTTTTGACAGAGAAGGCTGAAGATCTCTCTGCCTGTCCTTCTCTTCCTTTTTGGTGTTGGTGAACTCCCAGAATTCAAAAATTGGAAATGCACTGGAAATGTGGCGCAGCTGGCTGAGTGTCAGCTGCATAAGATCTCTCTGACCAGAAGGTCATGAGTTTGAGGCCTGCCCGGGTCGAGGTGGGCTCTTGACCTATTTGCGTAGCCTGTTGTCGACCTCTGCAACCCAAAAGACAGTTACATCTGTCAAGTAGGAAACTAAGGCACCACATAGTGGGGAGGCAAAATTTAATTGATTTACGAGGCCATAAAGATCTCCAGGAATGCACGCTGAGGATCGCTGAGGAAAGCACGCTGAGAAATGATGGAGTGCGACAGCTCCCCCTGGTGGCCAGATGTTAAAATATTGCCTCTATTTGTGTGTCTGTCTGTTGGTCCAAAAGGCATTAAATGCATGGCTATATGTGTTCATTGTAATCCGCCCTGAGTCCCCTGCGGGGTGAGAAGAGCGGAATATAAGTAAAGTGTTTGCTCACAATCGACTACAGATTCATTGTGGGCTGGGTTCAGAGTGCTCTTTGCTTGTAGATGAACTATAAATCCCAGCAACTACAACTCCCAAATGTCAAGGTATATTTTCCCCAAACCCCACCAGTGTTCACATCTTGGCATATTGAGTATTCCTGCCAAGTTAGATCCAGATCCATGATTGAGTCCACAGTGCCCTTTGTATGTAGGTGAACTACAACTCCAAAACTCAAGGTCAATGCCAACCAAACCCTTCCAGAATTTTCTCTTGGTCAAGAAATTTGGGTGTATTGAATATTTGTGCCAAATTTGGTCCAGTGAATGAAAATACATCCTGCATATCAGATATTTACATTGCAATTAATAACCGTAGCAAAATTAAAATTATGAAGTAGCAACGAAAATAATTTTATGGTTGAAGGTCACCACAACATGAGGAACTGTATTAAGGGGTAGTGGCATTAGGAAGGTTGAGAACCACTGATCTACTGTCTTTGACCCAGCAAGCATTAAGAAGTCCAATTCTGTTTTTATTAGGTTTCACTTGTCTCAGTTTTTTAGAAACATAGAATGGGAAGAGACCACAAGGACCATCTAGTCCCATTTGTTATTCTGCATGGTGACTTCTATAACAATATCAAGTTAACACCTATATAGGAATAATATTTTGATTGAGGTATTTTATCAATACTCTGATATTCTGGGATCATGAAAGTTACTTTGCTTTGAACAATAGAGAAACTAAAAAAGAAAGAATGGAAACTGTTTTGATTTCCTTTATTCAAATGTAAGAAACCATGGGATTATTGTAAATGAATGAAAATACTATATTTGGGACAGACATTAATGCAAGCTTATACCTACAGACAAAGTAACCTCCGTTTGCTGTGCACAAGAATGGTGCATTAAAAGCCAATGCACCATAGTTGGCTGATCCAATCTTTGTACATTTTGGCTTTAGAGAGTGGTTTCACCCTCAGTGGTGTACCTGTGGCCATTGGCTACAATGTCACATGCTTACATTAAACCAAAGAGCTTTGCTTTTTGTAACAAAATTTTCTGCAACCTACACAGGGTTTGTTGTCGTCTCTGAAGAACAAAGAGAAAAATTTATGGAAGATCAAACAAATAAACAAACATTGCAATAAGTGATGTCAATGAACTGAGTTTTTTTTCACCTAATGTCAGGGATTTTTTTGTTGTTGTTGGTACCCTGGTATTATAAATAATAGACTATCCAGTTGCACATACCTTACATATTATGAAGCTGTACCTTTTCTTGAGGTTCTGGTGGCATGTACAAATTGCTCATGCCATACTTGTTGTGTATCATGTTGTAAAAGAAGGAATATGAACAGATTAATTAAACTGAACTGGCCACTTGCTCAAGAAGAACTAAACTAAGGCTATATGTCTATCCACACTTGCCTGTGGATAAACCTTTTTGAACTCTGTGGAACTACCCTATGAGTAAATATGGATGATTATGTCTTTTATTTACCATAGTGGACTTCCTGTTTAAGGGAAATTTGAAGTCTTATTTTATTTATCAGGAGCGAACCAAACAGTTGTATTGCATTAAAAAACAAACAGAAAACAAAGTCTGCAGACCTAGTATTCTATTAAATGTCTTTTGACCAGTAGCTGGCCATTTGGAGTGCCTCTGGTGTTGCTGCAAGAAGGTCCTCCATTGTGCATGTGGCAGGGCTCAGGCTGCACTGCAGTAGGTGGTCTGTGGTTTGCTCTTCTCCGCACTCGCATGTCGTGGATTCCACTTTGTGGCCCCATTTCTCAAGGTAGGCTTTGCATCTCGTGGTGCCAGAGCGCAGTCTGTTCAGCGCCTTCCAAGTTGCCCAACTTTCTGTGTGCCCAGGAGGGAGTCTCTCATTTGGTATCAGCCATTGATTGAGGTTCTAGCTTTTAGCCTCCCACTTTTGGATTCTTGCTTGCTGAAGTGTTCCAGCGAGTGTCTCTGTAGATCTTAGAAAACTATTTCTTGATTTAAGTCATTGGCGTACTGGCTGATATTTAAAAAGGGGATGGGCCGGAGATATCACTGCCTTGGTCCTGTCACTATTGGTTGCTACTTCCCGGCAGATGTCAGGTGGTTCAATACCGGTTAAACAGTGCAATTTCTCCAGTGGTGTAGGGTGCAGACACCCCATGATCATGCGGCATGTCTCATTAAGAGCCACATCCACTGTTTTAGCGTGGTGAGATGAGTTCCACACTGGGCATGCATACTCCAGAGTAGCATAGCGCAAGGGCAGGTGTCTTCACTGTATCCAGTTATCATCCCAAGGTTGTGCCAGTCAGCTTTCATATGATATTGTTTCCAGCACCCACTTTTTGATTGATATTCAGGCAGTGCTTCTTGTATGTCAGAGCACGGTCCAGGGTAACTCCCAGGTATTTGTGTGTGCGTTGTGTGCTGCAATGCTCCACTGGGATTCCTTCCCAGGTAATCCTCAGAGCTCGGGATGCTTGTCTGTTCTTAAGATGAAAAGCACATGCCTGTGTTTTAGATGGATTAGGAATCAGCTGGTTTCCCCTGTAATAGGCAGTAAGAGCACCTAGAGCTTTGGAGAGCTTCTGTTCAACCATCTCAAAGCTCGCTGTTTGAACTGTAATGGCACGATTGTCAGATTGCCCTTTCTGTCAGTGGCTGGTCATTTGTGTAAAAGTTGAACCTTGATGGAGCAAGCACGCTCCCCTGAGGAAGACCGTTCTTCTGTTTTCACCATCTGCTTCTTTGGCCCTGGAACTCAACAAAAAAGCTTCTGTTTTATAGCAGATTTCCTATGAGTCGGGTGAGGTGGTAATCCTTTGTGATATTATACATTTTTCTCAGAGGTAGGCAGTGGTTTACAGTATAATAAACCACTGACAGGTCTATGAAGACAGCTCCACTGATCTGCTGCCTTTCAAAACCATCTTCTATGTGCTGAACATAAGAACATAAGAAGAGCCATGCTGAATCGGACCTCAGCCCATCTAGTCCAGCATTCTGTATCACACAGTGGCCCACCAGTTGTACACCGGGATCTCGAGCAGAAGGGAGGGCAAAACCCTCACCTGCTCCCGACCTCCCACAACCACTACCCGGGGAAATCCTGCCTACCTCAACCAACTCCGAGGTGGCACTTGAATGTCCTTTTCAGTAACTACCGATACACTTGGTATCCATGAATCTGTCTAATCCTGCCTTGAAGCTGTCCAGGCTGACAGCTGTCACAACCTCTTCTGGAAGTGAGTTCCATAACCCAATGACCCTCTGGGTGAAGAAATATTTCCCTTTGTTAGTCCTAATTTTCCTACCTTGGAGCTTCAGGGAGTGCCCTCTAGTCCTAGTGTTTTGTGACAAAGAAAACAGTTTTTCTTTATTCACCTTTTCTATCCCATGCATGATTTTATACACTTCGATCAAGTCACCTCTTAAACGCCGTCTTTCAAGGCTGAAAAGACCAAGGCGTTGCAACCTGGTTTCATAAGGGAGCCGCTCTATCCCTTGGATCATTCTTGTTGCCCTTTTCTGTACCTTTTCCAGTTCCGTTATATCCTTCTTAAGGTGCGGAGACCAGAATTGTACACAGTACTCCAAATGTGGCCTTACCATTGATTTGTAGAGAGGTAATACAACATTTGCTGACCTATTTTCGATTCCCTTTCTGATCATGCCTAGCATAGAATTTGCTTTTTCACTGCTGCTGCGCACTGGGTTGACATCTTCATTGAGCTGTCCACCAAGACCCCAAGATCCCTTTCCTGGTTTGTCTCGGGAAAGCTTTGACCCCATCAATTGGTAGGTGTAGTTGGGGTTCTTTGCCCCGATGTGCATGACTTTACACTTGTTTAGGTTAAAATGCATTTGCCACTTTGTTGCCCATTCACTCAATTTCGAGAGATCTTTCTGGAGCTCTTACAATCAGTTTCATTTTTAACTATCCTGAACAATTTAGTGTCGTCTGCAAACTTTGCTACCTCAGAATTCACTCCTACATCCAGATCATTAATGAATAAATTAAAAAGTAACGGACCCAAAACTGAACCTTGGGGTACGCCACTTCTCACCTCTTTCCACCCAGAGAAATGTCCGTTTATTACCACCCTTTGTTTCCTACAGTTTAGCCAGGTTCCAATCCAGGACAAGACCTGTCCTCTGATTCCATGGCTGAAGCGCTTATTTAGGAGCCTTTGGTGAGGGACTTTGTCAAAAGCCTTTTGAAAGTCAAGGTAAACAATATCAATTGGGTCCCCTTTATCTATGTGTTTATTTACACCCTCAAAGAATTCTAACAAGTTAGTAAGACATGATTTGCCTTTGCAGAAACCATGTTGATTTTCCTTCAGCAATGCCTGTTCTTCTATGTGCTTAGTAATTTTTTTCTTTAATAATGGTTTCCATCACTTTGCCTTGAACTGAGGTTAGACTAACTGGCCTATAATTTCCTGGATCACCCCTGATCCTTTCTTTGAAGATCGGAGTTACATTTGCCTCCTCCAGTCCTCGGTACAGTGCCTGATCTTAGAGAAAGGTTATATATTTTGGCTAGAATTTCAGCAATTTCACACTTGAGTTCCTTAAGAACTCTGGGGTGGATGCCATCTGGCCCTGGTGATTTGTTGACATTTAGTTTAGTAAGGCATGTGAGAACATCTTCCTTGTTTATCTCTATCTGGTTTAATTCATTTAATTCCCTCCCTGAAAAAAACTGACTCAGCTGCAGGCATATGTTGTCTGTCCTCCTGTGTGAAAACGGAGGCAAAGAAGTCATTTAGCTGCTGAGTCAGGTTCTGCACTTGTGATGTGCGGTTTTTGCCTTTCCTGAAGCAGCGAAGTTGTTCATCAGCTCCAGCAGCCAGCATCTTGCTTTTGGACCAAAGTTCTTAATTTGTTCCATCTGTAGATCATCCAGGCCAGCTACTTTGCCATTTTTACATTTATTGAGAGCCATGTCCAATTCAGTGAATGTAAAAGTTTCAGTAAGGTTGTTGTTCTCATTGTCTGGTTATCTGACTACTGGTTTCTTTCCTACTTTGGTGGCAAGGTTGGGTTTCCCATTCTTCAAGATCTAGTGTGCTATCTGATCTGCCTTTATGTTGGCATGGGTATTAGTTTGTGAGGGATCATTGTTCAACCATCTTAGCAGCCTCCACGCCTTCTGGCTGCTCCTACCCAAGTCGACTTCTGTTATCAGCTTTATCCACTGTTCTTTCTTGGCTTCAGAGATGGAGGACAAAATGCTCTGCGCTGCCTGAAGAGTTTGTTCACTAAATGTAATAGGTTTCCAACAAGGTCACTGTTTCAAGAGTAATTCCCTGAAGCCTGATCCTATGCATATCTACTTGAAAGAGAGTCCAGCTGAATTAAATGGGAATTAATTTCAAGTAAATTTTCATAGAATGGCATCCATATCTCCTTCATCAGGTTCTTCTAGTCTAAGAGTTTCTCTGCCAACCCCACCCTGATGAATACTTGACACTATGGTTAATAGCAAACCCTATTGAAAACATACCATAGACTCACACTGGACAACCTAGAGCAGTGTTTCCCAACCAGTGTGCCATGGCACACTAGTGTGCCGTGAGTGATCATCAGGTGTGCCATGGGAAATTGGAACCTCCAATACCCTTTCTTCCCCCTCCTGCCTCCTTCACTCGAGCTCCCTTCTTCCCAGCCTTGCTCTGCTCGCTTTGCTCTGGGGTGAGTCTGCGCAGTAGTGCCCGCACGGGTCATGCCTCCCTCCCTCCCCCTCCCCTCCTAAACATGCTCACGCTGCCCCCTTGGGTCAAAATGGCAGCAGAAGCGGCAGTGTAGAAGAAAAAGTAAGTGTCCGGCAGGAGGGAGAAGAAAGGGTGCGAAGGGGGAGGAAGAGGTCTCTGTCGAAAGCTGGCATTGGCAAACTTGGACCTTTCAGGTGTTTTGGACTCCAACTCCCACCATTCCTAGCAGCCTCAGGCTCTTTTCCTCCCTCCCCCCCCTCTCAGCCACTTAAGCAGGAAAGGGCCTCCGGCTGTTAGGAATGGTGGGAGTTGAAGTCCAAAGCACCCAGAGGATCGAAGTTTTCCCATTCTTGTTTTAGGAACCTTAAAGTGGTGAGCCTCCTTCCAACATTGTGATTCTGGATAGAAAACAAACAACTACATAACATAACATTGTTTGAGTCCACAGTGCTCTCTGGGTGTAGGTGAGCTACAACTTCCAAACTCAAGGTCAATTCCCAAGCAAACCCTTTCAGTACTTTCTGTTGGTAATGAGAGTTCAATATGCCAAGTTTGGTTCAATTCCATTGTTGCAAGAGTTCAGGATGCTCTTAGATTGTGTGTTAACTATAAATCCCAAAAACTGTAACTCCCAAATGTCAAGGTCTATTTTCCCCGAACTCCATCTGTGTTCACATTTGGGCATATTGAGTATTCATGCTGAGTTTGGTCCTGATCCAACATTGTTTCAGTCCAGAGTGCTCTCTGGATATAGGTGAACTACAACTCCAAAACCCAAGGTCAATGCCCACCAAACTCTTATAGTATTTTCTCTTGGTTATGGGACTTCTGTGTGGGAAGTTTGTGTCTTTCTGCCATTCCTGCCAGGATATCTATGTTGTGTTCATCGAAACAGGTCCAGGTTTCACACTGAGTGTATAAATACATTTTAAAACATATTAACTATATGTATTACTGTGTTAGAGTGTCATTTTGTGTCATTTTGGTTGATGGTGTGCCCCAGGATTTTGTAAATGTAAAAAATGTGCCGCGGCTCAAAAAAGGTTGAAAAACATTGACCTAGAGACACCCACAAACACTTCCCAACGAGAATGGCTATGCACTACTGTGGATGTTTGTACATGAAACAAAAATGTGTATATATTGGGACCCTTAAAAAGCAAAGACTCACTTCCGGCCGGGCGAAGATGGCGGCAGAATGGGTACTCTGAGGCTCCTTGGAGTGCTGCCTGTCTTTCTGGCCGGGAGGCGATCTACACCCCCCTCCCCATGGACGCAGAGGCGTCCGGCGGGAGCGCGAAGTCGCCAGGTGAGGTCCGGTTGCTCCAAAGATTTCCCCCCCCCTCAAGGGGGAGAGATCGAGCGGGCCCGGATCTCCGCCGTCGCGGCGAGCCAGAAAGGGGGAAGCGGGCGGCGACCCGCATGCACTGCTGGCCCTGCTCGGCCCTTCCCCCCACCCCAAGAAGAGGGCAGGAGACGAAGAAGGCATAGGCAGCAACAGGGGCAATGAGTACCGGGATCAGCGGGCCCCGAAGCAGACAGGAGGCGCCATTGACAGCAGAGGGAAGGTGCCCGGGAGATCGTCGGGGACTCAAGCAGCTCCGAGGAAGCCCCCCACACAAAGGGGGCTGAGCCCCAGCAGTAGAAGATCACGCGGCCAGCAAGAAGGGGTGTCCGGGGGGCAGCCAACCACTCCAGAAAGCCCCAGAGTGAGAAGGGGAAACACACTTTGAGGATCCCAAAATGGCGGAGGAGCCCTCATAAGCTCAGAAGTGGGGAAGAAGAAGAGCTTTTGGCGGGAGCGCCATTTTGGAAGAGGGGGAAAAGCCTTTTCTGCAACGGGGAAGCAGGGAACGGAGAGCCAGAACCCACCAGGACCCCCTCGATATAAAATAGCAGGGGAGGTTAATTGAATTTGTAAAGGGAAAGACCTGTGAATAAAAGAGTTCGCAGGTGGGGGAGAAAAGAAGCGGAAAAGGAGTGGACGGCCGGAGACCCAGAGAGGCAACAGAGGGGCGGAAGAAGGGGCTGAAGGAGGTGATTAACGAAGGCCAACACACAGTCAACCACAGTCGGCGGGAACATTCGACAGGAAGAGCAAGATCACCAGGGAAAGCCCATTAAGACAGGGGGACAATCCTCCTCCCCCCTTCTCCCCCCCTCTCCTCCAGAGCCTGAACAAAATCAGAAAGGCCCTGCTCAAGTCTACAAAAAGACGGCACACACTCACAGAACGCAAGATACTTGCAAGGACTCTCACTCCCCCCATTGACTCCCAGGACGTCTGAAAAACCAGTGGACCCCAACACAGTCAAACCCACCAAAGTGCTGCACAGGAAGGACAGGCACCGCGCTCCAGTGTCCACGGCGAGCCCCCCAGAACCCTCAGAATAAGAACAGAGTGGACTAGGAGAAAACTAAATCGCAGCCATGGCCAATCTTAGAGCTATCAAGGATGTCAAAGGATCCTCCAAAAAACAAACACTCCCCGAAGAAACAACACTCAAAGACATACTGAGGGAGATACAGAAAATAGCAGAAAGACAAGAACAAACACAGAAAAAAGTGGACCTGGTGGCCAGCAGACAAGAGTCACAACACAAAACAGTACAAGACCAGTTGCTAAGCATTAAATCAGATCTAGCAAAAGAATTGTCCCATATCCACAAGGAAATCAAGGAAATAAAGCAAGACGAAGAAAAACTTGCAAGTTCAAAAGGAAAATTGAAGGCCCGGCTGGACAAAATCGAAGCCAAGAACTCAAAGATGGAACGAATCCAGGAAAAACTAGAACAAAATGAGCTCGAATCTTGGCTGCGTTTTCGAAATATTGTGGAGGAGCCTAAGGAGGATTTACAAAAGATAGTCCACAAGCTGACAGCCACCATCCTCCAGAAAGGGGAAAGCGAGACCGCCCAGGAGATTGACAGAGTGTATCGAGTCTCCACAGCGTATGCAAAAAGGAACAATGTACCACGGGACGTGGGGGTACACTTTGAGAGAAGAAGAACTAGAGATGAGGTTCTCCGGGAAAAGAAGAAGGTGGAATCGATGTACAAAGGAAGCAAATAACAATTCTGAAAGAATTTACGGCATCGTCCATCAGCAGCAGAAAGAATTATCGCTTCCTGACGAAAGAGCTAAAAAATAGGAAAATTCATTTTCGATGGGAGAAGATGGAAGGAGTTATGGTCACGTATGGTGACCAGCGGCACTGGCTAATGACAATTGAAAAGGCCAGAGACTTCCTGGACAAACTAAAAGCGAACCACAAACAAAGGTCACAGGCACAAACGAGTCAAAGCGACTCCTCGAAGAAGAGGCGATTCAGCTCCCCAGATCACGAACTGGCTCCGCCCAGGCGGGACTCCCATGGTAAAGGCAAAGACGACGGTATGTGCAACGCGGAGACAGGCCGTGACGAGCAGGACCACACAATAGAAATGCAAGATGAGTGAACTACACGCCCAGGTGTCTTGCTTTTCCAACAACGTTAACGGCCTGAACTCCCCGAACAAACGAAAGAGACTATTCAATACTCTAAGAAGAAAAAGATATGATGTACTGGTGCTCCTGGAAGTTCACATTAAAAAATCACACGCATGCCATCTTGAGAACAAAAGTATAGGCAACCTCTTCCACTCTCTGGCAGAGAAGAAAAGAAATGGGGTGGCCATCTATGTGAATGCCAAGCATACCGCTGAGCTGGCCTTTACCGACCAAGAAGGCAGAATGGTAGGAGTAATGATCAGGGTGGGACTGCAGAGATTGTTAATCTGCAACATCTATGCACCGAACAGCCCCAAAACAAGCTTCTCAAAGGAACTTCAGAAACATATAGAGGACCAAGACTTTGACGGCCTAGTCATGATGGGAGACTTCAATGGGGTAATAGACCCACGAATGGACAGATCTGCGGAGGGAAGGAAAAAACAGGGACCGAGTCCAGATACCAATGGCATGCTCCCAAAGGTGTTCTTACAGATCAGAGACAATCTAGGACTCCAAGACGCCTGGCGCATGCACAACCAAACCAAAAAAGACTTTACGTTCTACTCCCACAGGCACCAGAGTTGGTCAAGAATTGACATGATCTGGCTATCCAACTCCCTGATCACAAAGGTCTCCAAATTAGACATACTACCGAGAGACCTCTCCGACCACTGCCCATTGGAAATGACAATTAACCACAAGCTGCTTACAAGACGATGGAGAATGAACAACAACCTCCTAAAGAAAGAGGAAGACATCCAAAAGTACAAAGCAACAACGAAGGACTACTTCGACCACAATGACAACCAGGAAGTGGCACCCGAAATAATCTGGGACGCCTACAAAGCAGTGATTCGAGGCCACTTGATCCAACACAATGCAGCCAAAAACAGAAACCGCAGGGAGAGGATGCAAGAACTGCAGGGGATGATCAGGATAGAGGAAGCGAAGCTGAAAACGTCACCCAAAAATCGAGAGGCGACCCGCAACCTAGTCACTCTGAACCACCAGAAACACCATCTAGAACTGGAGCAAATGGCCAAAGACCTGAAATTCCTAAAACAAAGGAACTTCCAAAATGCCAATAAGCCGGGCAGATGGCTAGCGAGGAGGATACGGAAAAAGAGACAAGTGGAGATCATCACCAGAATCCGATGCGGTGACAAGTTGACCTCGAGAGAAGATGAAATAAAAGATGGATTTCAACGATTCTTTGCCACTCTCTATGCAAAAGAACAAGTAGAGAAGGACGATATTGTACACTACTTGAGAGAGCAAAAAATAGGAAAAATCCCAGACCATTACAGGTCCATCCTCAACAAGGAAATTTCGGAGGAAGAGATCAGGAAGGCGATCAAGGGACTAGACGCAAACAAAGCGGCGGGACCAGACGGCCTGACAGCGAGACTATACAAGGCCCTGTCCGACGAGCTAGTCACCTTCATGAAGACAATATTCAACAGAGTACTGTCAGAGGGAACGATCCCTGACACCTGGAGGGAGGCCAACATCACCGTAATCCACAAGGAAGGGTCAGACGAATCCAACGTGGCCAACTATAGGCCCATATCCCTCCTCAACACCGATTATAAGATACTAGCAAGCATTCTGGCTGGTCGACTGAAACTCTGGCTCAGTGACTGGGTGGGGACGGACCAGAATGGCTTCCTTCCAGGCAGACAAACCAGGGACAATGTTAGAGCAGTCATTGACCTCTTGGAATACTATGAGGTTCACCCCAAAAAAGAAGTGGCCTTCCTCGCCTTAGACACAGAGAAGGCCTTCGACAACTTGAATTCGAACTTTTTCCAAACCCTGATGTCGGAAATGGACATGGGTGACTGCGGAGAAGGCCTCTGAACGATGTCCATGGGTGAGGGCGATCTACAAAGCCCAAACAGCAAACATCTGGATCAATGGTCAGCCAACAGAGAGGTTCCCTATCCAAAAAGGAACGAGGCAAGGATGCCCCTTGTCTCCCCTGATCTTCGTCTTTGCAATAGAGATCTTGCTGAGAAAGCTCAGAGCAAACCAACAGCTGAAAAGTCCGAGGATAGGGAAACATGCATTCAAAGTTAGAGCCTTTGCTGATGACTTGATCTGTTTCATCGAGGAGCCCATGACCAACATGCAGCTGTGGCTAGCAGACATAGAAAAGTTTGGCAGGTTGGCAGGGCTGAAGGTAAACAGAACAAAAACAAAGATCCTAACAAAAAACATGCCCAAAAAGCGACAAGAACAGCTAGAAGGCCAGACGGGCATCAAAACCTCGAAGTCGATCAAATATCTTGGAATTCATCTGACCGCCCAGAACTCCCAACTGGTGAGAAACAACTACGAGGTCCTCTGGAAAAAAATACAGAAAGATCTAGAAAACTGGAAGCACACAGGACTCTCCTTCATGGGAAGGATAGCAGCCATCAAAATGAATGTGCTTCCAAGACTGCTCTACTTGTTCCAGAACATCCCGGTCATAAAATCGAATCACATCTTTGACACCTGGCAGAAAGACATTCTAAACTTCGTGTGGAACGGGAAGAAAGCTAGGATCAGATATACTACACTAATCGATGGAAAAGAGAGAGGGGGACTGGGCCTGCCAGACCTAAGACTTTACAGCGAGGCCTGCGGCCTTGTCTTCCTGGCAGACTGGATAGACTTAAAAAAGGATGGGCTGCTGGCCTTAGAGGGCTTTGACCTTCAATCGGGCTGGCACAACTTCCTATGGTACGACCGGAAAGAAGAGGGGAGAAACCTCAGGAGACACACGCTGAGAGTGGCCCTAATTAGAGTATGGCAGAACTACAAAAGGCGATTTTCCCACCACATCCCTCTCTGGATCTCGCCCCTGGAAGCAAATCAAAAAAGACTGCTGGGTTGGAGTACCTGGCCCACATATGATGATCTGACCATCAAAATTGGGGGGAAACGATGCTTAAAATCACCAGAGCAGATCCAAATCAAATTCAACAATCTGACATGGCTCCAATACCATCACATCAGGGACTGCTTTAAAAAAGATGAACCTCTGGGATTTGAAGAGAAGGAGGACTTTTGGAAGCCCCTTCTAAAGAATCCCAAGAAACAGATCACCAAGTTGTATGCCAAGCTACTAGAATGGGCCACTGAAACGGAAGTGGTGAAGGAGTGCATGATTAAATGGGCCAAAAACATCGGCCGGCCAATTACGCTCCATGAATGGGAGAAAGTGTGGAGGAAGAGGATAAAATATACTTACGCAATGGAGCTCAAGGAGAACTGGCATAAAATGTTTAACCGTTGGTATATGACTCCCCACAAGCTAGGCCTCATGTATAAGAAGGCCCAAAACAAATGTTGGAAATGTGGCACCCAGGCGGGCACCTTTTATCACATGTGGTGGTCTTGCCAGCATGCAGCGAGCTACTGGAAGAAGGTCCACATTGCCACTCAAAAGATCTTAGGCTACTCCATGGGACGTCGACCTGAAATCTATCTGCTCGGCCTAACGATGGAGGAAGAGCTTCCAGAGGAGAATGCAGAAAGACTCTTTACATATCTATCAACGGCGGCGAGAATAGTTTATGCAAGGAAGTGGAAGAGCGAGGAGATACCTGACACAGAGGAATGGCTGAGCAAAATAAGAGAAGTGATGGATATGGACAAACTTACATACTATCTTAATGAGGCGGGAGGTTGCGCACACAAGAGAACTGATTGGTCTCCAGTTAAGGACTATCTAAAAGCCTGGGGCACCACCTGACGGATGAGGCAAACGCCCCCCCTCTCCCCACCTCATCATTCAGACACATCCAAGAGGGACCCGGCATAAGACTAAGAACATTCAACAAACAAGAATGGACCACCCCCCCCCCCTGAAACACATTGACAGTTTTAGAGAGAAGGAACGTTGAACCCCCATAGAGACTGCCCTCACCCCCTCACCCACCTCTCCTGGTTGCATCTCCCCATAACCCCCTCTCCCCTCCCCCGGCCCTACTCAGATCCAGACCCCCTCCCAACCTCACCCCCTCCCTCCTCCCCTCCCCAGCCCTCCCTCCCCAGACACCTAGTCTTCCCGTGCCCCCTCCACCCCTCCCTCCACAGCCCCCCCTTGTATGTAAAACCTTCAATATTTTTTTTTAAAAAAAGCAAAGACTCCACAATCTCAGTCATCCATGTGAATAATTTCAGCTTTTGGAGTATTTCAGGTTTTTGTGATCCAGGTATTCAATCTATAGCACAGTAATGTTCAACCCTTGGTCCTCCAGGTGTTTGGGGCTTCAACTCCCACAATTCCTAACAGCTGCTAAGAGGGCTAGGATTTCTAGGAGCTGAAGTCCAAAACACCTGGAGGACCAAAGGTTGGGAACCACTGCTATAGTAGAATAGGACATATGTATCATATAACCCTGCTCAGCTACTGAGGCAGAAATCTTCTTAAGAAGAAGTCAGATTTTATAAAAGACACTACTACAACACCAAGCAAGGTGTTGTAGACTAAAGCTGTGTCCTACTATGATGAGGAAGATAGTGTTCCAATGTGGAAATCAATTCAGACCCTGAAAAGGATATGCATACAATTTTACAATGGTCCAAGGTCATACAATCATTGAAATCTGAGACAAGGTAAAAACTTTCCATTTCATCTTTATTATTACCAGTATGATCACTGCACACTGAGAGAGTGTGTAAATAAATTGAATGATTTATCATAGATAGCACATCCACTTCTGCCTTCTATACACACACACACACCTACTTCTGTCTTCCATACACACACAACAACAACAATACAATCCCTTGGTTAGAAACAATCATGGGAAGCCTGATTCTGGTTTTATTTAAAAAGAAACTAAAATTCCTTGGAGGAGCTGTCCATTCTATTTCCATTTAGACCACTTTAAAAAAAAGAATTGACACTATGAATTCCAACTTAATCAGTGTGGTTGCTCATGGTACATCTTTCCAAAGAGACTGCTATCTTGCAAGTACTGTAGGTGTCATGCTGTTACATCTAAACTGTGTTCAAGACAGCACTCCTATCTGATATGAAGAAGTACAGCCATGCATATTTATTTATGTTTGAACTCTTGGCCTCTGTATATACTGTAGGTCATGTATCTGCTCCAAAGCCACCTTATTAATTTTCTACTACTATTCTAGATATGGTGGTTAGACTTTGTCTGAAACTTGAAAGCTCCCCCTTCTTTTCTTTTTCATATTATTCTTTAACTCTTGAGCCACTAGAAAGTAATATTTGTAATAAAGATGTTTAAGTGAAGCAGTAGAGATACATACATATACAAAATTCAAATTAAGTCAGATTGATGGACAATGATGCTGTCTTATTAATCCTGGGATGAAAAAAGAGAGATAATTTGTAAAAATAGTTTGCCCTATTTTAAAAATGCATGTTTTCTTTCTCCCGAGACTGTATATATTAACTCTGCTTCACATAAGTTACTCTTTATATCATGCTTTAAGTCCATAAGAAAGTAGTTTTCACAAAGGGCCCATGGAATGGTGACTCCTACACATCCAAGCATCCACCTAGATAATTTAAGAATAATTATTTACAGCCAAGACTGAAAATCAAATAGGCAGAGAATGTATGGTATTATAGATTTTGGCTAGAATTAAATGAAACTATCCAAGGTTCTGAACCCATTTAAGAATAAGATTCAGGAGAGACCCGGTCGGGCGAAGATGGCGGCAGGGCGGACACTCTAGGGCTCCCTGGAGTGCCACCCGCTCTCAAAGCCGGCAGGCAGGCTCCGCTGGCTCCAAAGATCCCCCCCTCCTCAAGAGGGGGAGATCGAGCGAGCCCGGATCACTGCCACAGCGGCTAGTGGACCAAGGAGCGGGAAGCGGGCGGCGACCCGCACTTACTGCCAGTCCAGCCCGACCTACCCCCCCTCCCCCCCTTGAACCAGACGGCAGGGCAGGAGGAGAAGCTCAGCAAGAGTGAGTACGGGGATCAGCAGCGCCCCACCCCCCTCTCGCAACCGGGAGGCACGTACCGGACTGGGCTCTTGGCTAGGCTGCAAGGGACACATCGCACCTGGGAGCGGGCTCAAAGAGTAAGAGGGAACCCCCCACCCCACCCCCACAGGGAAGAGCATATTGGGAACCTCCAACCACCCCAGGACAGGGAAGAAAAACAGTCAGGATGAGAACCAAGATGGCGGCCGAGCTCCTCTAGACCCGGGAAGGGGGAAGAAGACAAGGACTGGTGGCGGGAACGCCATCTTGAGCAAGAGAAGTGGAGCACTTTTGACAGGGAGACAGGGGCGGGCTAAAGGGGGAATAGACAGGAGGTGGAGCAACCCAAAGCCCTCTCTCTAATACACAACAGGGAGGAAAGGCATTCTAAATAAGTGAATAACTGAACAAGTAAACAAACAACAAATAAATAAAAAATGTACACCTCAAGAGTAAAAGAGCGGAGGATGAGACAGGAAGAGGGATCAGAAGAGGAGGAAATAACTCTGGGGGATGTCCTCGCAGAGCTGCAAAAGATAGGGAAGGCCCAAGACGGTTTCCTGGGAGGATGGATGCCATGCTGTCCCGGCAGGAAGACCAAATGGGCGCGAATCGGGGCATCCCCTTACAGGAAAGATCAGAACTAATGAAGAGGCGCTCCCCACAGGGCCAGGGGCTGCCGATCTTCTATGAGGATGGAGAGGACGCCCCTGGTCAAGGGAGAGAGCGCAACAATATGTGCAGGTGGAGAGGAGAGAGGGAAGGAGAACGAAAGCCGTGGGCAGGATCAGAGGAAAGAGGACCACACCCCAGAAGTATGGAGGCAGACCTGCTGGATGCTGCTGGAATGACCTCGAAGAGCCCTAGCACCCCAGCTCTCCAAGATAGAGAGAAGAGGGGAAGAACCAAGAGGTCACTGCAACACCCAAAAAACCCCAGCCGGGATGCAGCTAAGAAGGACGGCAAAAAGAATGGGACGCAGCCCACTAGGAAGAGAGGCTGGACGGGAACAACCCAGCAAGAAAGGAAGAATAATCTGAAGAAAAGCTGCCCTTATTCTCTTGAGGCGTATTTCAGGCCTACGAGATGTGGCATCCCGGGATGGACACGGAAGGCCTCGAATCGCCTAGGAGAACGGCTAGGATGGAGATTGGATGACGTGAAGGGGCACGGGTCCGGCTACGCTGGAAGACAGGGAACGGACAATGGGCATCAAACGCTGGAAAGATTTTGAGGCTGCAGGAAAAACAAAAGTTCTTTCAAAAGGACAAAAGCTAAAAACAACAGATTGCTCTCAGATACAGAGGGTTAGGAAGGCACGTCTCGGAAAAAGAAGGAAAAAGGAGCCTAGAAAGAAGACCTGTAAAAATGAAGTGACCAGCTCAACAAGGAGGGAGACTGCAAGAGAACACGAAGGAGCACCCATGAACAAGGACCCTAGAAGGAAACAAGCTATTCCTGTCTTTATCTCTTCCCATCACCATTACCCATCACTAGCCTTCCCAGAACCCGGACCAAGCAGCCTCCTTCACCGCCCACCACCCTTACCCCCTTTCTACCCCCATCCCTTGCCACCCCCCAGCACCACCCCCCCCTTCCCACTCCCTCTACCCCCCTCCCATCACCATACTCAGCCTCTCCTTTATTTTTCCTACTGTCCTGTCCCTGAGACTGTTGCCCCACTTTCACTGTTTGTTTGTTTATGGAAAAACCCCAATAAATATTTTTTTTTAAAAAAAAGAAAAAGAATAAGATTCAGGACCCTGGATAGCACCTTTAAACAGGGTTGTTTATGAACATTGTACAGATCTACACATGTCCAAGGTTTTGAATCACTTTATTATTTTAACTAGTTTCAATCTGTCTTCCTTAACGTGTTAAATTGTTTGAAATGTTTTTAGCCTTTTGAAATCATGTTATTGCTTACTTAACTTTAAGTGCATCATGTTGATTTTATTGTATGTTGCTCTGAAATCCTTTGTTTGGAGGGTGGAATATAAATGTTACAATTGATTAATTCATTTTAACCCATGTCTAAAAACTGGAGGCATTGCATTAGATACCATTTTCCACTGCTGACAGTGCAACTATCTCTGTTCTGCCTTATTGGACAGAGGCTTGCGATTTTATGATTTAAATCTAATATTTCTTTGGGCTATAGTGTGCTGTTTTGAGGTAATCCTCATTAGGTTTGGAAGGAATATTTGAAATATTTGAAAAACACTCAGGTTTAACAACTGTCAGGAAACATAGGTAAGCAGAATGGGCAAGTATCTTTATAGTTCAAGATGTATTCTGCATGAAAAATACACATTTTTATGCAGAAAACGTCTGTGCATAAAACAAGTTTCCTGCACTGAAAGCAGTATTTTCTGTTTCTGCCAGCAACATTACCAAATGGAAATTGGTGTTTATTGTGCAGGAAGCTTGTTTTCTATCCTGAAATATATAGTTACTTGTGCAAAAGTCTCATGTTTATTAGTTTGAACAGAGTAAGTCTCAAACCATGAATAGTGTTTGAAAACTGTACAGTTTTCAGTTATGTTGTGCTGTGAAGGGAAATATTGTAATATTTCAAGGAACATGAAAGGCACTGCAGACTACTTCAACCAGAGAAGTCGGCCATATCAGAGCACATGATGAACCAACCTGGACACAGCATATTATTTAAGTACACAAAAATGCTGGACCACTCTAGCAACTACCATGTCACACTACACAGAGAAGCCACTGAAATCCACAAGCATGTGGACAATTTCAACAGAAAGGAAGAAACCATGAAAATCAACAAAATCTGGCTACCAGTATTTTAAAAACCTCTAAAATCGTAACAGTAAATAAAGACAGGGGAGCTCCAGACTGTGCAGTGGTGTTCCTCAGATACATTTCAGTGCAAAATAGAACTTTATGGATGAAGGTTGCTGTCATTGCAGAAAAGTGGTGACAAAAACTGCTGAATGGAAATAGGCATTTAGGAAAAAAAAAAAAAAAAGAACTTTATGGATTCCATATACAAAAACTATGTGGAAATCATTTAGGAAGCAAAAATCAGATTTATTGTTTATGCTATGAAAAATTACCCTGGGTTGCTGTGAGTCTTCCAGGCTATATGGCCATGTTCCTGAAGCATTATTTCCTGATGTTTCACCCACATCTATGGTGGGCATCCTCAGAGGTTGTGAGGTCTGTTGGAAACTTGGCAAGTGGGGTTTACATATCTGTGGAATGTCCAGGGTGGGAGAAGGAACTCTTGTCTGCTGGAAGCAAGTGTGAATGTTGCAATTAACCAGCTTGATTAGCATTGAATAGCCTTGCAGGTTCAAAGCCTGCCTGCTTCCTGCTTGTGTTTAGGATAGCCTCATCAGAGAACTAGCTGCTTAAGTCTCCTGTTTGGGAAAAGGAAGGGTAAATAAAGATGATGATGATGATGATGATGTAGGACAGTGGTTCTCAACCTGTAGGTCCACAGGTGTTTTGGCCTACAACTCCCAGAAATCCCAGCCAGTTTACCAGCTGTTAGGATTTCTGGGAGTTGAAGGCCAAACATCTGAGGACCCACAGGTTGTAGGACATTTTATCAGCAGCATGACTGTTTCCCATAATAAATCACATCTATAGTCTTCTTTGAGGCATACATGTATTGATCATACTTAAACATGTAAAACATGAATGTGCCATAACAGGTTTGCAAACCCAGATATTGAAGAAGGACAGCATTCAGGTATCCAGGCTTAATTGCAGTTCTCTATCAAATGTATTTGGTGGTAAAAACATAATTTACCCTGTATAATCTCTCCAATTTTTTTCTCTAGGCTATAAAGAATAGGTGGGATACCGGAGATTGCACTCCAGATTGTAGTAATTTCCTGGCTTTCCAAATTCAATTGTAATTTACCTCCCACCTTTCTTCTAGTGGTTTTGCTTGATTTGTTTTAGTCTCTCCTCCCCTGGTTTAGAAGCCCTTTTGCAAACGGTCCAGAGTGACCAAAATTGGCAATTGCCCTTTGGAGGTTTCATAGGAACCTACACTCGCACCCACCGGCCTTGCAGGTACGGTTGGTGAGGACGAGGGAGAAGGCCTTCTCTGTAGTGGCGCCCCGACTCTGGAACGCGTTCCCCAATGATATCAGACAAGCCTCACCTTTGGTAGTCTTTAGGAGGAGCCTGAAGACGTGGCTGTTCCAATGTGCCTTCCCATAATAGAGTAGATAACGCCCTGCTGTGTTCAATCTCTGCAAATGTCCTCAGAAGCACTTTAGTTACCTGTTGGGTGACGGCCCCATACTGTTCTTGAAGCCTTCCTGCTATATGCAAACTACCTCTGTCTACACCCAGTGTTTATTTATTTTAAATTTTAACATTTACATTTGGCCTGCCTGAAATGCTTTTAAATTGTCTGTTACTGCTTGTGTTTGAGTTTTATTGATTGTATCATTTTTATAATTGCTATTGTGTTGTTATTATATGTTATTGGGCTTGGTGTCATGTAAGCCGCCCCGAGTCCACTTGGGGAGATGGGTATGGGGTATAAATAAAGTAAAGAAATAAATAGGAACTTTTAATGGGAGAGAATGAATGGTGCATAGGCCTGAGAGAGGCACAAAAATAGCACAAGGGAGCATATGTAGTCCACATTTTTCTCACCTCTGTTCCAAAACAATACTTAGTGTACCATCTTGCCAGTCTCTATTTGCTGCAGTGAACAAGCATTGCAATACAGGAGTTTAAAAGTCTTGAAATAGGGCTGCATAATACAATGGTCTTTTGTGTGAATTTGATTCCTGAGATAAACTTTATCTATTATCCAATGTAAATGACAGTGATGGCATAAGCTAAGGAAAAGCACATGTTTCCGAGCCTCTTTGGCTCTAGCAGAGGGGAAGAAAACGTGAGGTGATGTGCTACGTAAAATACCACAGGCAAGAACATAAAGTGCAAACGGTGCCTCATTCTGTAAAGAGAAGTGATTTGATGCTCACATGTTATGAGTTTATGGGAGGTAAAATGTTCAAGAGCTCTGTCCCTGTTGCTCAGTATGTGACATTACAAGCCTCCAGACTCTCTCCTTCGCATCTTCTAATGACACAAGAGAAGAAGGTTGACATAACACCACGGCATAGCCAACTTCCCCTCCCACACGTCATTCAGTCTGAAAGGTGAAAAATATGACTATGTGCCACTAAATGCCTAATGCCAGATGTTTCTTTCCTAGGAAAATAAATATCACCGTGTCACACAAAGTCCACTTTCATGTCTGTTACTGTGCATTTCAGAAAACAACACAACACTGTGGGAAAATTGTGCATATTAATCACTGTAGCAAAATATTCTAACCCAAGTGTTAAAATCATTGTCTGATACTCAATACACCCAAAACTTTTTAAAAAATGAAATAATCTCAAATGTATATTTGTGCCCTGTCAATAAAAATCAAACAGAACTGCTTTAGGAGACATAACCCCAGGTTTCCCTTCAGTCTTACATCGGTGTCTGATAACCGTACAAATATATTTTATTCAGTTCCCAGAGTGGATTTAATACTTTTGATTCCCTGCTGAGTCTAATAAAAACAGAGAGAATAAACTGATTTCCTGTTCACAGTTATGTCACTCAATCACTCAAATATATATATGCATATCCTGGAAGGTGGAGTTTTTGGGGGTGGGGAATGCATCCTGAAAGCCTTTCCCATTTTTGCTTTATAAACTAGAACTGGAGATGCCCCCAAAATGTGTTTTTTAAAATATGTCCTTCATTTGGTTATAGTATCCAAAAAAATCCTGTGCTGTTTTGGTATGGTTGCAAAGAGACTTGAGCTGTTTTGGAATTGAATCCCTAAGAAGTCCTGTAAGAGGGTGGATATTTTAGATGTGTCTGCCGGGAGATTCCTGTTGAAATAGGGACATTCTCAAAGGCAGATTTTGCAATCTGACTTTTTCTTCTTTTTAAAGGCACAGATGGATTTTGATATGCGTTGTGTATGGGTACAAAGACAATAATTCGGAATATCTACAGGCAGTGTCTGAGTTATGTTTGACTTATGTACATCTCCTAGTTATGAATGTGCTCCCTCCCCCACTTGCCACCCAACCACGCTTTAGAGGTCACATCCTCACCCGGGTGGAAAAGTTGAGGATTGCATCCAAAGACCCTGCCCTGGCATCCGGCATGATGGGAAATGTAGTTCCCTTATTCTACATTTGCATAGAGTCCACTGGAAGCCCACACAGAAGGGAAGAAAGACTTATGTCAGGACTAAGGCATTGTAGAATTTGTATGATCTCACTTACATACAAATTCTACTTATGAAAAAACCTATAGAACCTATTTTGTTCATAACCTGGGGACTGCCTGTGCAGTAGTTTCATTTGGTTTTAAAGTTTTACAGGGTGTTAAATATTTCAAAGATTTTGCTCCTTCCTTATTTAACTGGGGAAGAAACACTTCTATTTTAAATAATAATAATAACAACAACAACAACAACAATACTTTATCTGTATTCCACTCTATCTACCCGAAAGGACTCAGGGCGGATTCCAGCATATAAAGACACAGGCAAACATGCACTGCCTCAAAATGATGACACACAGATACACTGATAAAGGTAAAGCCTTACCCTTCATTTCCAGCTCTGGGGGGTGGTGCTCATTTCCATTTCTAAGCCAAAGAGCATTGTCCATAAACATCTCCTAGGTCAGTGCTGTCCAACTTCTAACCGGCCAAGGGCCGGATTCCAGGTCACTGATGACCTGGGGGGCCGCCCGGCCCCGCCCCTGGCCCCACCCCTGGTCACGCCCCGGCCCCGCCCTGGTCACGCCCGGCCCCGCCCTGGCCATGCCCCGGCCACGCCCCCGGCTGCCGGGAAGCTTTGGGAGAGAGGGAGGAGCCACGCGGCACCCCCTCCCTTCCAAGGCATCCTAGCTGGGGACCCCCTCCCTTGCAAAGCATCCCGGCAGCCGCAGAAGCCGGCGCTGGCTTCAGCCGCTGCTGCGATGCTTTGCAAGGGAGGGGTGCCGCTGGGACCCCCTCCCTTGCAAAGCATCCCGGCAGCCGCAGAAACCGGCGCTGGCTTCAGCCGCTGCTGCGATGCTGCAAGGGAGGGGGTGCCGCCGGGGACCCCCTCCCTGCAAAGCATCCCGGCAGTCGCAGAAGCTGGCGCTGGCTTCAGCTGCTGCTGCGATGCTTTGCAAGGGAGGGGGGTGCCGCCGGGGACCCCCCTCCCTTGCAAGGCATCGGCGCCGGCGAGAGAGGGAAGAAGAGGGCGGTGCAGGGAGGAGGAGCTAGCCCTCTTCCTCCTCCTTGTACCACCCCTTGTCCCTCTTCACCGGCGCCCGATGCAATCGGGCGGCGCGGAGAGAGGACGGAGGGGGCGGTGCAGGGAGGAGGAGCTAGCTCTCTTCCTCCTCCTGCCCCGCCCCCCCTCCCCCGGCCGCCTTTTTAAAAGTTAGATTTTTTAAAAAATTTTAAAAATGGTGGCGGGGGGCATAGCTGGGGCCGTGCCCAACAGGCTGGGGGGCCGGATCCAGCCCCAGGGCCACCAGTTGGACAGCCCTGTCCTAGGTCATGTGGCCTGCATGACTGCATGGAGTGCCGTTTACCTTCCCGCTGAAGTGGTAAATTTGATCTACTCACATTTGCATGTTTTCAAGCTGCTAGGTTGGCAGGAGCTGGGGATAATAGTGGAAGCCCACCCCATCCCGCGGATTTGAACCGCCAACCTTCCGGTCATCAAGTTCAGCAACTCAATGGTTTAACCCTCTTGTTACACAGCAAGGCTAGTGCACTTGCTTCTCTCCATGTGGTAATAACTGTCCCTGGCCCTTTCCAGCTTGCTCCAGGCTAGGGGTATTTCCAGGACTATAAGGCAGTAGGGGAAAGAGGTAGTCTATAGCTATTAAAGTTCTTTTATGATCTGGTAGCTGGCTCCTCTTATCCATTCATAGATTCAGATTTGTTCATAGATACACTCCAATAAAGCACATAATGTAGGTTTGTATCAATGGCAGGTAAGGAGAAATAAACTTCAATTTGTCCAGGAAACCAACATGGTAAACCTGTTTAGAAAAGGAAAAGAGGGATATGTACAAAGCTGAATAATATAGGTTCTACGTTGAGATAATTTGGAAGTAAATTTTCACCTGAGGAATTCCTGATTTGTTGGCAAAGGTATTCCATAGCATCAAAGATCTTATTCTTGGCTTTTCATCGCGAACGAAGATTCAGGAAGGACTCATCCCACGCTTTCTACAAGCGCGTTGATGACTAAGAAGGCCAATCCGAGATAGGCAAGTCCGGTTGCAGAAAGCACAGCAGAAAGTCTCCTTGGATGATGTTGTTTCCAAGTTGTGGTTCTATCTGCGTTGTCGTTTCTCTTTGAGACCCATTTGGTGTGACTTCTCGAAAGAGGCAGCATTGTGGATAGTGCGTCTCCACGCCTCCCGATGTGAGGCCAGGGTAGACCATTGTTGGTGGTCAATCTGGCCGAGCCTGAGATGTTGTTTCAGGGAGTCCTTATATCTCTTCTTTGGGGTGCCTCTCTTGCACTGACCCATGGCGAGTTCACCATAGAGTAGTATCTTTGGGAAGCGGTGGTCCTCCATCCTAGAGATGTGCCCTGCCCAGCGCAGCTGAGTTCTGAATAGCATGGCCTCAATGCTGGTGATACCTGCTTGCTCAAGGACAGCAAAATTCATCACATAGTCAGCCCAGTGTATATTTAGGATTGTGCGAAGACAGCGCTGATGAAAGCGTTCGAGGAATCGTAGGTGTTGGCGATAGGTGACCCATGTTTCAGACCCATATAGGAGAATAGACAGTATGATAGCTCTGTACACACTGATTTTTGTGCTTTGCCTCAGGTGCTTGTTGCTCCAGACTCTTTTGTGAAGCCTTCCGAATGCACTATATGCCTTTGCTAATCTGTGATCTATCTCTTTATCAATTTTGGCATCTGAAGAGATGATGCTTCCCAGTAGGTGAACTGCTGAACGGACTTAAGCACAGATTTGCCTATGCTGACATGGGGATGATGGTGTTCTTCCTGTGGTGTGGGCTGGTAGAGAACTTCTGTTTTCTTCAGGCTGACTTCCAGCCCAAACAGCTCTGCAGCTGTTGCAAAGCAGGATGTTAGGCATTGCAGAGCTGATTCTGTATGGGTGACAAGGGCAGCATCAGCAGCAAAAAGCAGCTCACGGACTAGATAGTTTAGACTAGAGTCTTAGTGCGAGCCTTCAGACGGCTTAAGTTGAACAAGCTGCCATCAGTATGGTAGCATATATATATGCCGCCTTCTTCTTCGAGGTGTGCCGTAGCCCTTTGGAGCATCATGCTGAAAAAGATTGTGAATAGGGATGGTGCAAGAACACAACCTTGTTTCACTCCATTAGATATTAGAAAGGGCTCTGAGAGAGCATCGCCGTATCTGACTTGACCATCAAAGGAATAAAATAATATATCCCACATTTAACTGGGATATTTTCACACCACACAATTGTAGCATAATAGTTTCACTTAAACTGCTATTGCTGCATCCTGTGAAACCCTGGGGTTTGAAATTTGGTGAGATGCCAAATTTCAAGATATCTCTGGGCTGGGAATTCTAAATGTCCCTTTCTGTAGTGCGAATAATAATGTAGTATGAAAGGGCCCCAGATTTTACCAGGAAAGGAGCAGAGGTGTTGTTCATTTACTTCTTCAATCTGATATGGCCCATATATGCTAGAAAACTGTCTTCATCTGCTGGAGCAGAAATGCCAAGTGAGGAATATGTTGATGCAATGACGGCAACACAAGTCTTTAGCCATCTCTGCCAGGTAGGATATATCAAAAGGATTCCCTTTTTCTCGATTTGGAAGCTCAGAAAATAAATATTCAAGGGGCAATGGAAATGCTAGCTTTCCTGGTCAAAGATATCCTGTAATCAAAGATGTAGCAAGCTTGTTTCCTGGTGCTTCGTAGAGTAGAATGAAAACCAATGGCTTCAAACTACAAAAAGAGATTCCATCTAAATATTAGAAATAAATTATTGTCTCTTAAGAGGTTTTTGACAGTGGAATATACCAGGAGTTCTTAAATTTTTTTCACTTGATACCCTTTTGGCCTTAGAAACTTGTATGTGACCCAGCTAAAGGTAAAGGTTTCCCTTGACATTAAATCTAGTCGTGGCCAACTGGTGCTCATCTCCATTTCTAAGAGCTGGCGTTGTCTGTAGGTCATGTAGCCAGCATGACTGCATAGAGTGCTATTACCTTCCCACAGAAGTGGTACCTATTGATCTACTCACATTTGCATGTTTTTGAACTGCTAGGTTGGCAGAAACTGGGCACAACAGTGAGAGCTCACTCCACTCCCCGGATTTGAACCGCTGACCTTTTGGTCAGCAAGTCCTGCAGCTCAGTGGTTTAACCCACTGTGCCACCACACAGGGGCCCAGTGACCCTGGATATATAGGTATACAAATCTAACACTTACTGATAAATGATCAGTATTTGCAAGGCTTGCTAAACAGGCTGATTTTCCTTTTTATGAACTACAGCTAAAGAAAGAATCTTCAGAGTTCAGTGTAAATAATACTGCAGAACAGATCCATGTAAATGTCTAAAACAGCCACTAGGTGATGTTAAAAAAACTTTGCAGCTAAGGGAACCCCATTTGAATTGGAACAAATAGTTTAAGAAGCAGTGGAATAATAGACAACTGGAGTGGGCATTGAACTCTCCACCTTTGGAAGTCTTTAAACAGGATGAATGAAACAGGATAGTTGGACTAGATGGTCCTTGTGGTTCCTTCCAGCTCTAAGATTACATAACTCCATAATTCTGAAGAGAAATGGATGTGAAAAAGCAGCTCATCCTACATGACTCATCTAATAATTTTCAGGATTATGATCTCTTTTGATCCTTTGTATAAAATAAGAGTAATTTCTTTTCTGTCATCACCAGACTGCATTTCACAGTTATGACTGTAGTAAATGTTGAGATTGTGGAGACAAGCCCTTTAGAATCCATTCATTAACCTGGGCTATTTTTAGATACAATATGGTAGATTTATCTTTAAGGGCTTCAACTTGCAGTGCAAAGATTTTGTACTAAAAATGATTTGAATAATGCACAGAAACGCACACATACATTCTAAAGTGATAATATAAGTTACAATATATAATTCCACTAAATCTTGTTACTGCGGGGCTTGGAAGTTAGTTTAGATTAATTTTGCTACTTGCTCTTACCTGAATGTGAAAAAGTAATCTCTTTCAAAGCAAATTTGAGCAGACCTATCTCCCGGAGGAGGTTGCACTAAACTTTGGAAAAAACACAAAACATGGTGCCTCTTACTGGAAAAACAGGGGTGCAATTTTCAATATAATGGAATGGGGTTTCTGACTGTTAGCTCCCATCTACACTACAGTTTGAAACTGAATTGAACTGCATTATCTGAGTCTAACACTATCCATATAATGCATTTTCAAACTGCATTACATGGCAGTATAGATGGGGCCTTACTCATTCGCTCTCATTCATTTTGAGCAATGGAAGAAGGAACCCCTCTGGTCTCTTCTTGGGATGTTGTCTCACTAGCAAGCAGCCACCTACAAGGAATATGTGAGGGAGAGGGAGGGAGAGAGAAAGGAGGAGCAGGAGGAAGCTGAAGATGAAATACTGAAAATATGAGATGCACTAGAAATCCACTTGGGTTTTAAATTTTTTTAAGCTTGCCTTTGTTCCTTTTGCTCTAGTCCAATAGTTCTCAACCTGTGGGTCCTCAAATATTTTGGCCTTCAACCCCCAGAAATCCTAACAGCTGGTAAACTGGCTGGGATTTCTGGGAGTTGTAGGCCAAAACACCTGTGGACCTACAGGTTGAGAACCACTGTCCTACATCATCATCATCTTTATTTACCCTTCCTTTTCCCAAACAGGAGACTTAAGCAGCTAGTTCTCTGATGAGGCTATCCTAAACACAAGCAGGAAGCAGGCAGGCTTTGAATCTGCAAGGCTATTCAATGCTAATCAAGCTGGTTAATTGCAACATTCACACTTGCTTCCAGCAGACAAGAGTTCCTTCTCCCACCCTGGACATTCCACAGATATGTAAACCCCACTTGCCCAGTTTCCAACAGACCTCACAACCTCTGAGGATGCCCACCATAGATGTGGGTGAAACATCAGGAAATAATGCTTCAGGAACATGGCCATATAGCCTGGAAGACTCACAGCAACCCAGGATAATTTTTCATAGCATAAACAATAAATCTGATTTTATGGGAACATAGTTTTTGTATAGGAACTTCTTTTTTTGCTTCCTAAATGCCTATTTCCATTCAGCAGTTTTTGTCACCACTTTTCTGCAATGACAGCAACCTTCATCCATAAAGTTCTATTTTGCACTGAAATGTATCTGAGGAACACCACTGCACAGAGTTGTAGACCAAAGCACCTGGGGACCCACAGGTTGAGAACCACTGCTCTATTCTGTCCAAATAAAGGAGATTGCTTCCACAGACAGAAGGGGAAGATATCATGCTGGATTTGTTGCTCCAAATAGCTGCACAGGGTGGGCATCTAAGCTGAATAGGTTTGGTGTGTTGTGACAGAGAAGTAAATGGTGGCTTTCCCATATCCCTAAGGCTAGCCCAGAAATGAAGTTTAGCCCAATTGTTTGGAGAACAGGGGGATGAGGAAGGAAGAGTGATTAATAATGTGTTTCTTTTCACCTGCCCAAGGCACCTGTTTACTGGATTACACTTAGCCAGGTGAATTCAACGAGATCTTCCACATCTGGAACTCAAGACCAACTGAGACTGAGACTAGAGCCTGAGATATCCCGGAAAGGGATCGATCAGCTCACTTTGGACATACTACTGTGTTTCCCCGAAAGTAAGACACCCCCGATTGTAAGACGTATCGGGGGTGTCTGGGGGGGGTCGGCTTATATAAGCCATATCCCGTATATAAGACGACCTCGTCCCGCCGCCGCGCCGCCCGGCCGCAACCGGAGGTGTGCGCGGCACACCCTGCGCACACCTCCGCGGCACACCTCTTCGCCAGGGCTCCAGGCAAGGAGGGGGAAAGGAGCCAGGGGCGGGAGGAAGCGGCGGCAGCGTCACTGTGGCGCTGCGATCCTCACCACGCCCCTGGCTCCTTCCCTCCCTTGCTTGAGGAAAGAAGGGAGAGGGAAAAGGAGCCAGGGGCGTGGTGAGGATCGCGCCACAGTGACGCGTCGCCGCTTCTCTCCGCCCCTTGGAAGGGAGGAGGAAGAGAGCCAGGGGGGGAGAGATGATGACGGCATCACTGTGACGCGTCGTCCCTCCCGCCCCCTGGCTCTCTTCCTCCCTCCCTTCCAAGGGTGGGGAAGAGAGCCAGGGTGGGGAGAAGGGACGACGCGTCACTGTGACGCGTCATCGCTTCTCCCGCCCTGGCTCTCTTCCCACCCTTGGAAGGAGGAGGAAGAGAGCCAGGGGCGGGAGAAGGGACGACACGTCACTGTGACGCGTCATCGCTCATCCGCCCCTGGCTCTCTTCCTCCTCCCTTCCAAGGGTGGGGGAAGAGAGCCAGGGGCGGGACGAGTTTATGACGCGTCACAGTGACGTGTCGTCCCTCCCCGCCCTGGCTCTCTTCCTCCTCCCTTCCAAGGGTGGGGGAAGAGAGCCAGGGGCGGGAGAAGGGACGACGCGTCACTGTGACGCGTCATCGCTTTCCTCCCCCCCTGGCTCTCTTCCTCCTCCCTTCCAAGGGTGGGGAAGAGAGCCAGGGCGGGACGAGCGGCGACGCTGTCACTGTGACGCTGCGATCCTCACCACGCCCCTGGCTCCTTTCCCTCTCCCTTCTTTCCTCAAGCAAGGGAGGGAAAGGAGCAAGGGCGCAGAGGATCGCAGCGTCAGTGACGCTGCCGCCGCTTCCTCCCCGCCCCTGGCTCCTTTCCCCTCCCTTGCCTGGAGCCCTGGCGAAGAGGTGTGTCGCGGAGGTGTGCCGCAGGTGTGCCGCGGCACACCTCCGTGCGCGCGGCGTGCGGGCGGCGGCGGCGGGCGGCGGTGGTGGCGGCGGCGGCGGCGTGGCGACGGGGTACGTCTTGGGTTATATAAGACGTACCCCGAAAGTAAGACGTAGGGGGACTTTTGGGGGGGAAAAGAAAGTAAGACGCTGTCTTACTTTCGGGGAAACACGGTACGTAGAGAATACGAGTACCTGGTAAGATGCTGCGAGAATTTCGGCAAATTGCTGAGGGAACTGATCCCTCGCCGAAGCCACCCCCAGTGCCACCAGCCCAAACAGGGCCCAGAGAACCATATCCCACTCCTGACTTATCAAAGACTCCAGATCTAACCTGGTATCACTCTTGGGACCTCCTGACGGAGAGGCCCACGGTGACGGAGCCAGATGGTGCGGAGGAGACCCCTGTGGAGACTGTGGAGAGAGTTGCCGAGGGATCAGCGACGGGAGCTGCTGCAGAGCAGGGGATGAACATGGAGGCCACGAGGGTCAGCTTGTTGACATTTGGCCCTCGCCCTCCACTCCCGATGGCTCGCTTTCCCGAGGGTGGTTGTCCTTTTGATGCACCCGCCTGCTGCCAATTGGAGGGACAAGTGCAGTCGATGGGGAGAGACTCTGGTGACCTCCCCCAGCCCCCGCTAGAGGGTGAGCAATCCTGGCTGGAATGGGATTTTCTGGAGATCTCCCGAGTCCTGGCCCACCCTGAAGAACAGCAGCCTTGGCGCCACGGCCCCCCATTTGGGGGGCGCTTGGTGTGGTGGCCAAGATGGCAGGCGGCCTTGGGAATGCCGAAGACTGGATGTCTTCATCCCTCTTGGAGGTCAAGCAGAAAGAATGGACACGTGGGAGCAAGCGCCGCAGGAGGCGGAAATGGAAAAGGAAGTCGGGCCAAGTTCCATGCTCGACCCCCCACCCCCTGCGAAAGCACCCGGAAGTCCTCCGAGCTGCACCCCAGAACAGAGAGACAGATGATCCACAGAGCCATAAAACCGCCCCTACTGTTGGCAACAAGTGTGATCTCTGCGGAAGAAACAGCGATCCCTGGCAAAGGAAGAGGAAGCACAGGAGATTTCACACGCGAACTTTCTGGGGTGTAAGCTTCGGGATGTGGTCTAGATCTGACTTGTCTAGTCTTAGAGACAAACGAAATGAGGAGTCTAAGGCCCTAGGAAAGACAGTCCATAACATCTAATCGTCATTTAATATTTATTAATGTATTGTTTTCCTTTCTATTGTGTATTGTTTGTTGTATCATTCTTACTGGTCTGTCCAGTGAACTTGAACTCTATAAGTCGCCCTGAGCCGTATGGGAGTGGCAACTAACTGTCAGGACTGGGAGACCTGAGCTTAGGGGAAGTTCAGGCTCCCAACCTGCCATGGGATTGCACCGACCTTTGCCCCAGTTCTTTGGTGACCTTGGCTCCAGGTGCATAGAGACTGTGCTGAGTCAAGTGGGAGTGACGTAACTTCCAGATGCATGTGGGGCTGCGGAGGGAAGTGAGGTAACTCCTCCGAGCCTGGACATTGGACAATTGGACTCATAACGCTGACTCATGGGGTCATGAGGTCACATCCCTTTGGACTATGGGATATGCTGAATCACCCGGATATGGTGCAACCCTGCTTGGACATTGCATGGGCAATGGGGAGGGGCTCAGGGTATATAAGGTGTGTTTGGGTGGCGGGCCGGTGCTTTTGCTTCACATGTGTCGTACCTACAATAAAATCGTGTTGGACCGTGCTTACATCTACGCGTGATCCCTACCGAGTGTTGGAGAGTCGTTACAGAAGCAAAAGCCCCTTTTCAACTATCCCAGCAATGGAGAGGTTGGCTAGTGGGATTGGACCACCCTCGACCAAGTGGGGTGCCCGGATGAGCACCGAGAGATGATGGAAGGTGCAGTTGCCCAGGAGGATGAGCTTGAAGAAGCGGAGCGATTGTGGGAAGCTCAGGTGAGCTTGGAAGTGGCCCGGCGAAGGAGAGAGCGATATGACTCCAGACAGGCGGAGGTCTGGAGGGCCGGAGGGATCGGAGGAGCTGTTCCGAAGGACTGGTCAGCTCAGGCGGATCCAGAAATGTGTGGGACCAGGGAAACTGTGCCGAAGGACAGGCCAGTTCAGATGGAGGTCCGGAGGGCCGGAGGGATCGGAGAAGCTGTTCCGAAGGACTGGTCAGCTCAGGCGGATCCAGAAGTGCGTGGGCCCAGGGAGACTGTGCCGAAGGACAGGCCAGTTCGGATGAATTTGATGGAGTGTGGCAGTGAGACCACAGAACCTGCATCACTCTCGGAATTGGAAGTGATGAAATGTAAGTTGGAGGCTATGGAACAGACCATGAGGAGGATGTCTCGAGCCATGTCCCGAAGAGAGCCGATAGAGTCAGTTTGGAGTGCCCCGGGCGGAGGAGACTTCACTTATTATTCATGGATGGATGGCGGAATATCAGCTGAGCGTCCTAGATCTCCTTTGGGAGTGAGGACCGTTGGTGGCCATCCAGGAGGAAGTCCGGCTCAGATGAGGCGCCCTGTGCAACCGGCTGGAATGGGAAGAGGTGTTACCAGGCTCGAGGTCCCTCAAGGGAGGGAAGTGCTGTCCCAGGAGTTTGGGGCCCGCATAAAGAAGGAACCATTACGGGTTGAGTTTGAAGGAGAAGCCTGCAAAGTAGCCTTTTTTGCCGCTGCGGTGCAAGACCATATGGAGGACTACGGTCACCTTTATCCCAGCGACAACAGCCGAGTGCGGGCCATAGGGGCGGTGTTTAAAGGAAGGGCAGCTGAATGGTATGTCCAATGCCATGACCGCCGAGACCCGTGTTTGCGATCTGTGAGAGATTTTCTGCAGGCGATTAGGAATCGATTTCGGGATCCGCTGGAGAGGATTAAGGCAAAGGAAGCGCTGCGATGCCTGACTCAGGGATCCCGTTCCGTCACCGAGTATGCAGAAGAGTTTATGGGATTGGCTGGAAAAGTTGCCGAATGGTCTCCAGCTACCCTACTCGAGTTGTTTAAGGACAGCCTGCGGAAGGAGATCCTTGAATGGTGTCTACATCGAGATGATCCTGGCGACGTCGATGGTTGGATCCAGCTGGCCGGCAGTGTAGAAGGAATTCTCGCCCAGGTGCAGCGACGACGTTTCCAGCCTGCGAGATCCAGGGGATCCAGTCGTGGTGCAGTTGAGGGGCGATTCCGAGGGGGAGAGCCTAGACGTGGCGGTGACAACCGATCCAGTGTTACCAGAAGGCCAACAATGGGACGAGGCCTTTGTTTTGTTTGTTCCCAACCCGGTCATTTTGCGTCCCAGTGCCGGCAGAGGCAGGTGCCGGAGCCAGTGAAAGTGGCCTCCGCTAAAGCAGCAAGTGGGGACATTGATGATAAAAAAAGTGTTGGGGTGAGCTCTAATATACAATGTACCTTGGGATTGTTTAAAGGGGATGAGATTGTAGAAAGGAAAGCTCTAGTGGACTGCGGGTGTTCGGAGAACATTATGTCCCCAAAGTTGATAGGGATTTGGGTGGGGGACAAAGCCCTTGGAAACGCCTCATAACCTTTACCCAATTGGACGGGTCTTTTATTGAGGGTGGCCCGTTCTCTGTGGGGACTAAAGATTTGAAGGGTCGGGTGGGACCCTGGGAGGGGGACATTGACTTTGTGGTGGCCCCTATTAAAGGACATGAGGTGGTGTTGAGGTTGCCATGGCTAGAGCAGGCAAACCCCAAGATCGATTGGAAAACAGGAATTGTACAGTGTGCTCCTAGTAAAGGGGGGGAGGTTGAAAGTGAAGTACAAGGGGTGCCTGTTGAGTATTGGGATTATGCAGATGTGTTTAATCCGGTTCTGGCTCAAAGTCTTCCCCCCTCTCGCAATGTACAGTGTAGTATAGAGGTCAAGGAGGGGGCTGTTCTGCCTAAACCCAAGATCTATGCCATGACCGTGAAGGAGAAGGAAGCTTTGAGGGAGCAAATAGATGAGTATTTGAGCAAGGGGTTTATTAGGAGGTCCGAGTCTCCCATTGCGGCACCAGTTTTGTTTCGTGAGAAGAAGGATGGTAGGCTGAGGTTGTGTATTGATTATAGAGGTTTGAATGCTGTTAGTACTACCAACTGTTACCCTTTACCATTAATCAAGGATTTGTTGGGTCAATTAGGAGGTGGTAAGGTTTTTACCAAGTTGGATTTGATTGACGCGTTTCATATGGTGAGGGTGAAGAGGAGCGATCAATGGAAGACTGCTTTCTCCTGCCCCCTCGGGCTGTACGAATGGGTCGTAATGCCATTCGGATTAGCGGGAGCTCCAGGCATTTTCATGCAATTAATTAATGAGGTGTTGCCCCCCCTTTTGTATAAAGGGGTGTTTGTATATTTGGATGATATTGTGATTGTGACGCGTACTAGAGAGGAGCATGTTCGTTTGGTGAGGGAGGTGTTAGAGAGACTGCGACAAGCGAGTCTGTATGTGAAGTTGAGCAAGTGCGAATTTGGCAAGGCTCAGATTGATTTCTTGGGATATAGGATTAGTGGGGACGGAGTCGCAATGGATCCGGCTAAGGTAGATGACGTGTTGAATTGGGAGGCTCCGCAGACTCGTAGACAGCTGCAGGCTTTTCTAGGGTTAGCCAATTTTTATCGCACTTTTATATCGGAGTTTTCAGCGATAACCCTCCCGCTTACTGAGTTATTGAAGACCAAGGGTAAGGGTGAGTCGAAGAAGACTAAGTCTCCAGGTGGTAAGCTGGATTGGACGAGGGACTGTCAGGAGGCTTTTGTGAAATTGAAGAGAGCTTTTACCAATGGGCCCCTATTAATGCATCCGGATGTGGCTAAGCCTTTTGTGGTGCAGTGCGATGCTTCTGCTTGGGCATATGGCGGAGTGTTGTTGCAGGAGGATGATCGAGGTAGATTGAGGCCGTGTGCTTATTTTTCTAAGAAATTTGGAGAGCATGAGCGGAAGTGGCCAGTCTGGGAAAAGGAGGCGTTTGCTGTGCGGAACGCTTTGCAAACGTGGCGGCAGTTTTTAGAGGGTGCTGCTTTCCCTTTTGTGGTGATGACTGATCATCAGAACCTCCAGTATCTGAGGAACCCTCAGAAGTTGTCTCCCAAGTTGGTGAGGTGGGCTCAGTTTTTCGCTCGGTTTGATTTCCGGCTGCAGCATATTAGAGGCAAAGAAAATGTGGTGGCGGATGCTTTGGGGAAGGCACAACGTTCTTATAAGTTGTTTGGAGACCGGAAGAGGCAAGAAGGGGAGGAGTACGGTGAAGGGGATTTGGTGTGGCTATCCACGCAGAATTTGAAATTGGGGTATCCATCCAAAAAGTTGAGTCCGAAATATATTGGGCCTTTTAGAATTGAGAAAGCGGTGAATAAGGTCTCATATACCCTTCTGTTGCCCAAGAGTTTAGGAAAGGTTCATCCCACGTTTCACTGTAGTCTGTTGAAGAAGTATGTGGGGCCCTTTCCTCCTCAGGATTGAATGATGTTTTGTTTTCTAGGGGGAGGACGTGGTGGAGGAGGCCGTTATGTCAGGACTGGGAGACCTGAGCTTAGGGGAAGTTCAGGCTCCCAACCTGCCATGGGATTGCACCGACCTTTGCCCCAGTTCTTTGGTGACCTTGGCTCCAGGTGCATAGAGACTGTGCTGAGTCAAGTGGGAGTGACGTAACTTCCAGATGCATGTGGGGCTGTGGAGGGAAGTGAGGTAACTCCTCCGAGCCTGGACATTGGACAATTGGACTCATAACGCTGACTCATGGGGCCATGAGGTCACATCCCTTCGGACTATGGGATATGCTGAATCACCCGGATATGGTGCAACCCTGCTTGGACATTGCATGGGCAATGGGGAGGGGCTCAGGGTATATAAGGTGTGTTTGGGTGGCGGGTCGGTGCTTTTGCTTCACATGTGTCGTACCTACAATAAAATCGGGGTGGACCGTGCTTACATCTACGTGTGATCCCTACCGAGTGTTGGAGAGTCGTTACACTAACAAGTTTAAATAATAATAATAATAATAATAATATAATCTGTGCTGTCATTTGACTGGGGAGGGCGGAGAGCAGATGGCTCGATCCATTTAGGAGAAGTGACCTGGGGTCAGATCAGAAATATTTCTTCAGTGTTTTGAAATAGCATACTAATAACAGCAATACATTAGGTTCTTGGTATCAGCTGGGGTTTGGTTTGAGAACCTCCTATGGATACCAAAATCCATGGATGCACAAATCCCATTATATGCCATGATTTATCAAAATTGTGTCCCTTATATAAAATGGCAAACAATGCAAAAAATTGCCTGAGAGCACCTGAGGATCCATAAAATGGCAGAAGTCTACAGAAGGATCTACTTACCAGCCAGCATCATGCTTGGCGTGTGGGGGGGGGGGGAATCAAAATTTCTGTAGTTTTTATTTGAATATTTTCAATCTTATGTGGGTGGAATCTTTGGATGCAAAACCTGTACATATTGAAGGTGAACTATTTTTCAGAAATGAATAATCAAGCAAGCTACTTTCTGGACTGCAGAAACAGAATTAATGACCTATGAGGAATTAAAGTAATAGGTATCATAATTACTACCTTTCGCAAATGTAATATTCAAAGCGCTACCCATCAGAGTGTAAGAAGAAGCATTCTCTTTGTTCAGGGAATTTACCAGAACACAGTAAAGTTCCTTGTTTTGCTATAACAGTAGCATATGAATCCAGTTTCATTCCAGGAAAAATGTGCATCGAATATCAGTGGAAAACATTGACTTTTGTATAAAAAAATATTACTATGCTGATTTACCATTTAATCTTGATGATGTGCCCTACTTTCAGTTTCTACCATACATTCTGGCAGAGGAGACAGGGAAAGAGAAGGGCAAAACAGCAAGCCAAGAGTATAAACACCGATCAAATGTCCTTACAGTTGTCACTAGAAGAGCCTAACTCAGTGAACCATGCCTTTTGTACATACCAGCTGCTACTTTTTGAAGGTCCATAGGCAAGACACTCTCAATAATACCTTCCCTTCAGTGAGTTTACTTCATCACCACCATTATTATCAGCTGGTCCTGCTCCTCCTCAGGCAGAGAAAGAATAAACAGGCAAGCAATGGCATCTGTTGTTTTGAGCCTAGAACACTTAGTTTTCAACACTGATGTGCTGGCATTAAATCAAAACCAAATCAGCATTAATTGTTTTATTGGCTGATTCACTTTGTTTTTGTTTTTTTTTAAAATTAGTTTTTATTAGGTTTTCTTTATATAAACATACAACGCCGCAACAAGAGGGGAAGGTATGGAGTGGGTGAGGGGGGAAGGGGGGAAAGGTAGGGAGGGGACCTGGGGGGGGGATTAACACAGGGGGGAGGGGTACACAGTAAGACCTGAACTTCCCAAAAGCTTGCCCAGCTGCATTAGTAGTAAAGAAAAGAAAAGAAACAGCAAGAGTGAAATCTTGTCTCTTAGTCTCTGGCGTCTTTTTCTTCCTGTATGTTGAGTTCTTGAAACTACCTATAGGTCATTTAAGTCCATCATAAATTTGTTCCCTGCCTTTTGTAGGAATGACGTAAAGCCCGACCAGTCCGTTTTAACCTTTTTGTCACATAACCTCTGAGATATAATGTCCATTTGCACCATGTCCAGTGATTTTAACTTCCATTCTTCCAAGGTGGGGGTAGTCTTCTGTTTCCAGTGCCTGGCCAGCACTATTCTAGCGCACGCTCCCAGTATAAATAACATCCTGTCTTGGTTGTGATTCAGGGTGTGGTTAGTAATTCCCAACAAATAATCCTGTGGGTCTAATTTAAATTTAGTGCCTAAAATTCTTTGAGTGGCCCCGTGGATTTCCTTCCAATACCTTTTAACCTTCTTACAGTTCCACCACTGATGTAGATAGGTGCCTGGCTCTTTCCTGCACTTCCAACAATTGTTGGAGATTCCTTGGTGAAATTTCGCCATTCTCGTTGGATATAAGTGCCATCGGAACTGCATTTTAATCCAATTCTCTGTGACTTCTGTGGTGGTGGTGTATTTAAGTTTCTTGGTCCACACTTCCTCCCATTGATGTGTCAATATGTTATGCCCTAGGTCTTGGGCCCATTTAATGTGGCATGTTTTTATTTGTTCCTCCTCTAGTTCCCAGCCTAGGAGTATTTTATATATTGTACTAATACTTTTCTTCTTCTTTTTAACTGCAGGTTCCCAGATCTCGTCCTCTTTAAAGCCAGCCATTCTGTCAATTTTGAATCTTTCATATATTTGGTAATATTCTAGCCATGTTAGAGCCGGGTACACCTGTTTTAGTTCTTCCATAGTCTTCATTTCCCACTCATTGTTGCTTTTCTTTTTAAAGATCTGTTTGTAAGTTAGGCTGTCATTTTCAGCGAGTTCTTTTTTCCGCAAAGCCTCTATTGGGGAAATCCATAAAGGTGTGTTGCGGAAGAATCTGTTTTTATATTTTTCCCATACCTTTATCAAGGCCGCTCTTATATAGTGATGGCTCAGATTCTTTTCCACCTTCCTTCTGTCCAGCCAGAGGTAGGCGTGCCATCCGGCCCTCAAATCGTGACCCTCTAAAGTTGATAATTTAGGATTTTGAGGGAAGGCCCATTCCTTTATTGCTATCAGGTTACATGCCTCATAGTATAGTCTGAGATTTGGTAACCCCAGGCCTCCCCGCCTTTTCTCATCTGACATTAGTTTCATACTTATTCGCGGCTTTTTATTTTCCCATACAAATCTCCTGATCGCCTTCTCCCATTTTTGGAATAGGTGCGCATTTCTAATGACTGGGACTGTTTGGAATAGGAAGAGGAGTTTCGGAAGGATAGACATTTTGACCACGGCTACTCTCCCTAGCAGCGATATTTTATTGTGTTTCCACTTTTCCATGTCTTTTTGGATTGATTTCCATAGTATTTCATAATTGTTCTTCAAGAGTTGTATGTTACTAGCTGTTAGTGTTATGCCTAGATATTTTACTTTTTTCTCCACCTGTATTCCTGATTTTGTTTGTAAGTACTCTTTTTCCTTCTCTGTTAGGTCAAAAATTTGGTTTTTTGTTTATTCAATTTAAATCCCGCTACCCTTCCGAATACGTCGAATTTGTTCAACCATCCTTCTATGTTATTCAACGGGTTTTCTACTATGCACACCATATCGTCTGCGTAGACTTTTATCTTATAGTTTTGCTTGCGTATTTGGATGCCCTTCAGTTTTTTTATCCTGGTTGATATCTTTCACCAAGGCTTCCGTTATCAAAATAAATATTAATGGGGAGAGGGGGCAGCCCTGTCTGACTCCCCTGTTTATTTTGATTTTTTTAGTACTTTCTCTTCCATTGATCACTAATGTGGCCTCTTGCTTTTTATAGAGGGCCTCTAGGATATTCTCAAAGTAGTACCCAGTATCTATTTCTTTGATAAGGATTTTTAGGAAGTCCCAGTTAACTTTGTCGAACGCTTTTTCCGCGTCGACAAAGAGTAGCGCTAGTTTCTTCTAATTGTGTGTTTCGTAAAATTCTAAAATGTCAATTATGGTTCTTGTGTTTTCCTTTAGGTGTCGATTCGGGAGGAAGCCGGTTTGGTCTGGGGATATCCAATCTTTTAGGAAATTTTTTAATTTTTCTGCTATTATGGAGGTGAATAATTTATAATCGGTATTGAGTAAGGATATGGGCCGATAATTCCTCACTTGTTTCGTATCTGTGCCTTCTTTGTGGATCAGAGTGATGGTTGCCTCTTCCCACGTTTTGGGAATTTCTTTTTTCTCCCTAATCCCATTAAACATTTCTAGTAAGATGGGGCTCAATTCTTTTTTATATGTTTTGTAGTAGATGGCGGTGAAGCCGTCAGGGCCAGGGGCTTTGTTGGATTTCAGCGCGTCTATGCCCTTCTCGATGTCGTATAGGGTTATGGGATTATTTAAGAGCTCTCTTTGTCTGTGATTTTCGGAATCTTTAAATTACTAATATATTCTGTTATCGAGTCTTTCCTTATTACCTCCTTTTTGTACAGTTCTTGGTAGAATCTGTTGAAAGCTTCCACAATTTTCCCTTCCTCCGTAATGGTTTTGCCATCATTTTCTATTTTTGTAATTAGTTTTTGATTTTTCCTGTCCTGTAGTTTCTTGGCCAGCCATTTGCCAATTTTATTTGCTTTTTGGAAGTAATTAACTTTTGCATACCTTATCCTTCTCTCTATTTCTTCTGTCTGGAGCAGCTGGAGTTGTTTCCTAAGTATATTTAATTCATTTATAACTCTCTTCTTTGTTGGCTTCTTCTTCAGTAGCCCTTCCAACTCTGTTATACCGTGTATTAATTCTTTCTCCCTTCTGTTTCTTTGTTTCTTCTTTCTGCTGCTCAATTGGATGAGGTTGCCCCTCATCACAGCCTTCATGGCTTCCCATTGTGTTATCCTGCTTGTTTCCCCACCTTTATTGAGCTCTAAGTATTCTTTCAGCTGCTTCCTTGTCAGCTCAATGTCTTGTTCTCTTCTGAGAAGACAGTCTCTTAGCTTCCATCTATATTGGGGGCTCTGGCCCATTAGGCACAGTTCCACCGCGCAGTGATTCACTTTGTTGAACATAAGTCATGTGTTAGTGTAGTCAAATTTAGAGTTAGGACCCGCAGAAAAAAGGATCCATGCCGGTGAGTGTTCAAGGTAAATCAAAATAGACCAGGACAGAGAAATCATTCACCAGGATGAAGACAAGCCACATAGGATTTGTGTACAACCAAATGCTTTCAAAGGTACGGCATAACATGAATACAGAGACACAAAATCTTATACATTTGACAGCTATTCAAACCTCCTGCTTCTTACCCTGATTGGCCAAATGAAAAGTCAATTTGGATCCATGCCCTGATTGGCTGACACTCCAATGACGTTGTCACCTCCAGAGGGGGATTCCCTCTGGCAGGGAGGAGATGATGAGGGATCAGTATGGGAGAACCAATCAGCTGTGGGAAGCATCCCCCAGAAGAGGGGGTGAGCTCCGGAAGATCCACGCCCATATTTGGGATATGTTAATGAGTTTCTGAGTGGTTTAATTTTCCATCTCCAGGTGAAAGGAAAACACTGACTTTATCAGATGAGGCATGGAAACTGTCTATTGTTCTACATGTATACACAATGGACGTTGATTACCACATTTGCCAGGAACCGCCAGGGGCTAGACCAGCCCAGGAAACACCTGGGCCAGGTGGCTGAAAGGTGAAGACCTCTGATGCTCGCCTTGCTGTGATTTGGCATAAATCACATATATTATATGCACATATAGCCATATAAATAGCACTAAAAGATACAAGATAGATGGAAAGTTGTGAGAAAATATACTTTTTATCAAAGATTTGAAACACTATAATCTTTGTGGGGGAGTTGCTGTCACTGGTTCACTGTTCGTATCTTTCTCTGCAGAAGTCCAAAGAAGAATAAAAAAAGAATAAAAATTATGTTTTTATTCCACTGTCCTTGGGAAACTATAAATCATCATGGGGGGAGTATCATGTTTGACAACATTAGTAGTGAGTTACTTGTAAAAATGCAAGTTAAAATCCTTTCAATTGGTAGCTCATTCAAAATTGGCTTTCTAATACAACAGTTACTTGTTACTCAGACAATTAATATTGTTTGTTGTTTCAGCAATTTTTAAAATCATGTATTACAAGCGTCCCTTATAATAGTACAGGCTCTTCATAGTTATACCAAGCCTTATGTCAACTATAATTTCATAGTTGAGTTTGGGTGGTTTCTGGCAATGGGGGGGGGGGGGGCAGACAGAGAAGGAATGAGGGCATTTCTGCTCTCAAATAAAAATATGTCCCTTCCTCAAATTGTTTGTGTCCCCAAATTTCTAATATTGAAGATAAGTTTAATTTTTGGCTATTAATATCCTGTCTTTCCCCCCAGTTTTTTCACAAGGCAGCTTAAAACAGATGCATCAAATATACTGCAGTTTAACATTCACAACATAAGAAAGTTGAAATGTAATCAATAAATAAAACCTGCTAGAAACATAAACTATTAAAAATAAATAATCAAACAGAAAAAAACAGAATATTATGTAATGACCATTTTCCCTAAGTGATCTGAAGAAAAAGGTTTTCATTTGCTTGCAGACTGACAGCAAGGACGCTGCAAATCCAGTCTGTTTGGGAAGGGAGCTCCAAGGTCTCAGGAGTGGCCACTGAGAAGGTCATCTCCCATGTTTACAGCAGACGTACCTTTGAAGGTGGTGGAACAAAGTGAAGGGCCTCTCAAGAAGATCTCAAAACTCAAACAGATTTTTATGAGAGAATATGGTCTCTCAGATAACTAGGACCTGAAATGTATAGGACTTTGAATTGTGCCTTGAAATGTGCCAACAATCAACAGAGCCGTTGCAACCAGGGAGTTGTGTGCTTCCTGTAGCTAGCCCCAGTTAGCAATATGACTGCATCTCTTTGGACCAGCCGAACGCTCTTCAAAGACAGACCCATCTATACTGTGTTACTGTAATCCAAACAGGATGTAACTAAGGTATCTGTCACGGTATCCTGATCTGACAACTACAGGAGAAGGTTCAAATGGCATGCAAGTCTTAACTGTTCAAGTGCACTTCTAGCCACCACCATCAAAACCTAAGTTTCCAGGCTCAGAGTTGAATCAGAGAGTACACTCAGGCTGTGAAACTATATCTTCAGGAATTGGCAGAAATCTAAATCCATTGAAAACCTATTCCTTCAATTGTCTTTTGACAGAGCAGAAACATTCTGCCTTGTCTGCATTAAGCTTTAATTTGTTAACCTTCATCCAGCCCAGTCCTGATAAGAGGTGTCTGTTTAAAATCTAGACAGCTCTTTGGATTGAAGTGGAACGGAGTAATAGAGTTTGATATTACCGTATACGGATGGCATCAAAACCTGGAACTCCAGATGAAACCAGTGGCAGAACACACACACACACAAAGCATAAGGGAGAAATTGGAGCCCTGAAGGACTCTAGAGCAGTGTTTCTCAACCTTCCCAATGCCACGACCCCTTAATACAGTTCCTCATGTTGTGGTGACCCCCAACCATAAAATCATTTTCGTTCCTACTTCATAACTGTAATTTTGCTATTGTTATGAAACATTATGTAAAATATCGGATGTATTTTCATTCACCGGACCACATTTGGCACAAATACCCGATACTCCCAAGTTTGAATACTGGTGGGGTTGTGAGGGGTGATTTTGTCATTTGGAAGGTGTAGTTGCTGGGATATATAGTTTACCTACAATCAAAGAGCATTCTGAACTTCACCAACAATGGAATTGAACCAAACTTTGCACACAGAACTCCCATGACCAACAGAAAATACTGGTAGGGTTTGGTGCGCATTCACCTTGAGTTTGGGAGTTGTAGTTCACCTACATCCAAGGAGCACTGTGGACTCAAACAATGATAGATCTGGATCAAACTTGGCACAAATACTCAATATGTCCCAATGTGAACACTGATGGAGTTTGGGGAAAATAGGCCTTGATATGTGGGAATTGTAATTGCTCGGATTTATAGTTCACCTACAACCAAAGAGCTTTCTGACCTCCATCAACAATGGAATTGAACCAAACTTTGCACACATAAGTCCCATGACCAACAGAAAATACTGGGTTTGGTGGACATTGACCTTGAGTTTTGGAGTTGTGGTTCACCTACATCCAGAGAGCAATGTGGACTCAAATAATGGTGGATCTGGACCAAGCTTGGCACAAATAGTCAAGATGTCCATAGGTGAACACTGGTGGAGTTTGGGGAAAATAGACCTTGACATTTGGGAGTTGTAGTTGCTGGGATTTATAATTCACCTTCAATCAAGGAGCATTCTGTACCTCACCGACGATAGAATTGGGCCAAACTTTCCATACAGAACCCCCATGACAAACAGAAAATAATGTGTTTTCTCATGGTCTTTGGCGACCCCTCTGACACCCTCTCACGACCCCCATAGGGGTCCCGACCCCCAGGTTGAGAAACACTGCTCTAGAGGCTAACAGCCATGTTATCCCAGCACCTCCTTCTGAGTTAGCCCTTCCAGGAAGAAAAATGGCTACTATAAAAATGCTTCAGTTTATTTTTTTCTACTTTTTATCTATTATTTTTCTCACTTTCTAAATCCCTCCCCCAGAACCGTAGCAATTCGGGTGGGTTTTTACAAATATTTTTTTATAGTTTTGACCCTTTTATGTTAGACTCCCACACTATCTCTAATTTCTATTCTATCCTTTTCTTTTATTTTCTTTTAAGATAATGTAATAAATAAATAAATAAATAAAAATCATTTATTTAAAAAATTGCTTCAATCTGAATAAGACTGTATAGAAAGATACCATGGCTGATGGTACTGAATGATAGCTGCCAAGAAGTCTAGCAGAGCCAACAGTGACCCACTCCTCCTGTCCATGGAATCATAGAGTTGGAAGAGACCTTGTGGGCCATCCAGTCCAACCCCTTGCCAAGAAGCAGGAAAATCACATTCAAAGCATTATTTCTTGATGTGGGTTGTTCTCCATTGGAATGAAAGCTGTCTCAGTCCTATAACCAGGCTTGAAAACAGATAGAAGCTGGTCTAAATAATAAATATGATCCAGAAGCCCCTCAACCACCACATGACCCCCTCCAACAATAGAATGTTGGAAACTGGCCAATAATTGTCCTATATGATGACATTCAAAGAGACCTTCAATAGCGGTCTCAAAACTGCCTCCTTCATACATGTTGAAACTCTGTTCTGCTTTAGTGAGCCATTGACCACTCTTTCTACTTATTCAGTCAATGCTTCTATCACTTATTTAATAATCCAGGAAAAGTAAGGACGTAGCATGCATATAGTAAAACTTACAGTTGAGCATTTAGAAATACAGTTTAGGTACTCAAAGAAAAGGAGCAGGCAGTATGACAAAGGGAATTAAACACAGCAAAGAACAATTCTAAGTGTGAACAATTTCCAGTATCCCATTGTCTGCAATAACAAAAATTTGGGGATTGAAGGAAAATTAAATGGGAGGGAAGAATATTTATTTGTGGTACAAGGCCCTCCACACGCATCTCTTTGTAGTGACACCTCTGTGTACACATCGGTCACTAGATCAATAAGTCTAACTTCTATCTCCCAAATATCCAATTATGTATATGTGTATGGGTGCAGGACAGGAATGGGATGTATTCCATTTATATTAGGAAATGTTTTAGAAAATGAATGCCAGTCATCCACAAATAAAAAATGGTTAGTTTAGAATAGATGTTTCCAGAGAAATTTCACAGTTAAGCAGTCTATGATAAGTGAAATGCTTGTGTGAGTCTGATTTTTGGCAATTAAATAACAACTGGGCTCTGTATGTGTGCAATAGCAATCATTTGGGCTGTGAGGAACATCTGTTTTGAGCTACAGTTTCTACAGTTTCTTACCACTGCCTATACTGTTTGGGCCTTCTGGGAACCAAAATATCTAAGACCATTTCATACTATATACAGCATTATGAATCTAACATTCAATGGAACTCTGGAATTTGCAGTTTAGAGAAAGGTACAGATTAAGCATCCCTTATCCAGAAACTGAAGTACTCCAAAATTGCCCACATAGCTGGCTAAGTTAATGACATCTTTGCTTTTGAATGGTTCCATGTATGCAAACTTTGTTTCATTTGCAACATTAGAAATATTGCATAAAATTAGCTTTGAGCCATGGGGATAATGTAAATATGAAATATATATCAATCCCATGCTTACATTTAGGGCCTCACTCCAAGATATCTCATTATGCATGTAGGGTGTGCATATACAGGTATTCCAAAACAAATAGTAAAAATGGTTCAGGGCTACCTTGCCTATCCAAATGCGTATCTCCCTATGAACCAGTTAAGATCTGCCGGGGAGGCCCTGCTCTCGGTCCCACCCACTTCACCATCACAACTGGTGGGGATGAGAGACAGGGTCTTCTCAGTAGTGGCCCCTCAGCTATGGAACTCCCTCCCCAATGATATTGGATTGCCCCCCTCCCTCCTGGCTTGTAGGAAAAAAGTTAAGACCTGGCTCTGGAATCAGGTGTTTCGGGAATACTGCAATATGGAACTGACATGAATGGAGCAGCATGAAGGATGATCATGGGTTTAGGATTATGTTAACAGTTTAAACAGTTTAATTGTTTTTATATGTTTTATCTGTTTATTGTGTAATGTGATATATTTATACATTGTGTATTTGTAATGTGGCACTGAAGTGGCCGAACTGTAGGCTGCTCTGAGTCCCCCCCCCCCCCAGTGTGAGAAGAGCGGGGTAGAATTATAGTAAACAACAAGCAAACAAATATCCAGAATCTGTTTGGTCCCAAGCATTTTGGATAAGGGATACTCAACGTACATTTAGATTTCTATATCAAAAGATTCTGGTGCCTGATTAGATTACAAAACCCAGATTCCATAGAATACAGCTATGGAAGTTAAAGTAAAATCCAAGTGGTATAACCAAGGTATGCTGGTGTGTATGGGGGCTACTGGTGTGTATGTATGTTCAATAACACATTTACCTGAGAGCAAGGCTGATAAAACATCGTGGCCCCTACCTCTGAGTAGATACATATAGGTTGGTGCTGTAAAAGGTACCTGAACAGTTACAAGTAGCAATATAGGGAGAGACAGGTTCCATTGTTTGGAAAGTTATATTCTTTCTTACCTGTGTTTCCAGCACGGTGTCTGCAGGCTGCAGAAACTCTCCATACTTCGGCATTTCCCAGCTCTAATCTCTCAAATATCTGTCCTGTACAACAACTGTATGAAAGTGTGGACACTCTTACCATGAAAGGATTTCCCTGAAGGAAACAAAAGCCCCTTTTCTTTGCCTTCCTGTCTGCAGTATCCATATTCTCATTTCTCTCATTAGGTTTGACCTGTCACGCAGACCCCTGCGATATCACAGTGTAAGGTGACAGGTTTCAGTGAGTGACAAAGTCTCTTTACTCCCTACAGAACAGTCAGTCTGCCACTTCTAGTATGATGGGGAAAAAGGATCATATTTTTCCTCTGCCAATTGAGCTTCTGGTAATGGTGTCTTTTGGCTTCCCACTCTCTGCTTTGCAGTACCACTCTCTGTTTGCAGGGGAATGTGAAATGAGGCTAATTTTTGTGACACAATATATTAAGATTTTGAAAATGTATGCTGGGGAAATGGAAATGGAGTAGAATTGCATGTGAAAGAAATTCACTAGATTTATCATGTATAATGGCAACCGACAGCTGTCTACCATGGACAGGGGCATGAGAAAACTGAGTGGCAGCTGGAGAGAACACAGCATGACGACCAGGAGAAAGAAAAGTGAAGCAGATTTGTGCCATTCATTTAAAAATATGTGATTACATAGGCACTTAAATTGGCTATTAAAATCAATAGGACTTATGAGTACTTTACTTTGGTTGGATATGATGATGACTGGGTTGTCCATATGAGGAGGATTGTGATTGTTGTGTTGTCACAACAACTGTTGTCAGCTTATGATAGTTCCAATGTAATAGTTGTAAATGTTGAAATGCAGGTGCACATAGTGACAATCTCCATCTCGTGCATGCAGAAGCCTCTGATGCAGTGATCTGTATTGACAAGCATATTCTAGCAGGCTTCATCTTTACCAGAATCTTTTTGGATGTTGTTTCCAGTTTAGCAATAGCCAATGAAATCTTGGGGTTTGCAAGTTGGTAAAGTACTAAATATCGCTAAGAGAAAATTCTGCATTCATTGTTGTTGACTGTCATCAGTCAACTTCTACGTATAGTGAACCTATGAATAAGAATATAAGAACATAAGAAGAGCCATGCTGAATCGGACCTCAGCCCATCTAGTCCAGCATTCTGTATCACACAGTGGCCCACCAGTTGTACACGGGGATCTCGAGCAGAAGGGAGGGCAAAACCCTGACCTGCTCCCGACCCCCCACAACCAGTGCCCAGGGAAATCCTGCCTACCTCAACCAACTCCGAGGTGGCACTTGAATGTCCTTTTCAGTAACTACCGATACACTTGGTATCCATGAATCTGTCTAATCCTGCCTTGAAGTTGTTCAGGCTGACAGCTGTCACAACCTCTTCTGGAAGTGAGTTCCATAGCCCAATGACCCTCTGGGTGAAGAAATATTTCCCTTTATTAGTCCTAACTTTCCTACCTTGGAGCTTCAGGGAGTGCCCTCTAGTCCTAGTGTTTTGTGACAAAGAAAATAATTTTTCTTTATTCACCTTTTCTATCCCATGCATGATTTTATACACTTCGATCAAGTCACCTCTTAAACGCCGTCTTTCAAGGCTGAAAAGACCAAGGCGTTGCAACCTGATTTCATAAGGGAGCCGCTCCATCCCTTGGATCATTCCTGTTGCCCTTTTCTGTACCTTTTCCAGTTCCGTTATATCCTTCTTAAGGTGCGGAGACCAGAATTGTACACAGTACTCCAAATGTGGCCTTACCATCGATTTGTAGAGAGGTAATACAACATTTGCTGACCTATTTTTGATTCCCTTTCTGATCATGCCTAGCATAGAATTTGCTTTTTTCACTGCTGCTGCGCACTGGGTTGACATCTTCATTGAGCTGTCCACCAAGACCCCAAGATCCCTTTCCTGGTTTGTCTCGGAAAGCTTTGACCCCATCAATTGGTAGGTGTAGTTGGGGTTCTTTGCCCCGATGTGCATGACTTTACACTTGTTTAGGTTAAAATGCATTTGCCACTTTGTTGCCCATTCACTCAATTTCGAGAGATCTTTCTGGAGCTCTTTACAATCAGTTTCATTTTTAACTACCCTGAACAATTTAGTGTCGTCTGCAAACTTTGCTACCTCAGAATTTACTCCTACATCCAGATCATTAATGAATAAATTAAAAAGTAACGGACCCAAAACTGAACCTTGGGGTACGCCACTTCTCACCTCTTTCCACCCAGAGAAATGTCCGTTTATTACCACCCTTTGTTTCCTACAGTTTAGCCAGGTTCCAATCCAGGACAAGACCTGTCCTCTGATTCCATGGCTGAAGAGCTTATTTAGGAGCCTTTGGTGAGGGACTTTGTCAAAAGCCTTTTGAAAGTCAAGGTAAACAATATCAATTGGGTCCCCTTTATCTATGTGTTTATTTACACCCTCAAAGAATTCTAACAAGTTAGTAAGACATGATTTGCCTTTGCAGAAACCATGTTGATTTTCTTTCAGCAATGCCTGTTCTTCTATGTGCCTAGTAATATTTTCTTTAATAATGGTTTCCATCACTTTGCCTGGAACTGAGGTTAAACTGACTGGTCTATAATTTCCTGGATCACCTCTGGATCCTTTCTTGAAGATCGGTGTTACATTTGCCTCCCTCCAGTCCTCGGGTACAGTGCCTGATCTTAGAGAAAGGTTATATATCTTAGCTAGAAGTTCAGCAATTTCACACTTGAGTTCCTTAAGAACTCTGGGGTGGATGCCGTCTGGACCTGGTGATTTGTTGACATTTAGTTTAGTAAGGCATATGAGAACATCCTCCTTGTTTATCTCTATCTGTTTTAATTCTTTTAATTCCCTCCCTGAAAAAACTGACTCAGCTGCAGGCATATGTTGTCTGTCCTCCTGTGTGAAAACGGAGGCAAAGAAGTCATTTAGCTGCTCAGCAATCTCCTTGTCTTCGCTGATTTTCCATTTCTGACCATTGTCGTCGAGTGGCCCAACTGCTTTTCTAGTTGGGTTCCTGCTTCTGATGTACTTAAAGAAGTTTTTGTTGTTTTTTTTAATATTCTTTGCTATGTGTGCCTCAAAATCTCTCTTGGCTTTCCTGACTGTTATTCTTAAATGAGTTTTTCTTCTTTCCAATCACATCTTTTACTTCATTTGTAAGCCATACTGGTGTCCTTTTGGACTTTCCATGCCTCTTTCTTTTTATTAGAATGCATTTTAGTTTGGCCTGTTTTATGGTATTTTTAAACAGTTTCCAAGCATTTTGGAGGGATTTGATTTTTTTGAAGTAACCTTCAAGTTACTTTATCCTCAGCAGCCTTGCTCAGGTTTTGCAAATTAAGAGCTGTGACTGCCTTAATCAGACGTCCTCAAACTGTGGCCTTCCAGCTGTTTGGGCCTCCAATTCCCAGAAGCCCTAACAAGCTTGTACAATTGTCAGGAATTCTGGGAGTTGAAGGCCCAAACAGCTGGAGGGCTGCAGTTTCAGGATGCTTGGCCTTGATTGAGTCTATCCAGCTGGAACACAGTCTTAAGGAACACAGGTTGAGGTTTGATGAGCTCTTGAATGCATTTGTTTATTTCTTTTTAGCAGTCTATGGAATCAGTAGAACTCTTCTCTAACACCACATTTCAACTCAATTGATTTTCTTCCTATTAGCTTTCTTTACAGTTCAGCTTTCACAACCATGAATACAATGGCATGGACAAACATGAATTGGCATTCAGTGATATCCAAGATGTCACTGAGACAAAGAAAAAATGTGGAGACTGTTTCTTTAAAGAAAGAGGGGGGGAGGACCAATGGATTCAGCCATATATGAACTACTAGCTGTCCCCTGCCACATGTTGCTGTGGCCTGGTCTGTGTACACATGGCCGGATTACCCATAAGGCCAGACAAGGCCATGGCCTCGGGCGGCCGATTTTAGGGGTGGCATTTCCGGCCCTGAAGGAAGGGGTGAAGGAAGGAGTGGCGCCCGCCTGCGGGACAAGGAGCCGGGGGAAGTCCCGCCGCCCCTAGAGTGATTGACGCAGCGGGCGCCACTCCTTCCCTCAGTGAAGGGAGGAGGTGCGCCGGTGCGAGCGCGGTGGCGGGGGAAGCCGCATGAGTCTAACTAAGGGCGGTACTTCCGGCGGCGCCTTGTGCGTCACGCCGGCAACGGCTCCGCCCCTCCTCCCTTCAGTGAAGGGAGGGGCAGAACCGGCGTGACGCACAAGGCGCCGCCAGAAGTCCCGCCCTTAGTTAGACTCACGCGACTTCCCCTGCCGCCGCCCACCCGCTCGCCCATGCCCCAAACACGAGCGGGGCAGCGGTGGGGAAAGCCGCGTGAGTCGCCGTAGCAGCGGGACTTCCAACGGCGCCTTCTCCCTCAGTGAAGGGAGGGGGGCGGAACCGGCGAGAATGAGAAGGTGCCGCTGGAAGTCCCGCCGCTACGGCGACTCACACAGCTTTCCCCACTGCCGCCCTGCTCGTGTTTGGGGCACGGGCGAGCGGGGGGCAGCGGCGGGGGAAGTCGCATGAGTCTAACTAAGGGCAGGACTTCCGGCGGCGCCTTGTGCGTCACGCCGCCCCCCTCCCTTCACTGAGGCCCCACCCCAGCGGGGCTGCGTCTTAAACCGACTTCCGCGGCGCTCGGCCGGCCCCGGCACCCCAGGCCGCTAATCCGGCCCTGTGTGTATATGTGCTTTGTGTGTGTATATATTTGTGTATAGGGCCACACCTAAAGGCTGAACTACATTCTAATCTACATAATTTATTTATTTATTTATTAACCATATTTACTATATATTACACATCATTAATATTAACATATTAATATATCAAGAAATATTCATATATTATTAGTATTAATATCATAATTATTATATTATAGTGTATATATAGACATTATAATATGTTGAAATTATAATATAACACTATTATATTATATTATTTATTATATTATTATAATAAAATTATTATAAAATAATAATAAAAACCACTAAAAAAACCTTTCTTAACCCTCTCTCTGCCTCCGCCGCGCCCTCAGCCGCTCACTGCAGGGACGCAGCAGGGACGCAGCACAGCGCTCTGTCCCCGTGTTCCTCTGCCAGGACAAAAAAAGAGTAGAGCAGCAGGCGATCGGAGGCTGCAGGCCTCCGCCCGCTTTCGCCCCCAGCCATTCCCCAGCTGATCGCCCGCTATGGAGGGCCGCTGTCACCATCCCATCGTGGGCTCTGTGAGGCCTGCGTCGGCAGACAGGCCAGAGGAGCAGCCGTTTTGGAGTGCCTGCCATCCCTGGAGGCGATCTGGGCCTGCAGGGGGAACACTCGATGATCTGAGGCGGCTCATCGTCCTGCCAACTTGGAAGACGATCAAGTCACCCCTTGCAGCGGCAGCCCTTCCTCTTGGCCCAGCCCCCGATGCCCTTCTCCCCGGGCCGGGCAGAACGGCTGCCGGACCGAATCCGACCCATGGGCCATAGGTTGCCCACCCCTGCCTTAAGATTTTATCAAAGGAGGAAGCTGAGAACAAAGCTCTTTGGCAGGGAGATGAAGTGACAGCACCCTTCGTGGCCGGAACTAAGCACAAAACCTCCATGATGCCATGATGGGAAAAGCTGATATATACCTCTAACTATGTATAATGGTCTGTCTTGTTTGTATATAAAAACCAGCATTGAATGTTTTCTGCATATGTGTGTTCTGTGATCCACCCTGAAAAGTCCACCCTTTTCAGCCTTGAAAGACGGCGTTTAAGAGGTGACTTGATCGAAGTGTATAAAATCATGCATGGGATAGAAAAGGTGAATAAAGAAAAAATATTTTCTCTGTCACACAACACTAGGACTAGGGGGCACTCCCTAAAGCTCCAAGGAGGAAAGTTAGGACTAATAAAGGGAAATATTTTTTCACCCAGAGGGTCATTGGGTTATGGAACTCACTTCCAGAAGAGGTTGTGACAGCTGTCAGCCTGGACAGCTTCAAGGCAGGATTAGACATATTCATGGATACCAAGGGAATCAGTAATTACTGAAATGGACATCCAAGTGCCACCTCTGTGTTGATGGAGGCTGGCAGGATTTTCCCGGGTACTGGTTGTGGGGGTCGGGAGCAGGTGAGGGTTTTGCCCTCCTTTCTGCTAGAGATCCCTGTGTACAAGTGGTGGGCCACTGTGTGACACAGAATGCTGGACTAGATGGGCTGAGGCCCGATTCAGCATGGCTCTTCTTATGTTCTTATGTTCTCCTTCAGGATGAGAAGGGCAGAATATAAATACTGTAAATAAATAAATAAATAAATAAATAAATAAATACCTTTACACCTCCAAATTCCCTCTAGTTACTTCATAGCTCCCCTGCAAGTCCTAGAATGAATCTATACTGTAGAATTAATGCTGCTTGACACCACTTTGACTAATATTACTCAATACTGTGGGTTCCTATGGTTTGTAGTTTGACAGTGGAAAGACAAGGAAAGAGGTCGTTCTGATCTCCATGGGAAAGGCGTTCCATTGTCCAGGGACAACCATTGAGAAAGATTTTTCTCGCTTACTTACAACCATGCTTGTGATGATGGTTGGGTTTAGAAAAGGGCCTCTCCTGGTGATTTCAGAGCCCAAGCTAGTTCATGTAGGGAGATGTGTGTCAAATAGCCTGAATCTGAGTTTTATTGGTCGTAACGAGCATTCTCAATGTCTTCACTGTCTACATTACAGTTATGTAAATCATCTATGGCCATTATTTTTCACTGTAATCCCATGGCAAGTTATGTTACATAACTGTATGAATTCCTAACTATGTGACAGAGGTCCTAACAAAACACTTTACTGAAATGCAAAAGTGAGTAACAGGACACTGGCTCGAACTAAAATTCAATACACATCAGTGTATAATTGATGCATGATATACACTGGTGCACACTGCACATCAGAATGTGATGTGCATTCCATGTGACGTGAATTTCACACTGATGTGGATCAGGCACTCTACTATCTTTGCTACTCGGTAATAGTCTTGTACTGGATATGGGTGTTATACTATTATGCTATTGTGTAATTCTAATTCCTATAGACATACAGTAAGTCCAAAAGAAAGCAGGAAGTGTGCTAATCTGTTTCTCTACAAAGGGAATTCCAGAGCCTGGGGGCAACCACCAAGAAGGCCCTCTCCCAGTTCCACTCAGATGTTCTTGTGAGAGTGAGACAGAAACATGAGAATATGGTCCTCCAATTAACCTGGTGAAAAGGGAAAGGTGTAAGTGTTTTGTATGTTGGACTACAATTCTGAAAATCAGGGTTTGAATCTTAGCTTAGTCATGGAAGCTCATTGGGTGACCTTGGGCAAATCACACACCCTCAGCCACAGAGAAAAGCAAAGGCAAAGTCCTTCTAAGCAAACCTTGCTAAGATAACTTCAGAATTGCCATAAATTGGAAATGATTCATGTCCTACTTCCTCCATCTTCTATTTAGCACTCAGCATATCATGACTACTCCATTTCTTCCAACTCTACACATTTAGCTCCCTGCCTTTTGTGTTCTCTACTATTTCTTAGTCCTTTTGCCCATTTCTCTTTCTCTTCATCTCTCAACTCTTGCCATCTGTCTATCTATTTCTCTCTCTCTCTCTGCAGCTTCCTGCTCATTCATCTGAAGTATACCACAAGGAAGTGTGCCATAGGTTTCCCCTTCATACTCATTCTCTCTCCCCTATTCTTTGCTGCTTTTTGTACTTTATGCTACTTACTACTAGAGCTTCCATGGAGAGGGAAAAATGTGAATGGCCAAGGAGGCAGCAAGGTGTGTGCAGGGAAGCTGGGAAGGGAAGGAATAACAAAGGGAAACACTACTTCCCATATTGGAATTTCATTAAGGAATATATATATATATATATATATATATATATATATATTATTCCTTAATGAAATTCCAATTCATTAATTGGCCTAACATGTAGCTGCTGGCTATATATATATATATATATACATATATATATATATAGCGCCAGCAGCTACATGTTAGGCATGCTGTGCTGAACACACATCTCTGCTTGGCTCATTTTGTGTCATTTACAAAATCTGGCTACCCAAACAAAACATGGAGGAAGCAACTAAGGCTAAATGGATTTTTTCCCCAGACTCAGATGTTTTCAACAGAGTCACATTGGTCTCTGTATCGCAAGGGAGTAAGCTAATTTGTTAAATAAATGATGAAGGTTATGGGTTCTTCATATTCACTTCAGTATATTAATGCTAAATTTGAGGAGAAGCAAAAACCCAGAGATCTGGAGTATAAAATGGCATGGAGACCCATGATGCTGAGTTATAGCCAGAATTAAAAATATGGATTAAATAACACTGACGAGGATTGCCAATCACTATGTTAAGACTTTGGATAGAAGTTTTATAATCTGGTGAGTCTTTCTCAGTAATGATATTTTTGGGATACTTTCTGAGAAAAGAAAAAAACCCACCTTGCATACCTTTGTATGTCACAAGCACAAACTCTTGAAAAATGTTATCAACAAAGAACCTAACCAACAGGCATCAAATATAGTATATCCAAGCACATGGAAGGCTTAGAGACCCATTAATTGCCTCAGTATTGATTATTTTGGTACTTGCCAACTTCTCCAATCAATGTAACCTCCACTTACAACCCTAGCTTTATATCTTATTGTTGTCCTTGAGTATGACTGCTCTGAAAAATGTGAACCATTTCAGAACGACATTGAAGCATCTTGGGAAATACATGAGAGGCGGGAATGTGATATAGAGGAATTCCAAAGAGCATGCTCAGTTGGAGGTACTGCTTCCATCAGTTGTGAATTTTTAAAAATTTGTCTTCGAAGCAGTCTCACATGAAAGTTTGGCATCCATAACATTGATCTTGGATACAAATAACTTCAATCTGAAAGAAAAATTGTTTTCTTTCCTAAAATTATTTGTTGTTTTAATGGCCTCCAGGGAGAAATTTTTCATATTTTCAACTGAAGGGTTTGTGCAGTATTACTGTGCATCCAGAGATCATTATATTAGTTTTTTACAGTTGATTGTGATCCCGCCTCATGTCTAAAAAGACTGTGTAAATTGTTTAACACTTGTTGCAGTTAAAAGAAGCAATCCATAACACACTTGCTACAAACTATAGGAAGAATCAGGAAAAGTGTCTTGCCAAAGGTCTGTCCAGCCCAAAATTCTCTCCTCACAATGGCTTGCTAGACAAATGTGGGAAGATCATAAATAGGATACAAAGGCAGTAGTATTTTGCTACTGCTGTTCCTAGCACATGTAGTTTAGAGACTTTTTCTGGACATAGCATATGCTCATTACAACTAGTAGCTGTTCATCCTTTTTATTTGAAAGTCTGGCCAAAGTCCTTAAAAGCATTTAAACTTTTGGCTCCATTTTGTTACAAAACCTTTGCTATGATACTCTCTAATAAATACTGAATTTTAAGTGATCTACATATCCCACAATATTTGGTCTGAGGACTTGGCAAATAAATCCTAAACAGAAGGTTTATTATTCTGGTGTGCTACCACAGCTCATTGCATTGAATCATTTGTCAAAGCTATCCTAGCACATGGTAAGGGAGGGTTCATTTTATTACACATACTGATGAACATCAACCATCATTAGCAGAATCTATAATATGTAGAACATCCTTTATATTATGGGTGGAATATTCTATCGCTATTCTATTATGCGGCATAATAGAATAGCCACATCTGTAGTAACAAACTACAGTGCTTTGCCTGAGTGTTCCTGCATGGCAGGAGGTTGGACTGGATAGCCCTCTTGGTCTCTTCCAACTCTACGATTCTATGAAACTACAAAGAATAGTTGGCAATTCTGTTAGTGATTGTATGTATGCACAAGTTGAAGGTGCATGAAGGGTGAGTTATTTGTCGGACACTACAGGTTCATTCTGCTCATAGCAACAGCAGAAGAGTTGCACATGGCTAGTATACTGTTGGCAAATTATACAATCATAGATCACCTTACACAATGTTAATTTGAGCTATTGCATAAAGATTGTATTCTTAGGAAGCAAGCAGAGACACAGCAACAACATATGTCCCATTATGTATGTAGTGCCAGCAATGGTCCCAATGCCCTAGATAAGTGATTTTCAACCAGTGTGCCGCGGAACACTAGTGTACCGTGAGAGATCATCAGGTGTGCCGTAGGAAATTATTTCCAAACTTCATTCATATATAAACTTATAAACTATAAGACACATCTGTCCCTTTAAGAAATGGAACCATAGCACTCTCGCGTCAGCTAAGAAGTGAAGCGAGAGTGCTATGGTCACGCCATCTTGGATTCGTTCAGATGCGGCTAAGTAAACGAAGTTAGAGTTAGTGCTGCAGCTGCACGTCAATTTGGGATCACAGCAAGACAAGCGAGTGACAGTGATGGAGAAGTTTTTGAGAAGGGAAAAATGCAAATGCCGAACAGGGCCCTGGACAAAATTATGACACAGGTGAAGGTCCTAATATGAGTGGTGGACAAAAGTAAAAAGAAAACTAAAGAGAGAGAGAGAGACTGACAGCTTTTGAGCAAGAGCTTCATGTGTGTCTTTCTACCATTCCTGTCAAGATATCTATTTTGTGTTTATCGAAACAGGCCCAGGTTTCACACTGAGTGTATAAATACATTTAAAAACATATTAACTATATGTATTACTGTGTTAGAGTGTCATTTTGGTTGATGGTGTGCCACAGGATTTTGTAAATGTAAAAAATGTGCCGTGGCTCAAAAAAGGTTGAAAATCACTGCCCTGGATTACCTGAAGCACAATACGTCCCAATACATGAGGTCCTGTTATTCATCACTGCAACTCACTGGCATGGTTGAGTATCGTATTAAAAATAGAAATCCATTCTTGAAAAATTATGCATCGTCCTGTTTTAAAGAAAGGTTTTAATTTATTTCAATTTTATTTTTCTTTAATACAAGTTAAGAATCCCTTGTCCAAAAAGTCTGGGACCAGAAGTGTTTTGATTTTGGAATACTTCTTGCATTTACATACTGTATATCATGAGATATGATGGAGATAGGACCCAAGTCTAAATATGAAATTCCTTTATACAGTAGAGTCTCGCTTATCCAACATAAACAGGCCAGTGGTTGGATAAGTGAAACTGTTGGATAATAAGGAGAGATTAAGGAAAAGCCTATTAAACGTCAAATTATGTTATGATTTTACAAATTAAGCACCAAAACATCATGTTTTACAACAAATCGAAATAAAAAAGCATTTCAATACACAGTAACGTTATGTAGTAATTACTGTATTTATGAATTTAGCACTGAAACAAACAAGGGCTCTTTCTTTATTCCGGGCAGATGGCAGATTGCCATCTAGACCTCCTCTCTCAGCCCGAAGGCGACTCGAGGTGGTGTACAAATGGCAAGAACGTTGGATGAGCGAAGGTTGGATAAGCGAGACTCTACTGTATTCCTCAGACACTATATTATATACAAAACCAAAATATGATCTTATACAATGTTTTCCATCATTTTGTGCATACAGCAAAGTTTGTGCACATTGAATCGCCAAAAGCAAAGAAGTCACTGTTTTTGCCATCCATGAGGACAATTTCAGATTGCGGAATATTTTTTATTTTTGATGCTAAACCAGTACCATAGTGAGTTTGGGTCTGTATGTTTTTATAGCTAAATTTGTTTTAAGGTATTCCATTGTTTCCCTAAACTGTCTTGATGCCCAGCTTAGGGGAAAGATACATAAAGCATGTAGAGTTCATGCTGAAACTAGCCTTTGTTTAATACTTTTACATGGAGAATACAAGTCAATTATTGCAGCAAATCCACAGATAAACAATGTGATTAATATCTCTGTGTTGGATGCATTATGGAAGTTTTAGGACTTATCTCAGAATAATACTTACAGTGCAATACTTTCTGTATACTTGCTGTGGACAAAACAACAATCCTGTGCAGTTTTCAAATAACAAATTAAACATTCTGGAAAAAATGAGAAACAAAATTATCTAATTATCTTGAAGAGCAAATCGTTATGTTTTTGTTGTATTTATGTATGGAATACTTTTACATGGAGAATACAAGTGAACACTATCTCTATAATAGTTCTAATTTTTCACTGTAATATGTGTACCAGCGGGTGCTATCTTGTGAGACTGTATAGGAAAATTAGCCATTCTACAATACATTTAGGATTTGGGTTTTTTCTTGTTGTTTTAAACAGAATGGCTAACAGTAAACGTTGGCCTTTGTGCAAATGGAATATGAGCACTGTTTTCAAGCTACATGTTTTCACCCTTTTAAATGAAATATGTGATGGTGTATTCACCAACTGTCTAAATAAAGGCTTAGTGAGTCACTGAGGAAAACAGAAAATCTTTATTTTAAGAGCTGCAGAGCTGAAGCTTAAGAGTTTTCTGTGAAAAATGCTTCCTCTAGATTTGTAATTTAAACATTACCCATCTGCTATTTTCTTCCAGATCTGCATTTACAGCAAACCTTCTAAAAATTACAGATTGGCCAACTATGTTTATGGAAATTGATAGAAACCTACTTTTCTGATCTATTAATGAGACTTTCTTCCCAATCTAAACTGAAGTGGAGGATTTTCTCCTCAATGTTAGGATTCTTGAAAGAAGGTAATCACAGGTGGTCATACAACAACCAGTAAAATAAAAGCCAGAATTGGAATGGAGAAACACAATTTCCCCATATCTACCCAGTAAATATGTCAAAATCTGATTTTCCTCTATCACTGTAGACTTGGGTTTCTCAATCAGGGTTCTCAAGAACCCTAGAGTTCTATAATAGGTCACTAGTTGTTTCATGAAAGATTATGATTGGAAAAATATCCATTTTTGGAGTTGTAGATATATTTTTAATGCTTGGAGACCTGGAAATTATTTTAAGAGTTTCTCCAGAGAAAAAAGGTTGAGAAAAGCTTATCTCAAAGTAATATGTTTGGGACAATTGTTATTGTTTATGCATTCAGTTGCTTCCGACTCTTCGTGACCTCATGGACCAGCCTACGCCAGAGCTCCCTGTTGGCTGTGGGACAATTAGAATAATATTTATCATTGTAGACTGTGGGAAAATCAATACAGAAAGACCCCCATATCTGTGAGAAATAAATTTCTGAATTTACCTTGGAACCAGAAAACCATGGATAATAGAGAATCCTATTGAAGTTATCAACCTCCAATAATAATAATATTATTTTTATTTATTTTTCTAAATTGCCCTCTCTTCCCGAAGGGACTCAATGTGGTTTACACATACAAAAAGGCAAGCATTCAATGCCTCAGCTGAATACAAACATATCAAAATACTATTTATTTATTTGAAATATTTATATCCCGCCTTTCTCATCCTGCAGGGGACTCAGGAGCACAACATATATATGGCAAACATTCAATGCTGGGACATAAAACCATAAATATAGACAAACATTAAAATCACTTATATCCACTTTAAAATCAGTTGCTTAAAAACCATCTCAGGACACCATTCTATTATTGCCTCATTGCACTGCCCCAAAGGCTTGGTCCTACAGCCAAGTCTTCACCATCCTTCTGAAGGACAGGAGGAAGGGGGCTGATCTAATATTGCCAGGAAGGAAGTTCCATAGCTAGGGGGGGGCAATCACAGAGAAGGCCCTGTCTCTCATCCCCACCAAATATGCCTGTGACAGTGGCGGGACCAAGAGGAGAGCCTCCCCAGAAGATCTTAGTCTTCATGGTGGTTTGTAAAGGGAGATGCGTTCGGACAGGTAAACTGGGTCAGGGCCGTTTAGGGCTTTATAAGCCAAACAGGCAGCCAGTGGAGCCAACGTAACATGAGAGTTGTGTGCTTCCTGTATGCCGCCCCAGTTATTAACTTGGCTGCCTCTCATTGGACTATTTGAAGTTCTTTGAACAGTCTTCAAAGACAACTCCACGTAGAGCACATTGCAGTAGTCTATCCTGGATGTGATGAGAGCATGGACCACAAGAAAGCAAGTAATAACAGTGAACTTAAAACAAAAAAAGCATTGTAATGAAAAATAAAACAAAACAATCCAATAAGACATAGTTAACGGAAACATAAGTAAACATTACAAAAAAATACCCTAAAAGCAATTTAAAATACAGTTACATTAAAAATGGCTGTTGCCAGATTCATTTGAAATGTAATGTGGCAGCCATATAGTACAAGTGGGACTACCCAGCATTCCAAGTAGTTAAACGTGTCTTAGTCCTCCTCCTCCGATTGAATTATTATTATTATTATTATGTTTATGTTTATGTCTATTTATATCTTGCTTTTTCTCCACAAAGGTGACTCAAAGTGGCTTACATAAAAAGCATTTCAATACAATTTAAAAATATACAAATATACAAAAATTTAAACAGAATTAAATATCATTAGTCTTAAAAACAATTCAGAGAGGATACATCTAGAAATTCTTTAGGTCCTCCACTGTGATTCTGGTAATTTCTGGCAGAAGCCTACCATAGAGATGACCTAGGAGACCTAGAAAATTTCTAGAGAGGACATATTTTTGTTGGATAGGTAAATCATGGTCAATGGTTCCCTGAGTACAGAGGTCATACTCTATTAATTGAATCAATCACAAGTTTATTTTTAAAACTATGCTACCATGAAACATTTGTTGATAATTATACCCAGGGTTTGCATGTGTCATTCCCCTTTTGTGTCCATTAGACAATTCTGCATATATCTATAAGGATGCTGTGGTGAAATGTTAGTCTCCATGCACACTGCCCTTGTTGGTTTTGGAATTATAGCATATTGACACATACACGCCGATATATGTGTGTGTTTCCATATGTCAAGGATCAGAATAAGTTCTTTCACATAATGTCTTAAAATGTCAAATGCTATTTTAAAAACACCTTTCAAAAATGTGTCATTTTGATTTTATCCCAGGATTATCTTTGACTGATTTCAGCAGGAACAGAACTACAGCCAATCACATTTTCAAAAGTATCTCTGTGAGAGAGATTCAAACACAAAAATAGTTCTTCCTGCTCCTTACTTGTATATCTGTCTCCAGCTTCCATTATTAATGAACTCATTCACTTTCATAAAAACAACTACACAAGGGCTTCTAACCATATCTATAAAACTATTTAATGTGCTTTTCGAAACAAGGCATCTTACAGCCTTAGTAATTGCAGTTTTACTAGACCTTTAAATGAGAAGCAGCTACTTATTAAGTTTTGATATGGTGAGCTGATTAGACAAGTTAAACATAAAGGCACAATTTATGTGTGCCGTATAACTGCATGCACATGTAATGCGGTTCCAACATTGATGTTTGGCATCCACTGTGTTTGGAAATCCTGAGAGGTACAGAATTTTATGCCACTTAACAGGTTACAAATAGTAATACAGAAAATGCCGGATTTTACAGGAAAATAATATTCATAAATCTCAGGCAGTGAATTACAGTATAATTCAGAACCACCTTTATTTTGCTATTGCTGTGAATTCAGCCTGCCATTGCAGAAATAAACACACAGAGACCAAACTGCAAACCTCTCCTATTGAATTGGCAAGTCCTCAGGGAACAGTTTACTCTTCAAATAATTTCATTAAACAGTATCAAAAGTGCAACTTCCTAATTCTCTCTCTCTCTCTCTCTCTCTCTCACACACACACACACACACACACACACACACACACACACACAAACTGGACTACAGCATGGTGCACAAACAGAATGCAATCTTGTACAGTGACATCGAGAGTATATATATCATTTTCTCAAGGACATAGGAATGAATATCTTTTAATTCTTCCCTTGTTGGCTCTGAGCATTTGCTCTGAGTGAATGTAAGTATGTATAGACAATGCAATTCTGTGGCGCATGGCCGTACAAGGAACTAATGCCATGTCATATATGACCATATTAACCAAAGCGGTTGTGTGAATGTAGGGATGAACAGCATTAATTGTAGTGAAATCCATTAGCCAAAACTCTTGTAAAATTACTGGAAAATATATCAACAATTATATTAGCATTATTAACAATCATAAACAGCAACTAGATATTGTTTGATATCCTGTTGGTAAGCCCCATATGAAATAAAGCAATTCAGTCACTTCTCAAATGATATGTAATACATAGATGGAGCCCCTGGTGGCACAATGGGTTAAACCCTTGTGCTGGCAGGACTGATGACCCACAGGTCAAAGGTTTGAATCTGGGTAGAGCATGGATAAGCTTCCTTTGTCAGCTCCAGCTCTCCATGTGGAGACATGAGAGAAGCCTCCCACAAGGATGGTAAAAACATTTTAAAAATCTGGGTGTACTCTTGGCAACATCCTTGCAGACGGCCAATTCTCTCATACCAGAAGTGACTTGCAGTTTTCCAAGTCACTCCTGACACGGAAAAAAAAATACATAGATAAACCTAATGAATCCAATGGGCCTAACCTATTATGCCTAAAATATGATATAGGCCACTGAACGAATGAACTTGAGCAAACTTAACTGGGCAAAGAGACTTCAGCTATCTCACAATATCTTATGTGACTGGATTTATTTAATATCTCTAACCGGCCCTTAACATTTCTTCCAGACCACAGAGAAGTATCTACAACTTTACATTTGGTCATTAGGCAGATTTGATTAAAATGTTAAGAACAATTGGTATTTACAGAACTGGGATTCTCAGCCTCAGAGGGAACCAAAAACAACCCTTCTCTGAACAAATTTTGACACCAAAACTCCATGAACGGAATGCCTTATGACCTTATCACATGGGGGTGTTCTGCCATTTTGATAGCAAGCAGGCATGAGGGTCAACTCCAGTGCGGCAATACTCCCTCCATCACTCGGGGGAAGTATCACCCTAACTGACAGAAGTGTACTGTCTCCAATGGGAGGCTCCCATGTTTGGAGGGAAGCATCCAAGGATGCTTCCACCCTGATTGGGGGTGAGGCATCCACTGGAAATCACACAACATTGTGTGATGGCAGGTATGGGGCTCTATCCCCAGGCCTTCCATTTTAGGATGCTTAATTTGGTCAATGTGATGAGGTCCTTTGGGTCTCTAAAAGTCAGAAACAACTGGAAGGCACACAACAAAATTCAGGCATTAACACATAGATGTGGAAACACAATATTTCATCTACTACCACTTTCATCTTCCCTTGGATATGGAAAGAAACAGAAACGAAGTGGAAGGCTTCTCCTTGGCAAATCAGGATTGCAGCTGACATGGAAAGCCTCAATTGATGATATAAAATCTGTGATTCACAGTAGTAGACTAACAGAAATGGATGGGGCTAGTGTTCCCTTCTCCTTGTGTCTTGGATAGACGTAAAAAAAAAATATTTCAGTTGAGTTTGTGAACTAAAACAATGTGTTTAGATGGAAAATTGAGTGACATTTTATGGAGTAGAAAGGATTAGACATGTGTCTGTAATCTTAATTTTAAATGTATAGAGGAACACTTGTGAAATATTAAGCTACATGTTTTGACAAGACAGAAGCGGAATATTTATGTCACTTTCTTGACTATCTATTCAGCCATTGTAAACACAAAAACAAAAGCCTGTCTTGTGATGCATTCAAGATTCTCCTTTCCATATCCCTCCCACCCCAGAATTTCTGAAGTCCAGGTGATGCAAACATGCTGAGAACATCAATATAAAACAGCTGTATCCATCTAAACTCTCTCCCTAGGTACTCAGACATGTTGGGCATGGGAGATGAGACATGAAAAAGGGTTGCAGAATGGAGTCAGACACTTCTAAATCTGAATCAAGCAACTGAAATGGCAGGTGATATTCAGAAGAGCTCATTCAGATAAAGCAACAACTGTTGTTTTACCTTGGAGAGCCATCCAAATATTAATATAAGGCTTATCATTTGCAACTTGGAGTCAGTGATATTCAGGCAATACCATCATCCACAACCCACTGGATTACAGACGTGTGTTCCCATCCCTATATTTATTCTAAGTGTTGTACATTTATAGTGGACAGTTAGCTATTTCACATCAATTTATTGTTCCTATCCTTTCCTCATTCAAACCATAAAAGGGGCTGTTGTTAATTTGTCTGGCCTATCTAGAGTTTCTCCCTCACCCTTGCCATCTGGCAAGGTTATCCCCATCCTCCAGAACTGCCCTAACAATTTAGAAGCTTGTTATTTTATGTTGGAATGTTAACCCCAATAGCACATGTGCAATTTTCAGGTTGGCAAATTTAAACCACAGGTATTCAGTTCATTCCTTCTCTATAAATCAATTACCCAACAGTTTTTTGACCAGAGAAAAGGAAGCACAATACAATTGCTTGTTAAGTGTCAGGCTGAAAGCTCCTTTCTGGATCATTTGCTATATGTATCATTTTTACATACTTCTCTTTAAGGGCCTTTTCACACGGTATAATTATAGCACTGTGGTTCCTTTTTAATAACCTTGGTTCATTCTGTAAAATCCTGAGATTTGTAGTTTAAGGAGGGAGATTTAAAATTCTTAACCAAATATTCCTAGGACCTCTTCACACTTACCTGCGGTGATGGGAGTTTACAACTTCAGCCACGGAGCCTGATGGCTCCCATCACACCCCGGAAAATCTACTCAGGGGACATTTCTGTGGCTGAAGTTGAAACTCCTGTCACCAAAAAAATGTTGGCAGAGAACACTGGCAGGCTCCCTGTCTTTCCATAGGGAAAGATGGGTTGAGCCACCAAAAAAAGGCTTCCCCTCATATGATGGGGCAGGGGGAAGCTGCGATGAAGTGGGGTGCGGGGTGACTGGTCCCCATACCCCCTGCTTCACTGCCATCAAAACAGGGCAAGATGACTTCATTCCGGTGGCATGTCTGACAAGGTCCTCCGTGTTTCACCAAACCATAAATCCCAGGATTCCATATGATGCAACCATGTTTGAAATGTAAGCACTGCAGTGTGCTGATCACAACCACACAGACAACTGAAAAGTTAGGAATTTTTATAGCTATTTTTTATGTTCATCACATGACATTTGTTTGTTTCCTGCATAAAGACAACAGAGGAGAATTGTGCTGAATGTGTTTCTTATATTTCCTTTGCTTGTTTAAAGTAAAATCACAAGGGACTCTAGGAATATGTCTTTTATAAGAGTGCCACAATTTTGGAATCAATCCACAAAGCTTTTGTTTTATAATTGCTTCAATGTCTCTCACCTCCAGTGATAATGCTGTTATACTCTTTCTTGTGTACTTTCATTTTATGCATTGGTTCGGTTCCAGGTGTTATAGGAAACCTGGGTTTGACACTATGGAACAGAATTGCAACAAGGCTTGGACTTGTATGTTCACATCCTTTTCTCTCTTCAGTTGCGGTCAGAAAGTGATTGGTTTTGCTTTGAAATTAGCAGCAATTCCCCATAACATCTGTATTTAGGGAAATAGTTTAGTAAGCAAGAAGAAGAAAGGATTTGAAACTCATGGTGTGATCCTCCTGTCTTCTCACTTACTAGAGTCTAAACAAACCAGAACTTTCAGTCTTTCAATTTAATAGGGAACTGTGATTCATTTCAAAGTGGAAGCAGATGTTTTGCTTCTTTCTCTGGAGGTGACAAAAGAGGAGAGAACGTTTATTTTGAAAAGGTAAAATAAAACCTGGGAAGGTGTTAATGGATTGAATTGTTACTTGGATTGGATTGGGGAGGAAAGGAGAGAAACAGAAGGGATGGTTGTTTTCAAAGTCCAACAACACTTTGGACACATTGCAAAACCTCTAGTAAAGGGCATGTCTACATTGACAATTTAATCTTCTTTGAAAACCAGGATTCCTTCATGTTAAATCATACTGAGATTCGGCTGCTACCTATATATTCACCCACTCTTGAGGGCTTCCACATGTTAATTCAATTTTGGAGGACCATAAAAAGATCACTGTTGGAAATATGGAGGAGTGAGGACACTCTAAGGACCTCTTCACATGGCCCTTTCAGGTTGTGCTGTTTTGCCAGCAGTGACTGGCAAAAGGGAAGGCTCGCGGAGCAGTTTGTGTCACTCCTCCCCCCATCATATGGTGGGGATGGGACAGGGTGCGCTGGCACCTTGTCCCCACCAGGTGGGAGAAAGAAAAGTGAAAATGGAAAACAATATAACCTTGCTGTTCAGGAATTTTGGATATGACATTTGATTAATGGTTAACTTATAAACATATGGCAAAGGAAAGGATACTTGTTCAGGCCTTGGTGGTAGGGCTATGTGTTTGTAAAATGTTCACTGTTTTGTGTTTTGCTTACACTGTAAGTTGTTAATATATGTGAATAAAAAAAACCACAATTTAAAAAAGTGGGAGAAAGGGCGGCAATGCATGGCAGTGCACATTGCCCCACCACCCTTTCCCTCATCATACAGGGAAAAGAGGAGGAAAGTGAACTTTTATTGGTAGCCAGGAGTATCTGTAGGAAGCACAGTGGTTTAGCACAACCTATGGATCTTGTGTAGCTGTCCATCCCTACAGGAAACTTTATGACCAAGCAGGAAATGGGACACGCTCTTCTAAGAGTGCACTAACGCTAACTGTAGCACTGTTATCTATTCTATCTATGCCCTCATTATGAAAGACCATGCGGATTCAGAATTCTAACACTGTAGAATGAATGCAGTACCACTTTATTTGTCATGGCTCACTGTTATGGAATCATGGGACGTGGGGTTTTTCAAGAATTTTTATCCTTCTCTGTCAAAGAGTGCTGGGGCTTTATCAAACTACAACTTCCATGATCACTAAGGACTCCCTTGTGAATGGATAGGAGGAACAAAAATTAACAATGACAGAAATAGGGCTAAATGCAACTGTTCAATAATTTGTGAGTAAAAACAAAAAAGTACTATAATATTCAATGCAGAGAAATAGAAGATGAAGAAAAAGGAGTAACAAGAGACCTTTCCACAAGATTTGAGAAATCAAAGGGAAATTTAACCCAAAAGTGGAAATGCTCTACAGCCTGCCAAAAAAACTCCCCAACAAACAAATACATGGACCCAAAAGCAATTCAAACTTGAACCCTCATTAGAAGCCAAGATGACCAAACTCAAACTAATATAATTTGGCCATATCATGTGAAGACAGGATTTTACTAGAAAAGATTATAATGCTTGGCAAGCAGAACAAGGTAGAAAAAGAAGAATACTATATTACAGATAGGTAGATCCAATTAACTAAGCCATGGCCCTGAATCTGCAAGACTTGTGCAGGGCCGTTGATAACAGGGTAACTTGCAGGTCAGTTCTTCATAAAGATGCCGCAAAGCTTGTAAAACGTGGCTGTTTGAGAGGGTGTTCAGCTGAGAAACTGGTTAGATTGCTCAAATTGTTTTACATGTTTTAGATATTTAATTGTGTGTTGTATTGTAAATTGCCCAGAGCCATCTGGGATGGGCAATTAATAAATCTCTAAATAAATAAATAAATAAATAAATAAATATTAACATAAACATGATGGCAATTAACAAAAAAACAGATTTAGAGATTGTTCTTAATATCACAAAATTCCTGGAAAAATAGAAAATCAAAGATGAAAAAGATACAGATAAGACTGATAAAGAAATAATCGAAAGCAACATGAATCCTATGCCAGAGCATATGGAAGATAGTCTTAAGAACATGAATTTTGTATCACAAAAGAAATAAATACACTCAGAACAAAGGACAAGACAGATAAATGAATGAGTGAGTTAAATATTTTGGGAAAGAAAGGTCTGTAGGTTAAGGGATCAGAAAAATATTCTATTGAAATGCAAAACAAAAAGAGAGGCGCTTTTCCTTCCGTCCATGGCTGGTTGCTTAAATTCCACACCAGTACCTGTTTTGTTTTGCTTTGTCTCTGTAAAGTAATTTATTCACGGAACAAGGGCTAATGACAATGCATACCACATCAAACAAGTATCCACTGTTCATCCCAAACACACCTGAGGTCCTTTTTTAAATTTTAATTTCATCACATTATCACTGGCCTTAGCTGTCTCATATCCTGCTAGATTTAAAGTGCATCGGTACCTGTGTTCAAAGTCAGTACTTGGAAGACGTTCTTCGGAAGCAACTGCAAATGTCATCCTCAGTGACATTTTCAGCCACCTCAATTTGTTATGATTTTCCACTTTATGAAAGCAAAACTCTTCTGGACTGTAGTCATTTGTGAGCTGAGATGTATTCACAGAATGGATGTTGTGGGGTATCATTTGCTTTTATCTCTCCTTCATGCTGCATACAATCTGTCTCAGAGACAGCAGCGCAAGTTTTACAATACAAGGTTGGAGGAGGTGTCCATGTCCCTATAATAATCCCGATGTATTGGTTACATTCACTGTCAATTTGGCTGAACTGTTGGATTCTTTGTTAGGCAGCCTTCACATGGCTGTAACGTTATTATTAATATGGTAACTGGAATACCTTTTAAGGCAGAGGGAGTAAAAAGGAAAGCCCATCATTTTCAAGGACAGCCTGGTTTGAGAGAAAGTGATAGCGCTGATTAGCAATTGTTAAGACTTTCAGTATACCTGTCTTTAGTTTTCTTCTGAGGTCCAGCCAACTATACTTAAAATAGAATTTAAAATGCGGGAAATGTATGCTAAATCTTTGAGTCTGTCCATTTGATGTATAAACTAATTTTTATTTTTAAAGTTTTTCAAGTTACTCCTGACACGAAAAAAAAAAAACTAATGTGAAGGAGAGACTGTGAGTGCATCTACTGTACATTGTAGAATTAATGTAGTTTGACAGCACTTTAATTGGCTCAATACTATGGAGTCGCGGGTGTTGTAGTTTTACAAAGTCTTTAGCAGTCTCTGCCAAAGGTTTCTGCTATCTTATCAAACTACAAATCCAAGGATTCCATGCCATTGAGCCATGGCAGTTAAAGTGGTTTCACTATTTTAGCCACCTACATGAATAATCTGTGGTGGTTTCTGATTTTGGATATTTTGGATTTCAGATTTCTAGATAAGGTATACTCAACCAAAGTCCCAACAAAACACACAGGACTCATTTGTTAAATAAAACCTTTTTTAAAGCTACTTGCTAAAATATAGTCTCCGCTAGATTGGGTCTAATTTGTATAATAGATTAGCTGTGAAATCCTCTACACACAATGGATAGCCTTTCCAGCCTTTATACAAATGATTACTTGAATCTGAATGAAGGGCAGTACAGTATAGGAAAAGTTTCAATTGTCCTCAAAATACACATTTTTTGTAAAGAAAACCGCAATAGATTAAAACTTATATTTTGTATAGAAAACAGCAATGGATTTTTGATAATAGTTCTGCTTGATAAAGGGGATGCATGGCGCCATGTCCAAAAGTATGGCATTAATAATTAAGCCATGAAATCATTACTTCAGGATATTATTTCTTAAACATCTATTGCAAAGGCAATATGATTACATATGAATTATTTCAATTTTCTACCAACAAAAAAGTCCTCAGAAGTAGGAATTGAATTACACTGTCCAATTTGCTGTAAAGTTCACAGTACGTGAAGAAATTAATCAAGACTACCACCACCCATTTTTATGGGGACATAAAATGATGTGAACTTCCATTTTTAATAAAGATGCATAGCACTTTTATGAAGACTGACTAATAACATTGTAATGAACTGAAAAGCTTCTTCAATGTGAAGGAAGATTTTTCTTTTCTTTTTGGAAAGAGAAAGATCTATTTACTGAGTTATCTGTTTTGAATCAAAGATTTGAAAAATGTATTCACACAACAATCTGAGATCAAACATGTCCATATACGTACATGGTTTTAAGTTTACCCTCTGCGATTCATGGCTTCATGGGGGGGATTTTGCTTTGTGTATTCTTAGTGATTTTTGTGCTTTATCTTCTTAGTTTCCATTGCATTTACATTGCAGAATGTAATGCAGTTTGACAACAGATTAAGTGTCATGGCTCTATGGGACTTGAATTTTTCAGGGTCTATAGTCTTCTCTGTTAAAGAATGCTAAAGCCTCACTACCAATCCCATGATCCCACAGCATTGAGCCATGACAGTTAAAGTGGTGTCCAACTACATTAATTCTACAATACTTGAAACAGAACCTTGATGGATGGATTTAGTTTATACATCAAATGGACAGACTCATCGAGGTAATAGTTACGAACTCTAGATATTGCACTGGGCATTTTGATGTTGTTACTACATCTCATTATAGAATACTAAAAATAAAGTTAGTGACATGCCCTAGAGTTTAGGAAGATTCTGCTAGAGCAGTGTTTCCCAACCTTTTTTGAGCCGTGGCAAACTTTTAACATTAAAAAAATCCGGGGGCACACCACCAACCAAAATGACACAAAATGACACTATAATATAGAAAAGAACGGCTGGGGGATGGTGGCCTGCTGGGAGCAGCTGCTGGGAGTGCCGAAGCCGGGGGAGGGGGAGCAGCCAGGCCGTGCCATGCCCCACCCCCTCCTCCCGTCTTCAACTCTCCCACAGCTTCGCCAGCCTTGAGGGGGCAGTGCCAAGCCAGCATTGTGCTGGCTCTGCCACCGCTGGCTTGGCATTGCCTCCTCAAGGCTGGTGAAGCTGTGGGAGAGCTGAAGCCGGGGGAGGGGTGGAGCCAGGCCGCACCATGCCCCGCCCCCTCCCCGGGTTCAGCTCTCCCACAGCTTTGCCAGCCTTGAGGGGGCAGGGCCAAGCCAGCATTGTGCTGGCTCTGCCACCACTGGCTAGGAACCGCCCCCTCAAGGCTGGCAAAGCTGTGGGAGAGCTGAATCCGAGGGAGGGGATGGAGCCAGGCAGCGCCATGCCCTGCCCCTCCCCCCGGCTTCAGCTTTCCCACAGCTTTGCCAGCCTTGAGGGGGCAGTGCCAAGCCAGTATTGTGCTGGCTCTCCACTGCTGGCTTGACACTGCCCCTTCAAGGCTGGCGAAGCTGTGGGAGAGCTGAAACCGGGGGGGGGGGCGGCCAGGCCGCGCGGAGGAGGAGCATGAGCGGTGGACAGGCTTCAGTGGGCGGGGCTCCTCCTCCGCACGGCTTCAGCGAGCGAGAAGCCAGAGTCATGGCGGATTGGAGGATGGCTGGGGAAACGGCTGAAGGAGGCGGCGCCCTGGCCCCTTCTTCTTTTTATTTGCTGCCACCTGGCCCTTCCTCCTCCTCCTTCAAGCAGCAGGAGTTCATCAGGAGGAGGGGGGAAGGAAGGGGGGGCAGAGAGCTTTTCTCGTGGCACAGCAGGAGGTCCGTCATGGCACACTACTGTGCCATGTCACAGCGGTTGGGGAACACTGTGCTAGAGCATCTCATCCTTGGTTATCTTATTGATCACATACAGGAGAACCAAAAGTATTATTAATGGATTGTTCTGAGCATCTTCTGTTTATATTCACCAGATCTGCTTTTGGGGCATTTTATTCCTGTAGGAAGCAATGTTAGTTGTGTCTATGATTCACTTCAACTATTTTACAATATGGTTGGTTGGTGTCTGAAATCCTCAAAGTTTCATTTTCTCCTTTTTTTACCTGGAGAATTCCTCTAAATCCACTCTGATTTGATGAACACCGTGCTCCATTTGATTCACTAAAACAGCTTACTCTTTGTTCTTTCACAGCAATCAATCTCAGATATGCTACTGTTTGGCAAAATAAGACTGCTTGCAATGCTAGATTTACACACACAACTGTTAAGCAAGCAAAAAGTTCAGGGCCTCTGAACATCTTCTAATAAATAAATATATCAAAGAAATCATAAGCACATGAAGTTGAAAGATACCTCAAGGGCGATCCAGTCCAACCCCCTGCCATGCAGGAACACACAATCAAAACGCTTTCAACAGATGGCTATCCAACCTCGGTTGAAAAACCTGCTGAGAAGGAGACTCCACTACATCCAGCTTATTGCACTATTGTCAGGAAGTTTTTCCTAATGTATAGGTGTAATCTCTTTTCCTGTTCTTTGCATTCATTTGCTGGTCTTTGTCTTCTCTGCTGAAGAATGCTGGTGCCTCCTCAAGCTAAAAATCCTGGAATTCCATAGCATTGATCCATGGCAGTTAAATTTGTGTAAAAGTGAATTACCTCTACAGCAGTGGTTCTCAACCTGTGGGTCCCCAGGTGTTTTGGCCTACAACTCCTAGATATCCCAGTCAGTTTACCAGCTGTTAGGATTTCTGGGAGTTGAAAGCCAAAACGTTTGGGGGCACACAGGTTGAGAACCACTGCTTTACAGTGTAGGGGGACCTCTAGTCTCTGGAGCAAACTAGAGGTATCCCAGACAACTGCTAGAGTCAAAACGGAAACCTTGTCAGCATGTCCTAACCAATGTTGTGACTGGCAGAAGACTTCTTAGATCCAAAGTGACTATATGGTATTCGCACAGTGATAATAGGAATCAACATATCATAAAACATGGGGGACAGAATGTAACATCCTTAGACTATTAGGCCCTATCTTCTGAAGCTATAACCTTTCATCACTCTCAAAATAATAGTTTAATTAATTACATTTGTATATCACTATAGGAAGGAGCAAGATTGTTGTTATAGTTCTGTCTCAGGCACCAAAATATTTTAGGCTTATTCTGATTGCTCTCTTTAAGTATTGCTTGTTTGTTCTGCAAACCTTTGTATTTATTTAGATGGGTCCACTAAAAATCATTCCTCTGACAGATCCTGTATGAAACAGAACCCCTTGCTCAGTGTTCAGTCTGGTTGTTTTAAGTAACGTGGGCCTTATATGCCAAGGCATTTCATATTTTCTTGAGTTGGAGTGATTTTTTTAAAGGCTTGTGTTGTAAACAGAAAATTCATGACTTGAATTAATGATTTATATCTTAAATGGCACACTGGAATCTATCATTGAAATGATAAGCTGCATGTTATTCCCTATCTACATACACTCTTGTACTACTGTGATATCTGGCAATGAATGCAAAAATACTTTTCTTGGTTTGTAGGCATATTTCCCAAATCTGAAATGTGTCTTATTTTCAAGTTCAGCTTCAAGTCATTTGAGAAAGCTGCTAAATAAAGTGTGGGAGAAGGGGAACATATATATTTGATTCCATACATTTTGTTAATCATTTTACTTATGTTTCTGTAGTATGTTTTCCCTATGCGTCACATAAATGCAGATCTGTAAGTGGTTGGAATATCGTTTGCATACTTCCTTGTGTCCTCTACTCTCTTACTGCAGTTCCTTCACTTCTGCTTTTACATATGATCTTTCTTCAATCCCTATTACTCCCATCCTTTTAAGGGGCATATATCATATCAAATCTGTGTGTAAATGCTGTCTTTTCATAATGTGTTGACAGCAAGTCACATTTTGCTGGCAGTTTATCTATATATATAAAATCCGAGTGGTCGTGGGATGTCGTATATGCACGGCCAAACCATAACCCCCCCAAACACAAATCCCACGACACACATTCCCCCAGACCACGAGGTACAGACATAACACAAAAAAACCCACCTCACTAACTTGCAACCCCCCAAAAAACAGCCCCCAAAAACCGCCCATTGACTCCCATTCTGCGCTGCCCACGAGCGCTACAGAGAGGGAGAACAACCGCAAGATGCAAGACAGCGACCCCCCAAAACCCCCAACCCATCCGTCACCCTCTCTCCCCACTCACCGGGACCTTTGCAGCCACACCGGCAACGCAATAACCACCTCCTCGCCATCCTCGCTCTTCACCACAAGTCCCCAGGCCCCAAAACAGCTCTAGGCCGCCGCACTACACTTCCCAGAAACCTCCGCATAAACCGGAAGTGGCCATGCGGGGTTTCTGGGAAGTGCAGTCCAAAAGCACCCAGCACACAAAAAAGGCGGGCGTCGACGGCGCTGCCCATGCGCGCCACGACGGAAGGCAGAGCCGGAGATCGGCGCTCCGCCCTCCGCCATTTCCCCGCGTTTGCGCCGGCGCGCCAGAAAGAAGGTAAGCTCCCGAGCTTGCCTTCTTTCAGGCGCGACCACCGCAAACGCTGGGACACGGGCGGAGGGCGGAGCGCCGATCTCCGCCATGCCTTCCGCCCTCCGGCGTGCCCCCACAGTTGCGGCGTCCGCGCCAGAAAGAACGTAAGCTCCGGCCCCGACCTTGCTTCAGGCGCGGCCGCCTCACCCGCGGGAACCACTAAGGGAGGTAATGAGCCAGAGAGGGGAGGCCTGAGAGAGAAGGGGGAAGAAAGAGAGGGGGAATGACACAGAGAGAGAGGGCAGGACAGAGAGAGGGGGAAAGTCACACCGAAAGAAAGAGGGGGGGGGGGAAGGGGGAAATCAGGCAGCGAGAGAGAGGAGGGGGAAAGAGAGAGAGAGAGATGGGAAAGTGAAACAGAGAGAGGGGGAGGGGACAGAGACAACGGGGCAAAACAGACAGAGAGGGGGGGAGTGTACATACACACATACATACAGAAACACATACATACACATACATACAGACACACAGACACATACATACTCAGAGAGACAGGGGGAGTGTACATACACACATACATACAGAAACACATACATACACATACATACAGACACACAGACACATACATACTCAGAGAGACAGGGGGAGTGTACATACACACATACATACAGAAACACATACATACACATACATACAGACACACAGACACATACATACTCAGAGAGACGGGGGAGTGTACATACATACATACAGAAATACATACATACACATACATACAGACACACAGACACATACATACTCAGAGAGACAGGGGGGAGTGTACATACACACATACATACAGAAACACATAAATACACATACATACAGACACACAGACACATACATACTCAGAGAGACAGGGGGGAGTGTACATACATACATACAGAAATACATACATACACATACATACAGACACACAGACACATACATACTCAGGGAGACAGGGGGGAGTGTACATACACACATACATACAGAAACACATACATACACATACATACAGACACACAGACACATACTCAGAGAGACAGGGGGAAGTGTACATACACACATACATACAGAAACACATACATACACATACATACAGACACACAGACACATACATACTCAGAGAGACAGGGGGGAGTGTACATACACACATACATACAGAAACACATACATACACATACATACAGACACACATACACATACATACTCAGAGAGACGGGGGGAGTGTACATACACACATACATACAGAAATACATACATACACATACATACAGACACACAGACAAATACATACACACATACATACACACACATCCATAAACACACACACACAACTACATAAATACACATACATACACACACATATATAAACACAGACACACACACATCCACACCCATACATACACACATACAAACACACACAAGCACACACACATACATACACACACACATACAAACACACATACACATATATACAAACACAAAACACATTGTCCAATCATTTCCAACCCTAACATAACCACACTTCCACACATCTCCTAAATAGGGCACAGCAACGCGTGCCGGGTTCAGCTAGTTATATAATAATCTTCTCCAGGCTTCCCAACATTCTAATCCATATTCATCTAATCTATATTCATAATGGATAAATGCTTTGGGAGAGGAACTCATGGTGTACTTCATACTGTGTTGACCAAGGAGATTTAACTTTTTTATTGCAGTCTCCTCGATCAGTACTATTCCCTAGTTATGGTAAGGCAAGGCTTCATCGATGTTATGGATTCCACTATAAACAATGACCCACAACAGACCCTATGAGTCAGGTGATGGACTTGGAGCACTAACACTGAAAACATCTGTTGGGATCTTTCAGTTGGAGTCTAGTGAGAGATACAGTTCTCCTTCCAGACTTTAACACTCCCTAAAGCCTACCTGACAATGCAAACACTGGATTTACAATAGGTAACATTGACATCTCTGAGCTCTAGATCAAAGGAGTATCCTTGCAAAGCTATATTCCATTCAACAAGAAGATGGAGAAACTCACTAAGTGGTATTTGGAACAACTTATTTGTTTCCTGAGACCTGTCCAGGGTTCTGAAAGCCTCTTCTTTTCTAGTAGGCCTGCCCATTCAATGCTAAATTGGATTTGGCAGCCAGTTTACCTTCTGTATAATTAATCAGAAACTGCTCATTGGATATATTTCTCCACTTTTTGCCCACTGGAGCAGAATCATTAGGGCAAGATACTATAAGCGTAAGAGTAAAGAACTGAATAAATATAAAATATAAAATCTGATATATATTAGGGATGGGGATTGTATAGCCTTCCAGGTGTGATTGAACTGCAGTTCCCATCCACTGTAACAAGACAGGCAGTGATACAGAATTCTAGGAGATGCAAGTCAGTATTATCTGGAGAGCCACAGGATTCTAACAGGATTATAACTTCAATTTCATAACCTCCAAATGATGTAAGATAAATACCAGGACAACACATGTTCTTCCATACAGACATTAACTTAGTTGTTCCTCTGTTCTCAGTGGTATAGACAACTGTCATTCCAGGCTCTGACTTTAAACACCACACTTAATAGGAAAACAATCCTTTTATTGAAGATAAGTAAAGAGCAGCAAAGCAAAAGAAATAGGTAAATCAAATTAGGTAAGAAGATAAGCAGGAACAAATTAGTCCAGGGTCAAGTTCAGCAAAGTCTATAAAAACAAAATCCACACAGCTCTAATACAATCCAGAAAATCAGGAATGTATTGATCCAAGGCTTGGGTAAGCAATCATAAGATGCAGGAATCAAAACCATGAAACGAGAAGTATTTTAGCATGAATCTTCAAAGCAAGGGTTCCATGAAACAAGGATGAGAACTTAGCTTGATTCTAAATGATGTTTCATCTGACTACATATCCTAAACTTTTATCTCCTTGTTAGCTATGCCACTAGCATTCAGAAATTGGTTTCTCTTTAGCTGAGGTTTTGTTATTGTTTTCTGTCGGAGCCGGGCAGAGCGCCGAAGCCACTGTGCGGCTCTCCTGTTTTGACTGATCTCTTCTCATCTATCTATTTGCTTGTTATCTATTTGCTCATTAATTTCTGCAGCTGGGCCAGGTGCTGAGCTATTTTCATGTTTTCTCTCATGGGAACTCTCTGGTAACAATTAGAAAGCACACCATCATCCCCACACCCCTCAGGGACGTTCTCATGGGAAACTACAGGGATCTCCTGGTCATTCTCTGCATCAATATCACTGACCAAACTATTGCCATTTTGAAATTCATCTTGAATCTCATTGACATCACTCCTTACATCCAAAACACCCTGATCCTGAAACACAATCACAGGCTGAACTTCAACAGGTGCTACTTCTGGATCATCAGCAACACACTAGTGTGAGTTGCTAGAAGTGGGCGAATTGACCCTCAACTCCAGTACAGTTCTCATGTCTCCAGGTGGTGGAGAAGTCCTTTCTCTAAAACCAGATTCCAGGAACAGACTTCTCCTCAAGTACTGCTGTCAGGTGGAGGTCTTGAATCTTTTGCTTCCCTTTCTTCAATTCAGAGATGCTGACATTTCACTTCTCAGACTAAGGCTTTTGAAATAAATCAGGGTATTTGCGTAATAGAGCTGGTTGAACAAGGTTCTAATGACTTCATCACACTGAGATGGGAAAGCAAGGGTGACCATCCCCTTAAGGTAGAGAGTCACCCCCCTTATATCATCAGCAGTCCCATTTTGCATTCTAGCTCCTAGTCATACTCACACTCACACATGGAGACTTAAAAGCTGGCAATACATTCATCTTACATTCATCAAAAGGTCAGTATTACTTTTTATTTTTAATCAGGAGAAACAACAATTCCCAAAAACCAAGCGATCCTTGGCCTGCCCAAGCCTTTTACACGAAAGAAGACTGACACCAGTTTAAAACATCATATTCCCATGGGAAAAATTATTCTGCCCCAAACCCCAGAGGATACAAGAGACAGTGATCCAGGTTAAAATCATTGCTTTCCACAGGATCCTATTGATCTGCATCGAACCCCAGAGGATACGAGAGACTGTTGACGATTGGGCAATGAAACAGGATGGGAAACTTTAATGGTTCCCATTAGACCTGTTTTTCTGTTGTAAAGATGTGAGTAAAGTGTGATAATAAGTTGGAGCTCTGAATACGATTGTTGACCCATGTTCAGAGTTCCCTTCTTTCAGGACATTTCTGCCTCTTTTTAACCCTGGAGCATGTGATGAGCTCTGTGCCTTTCCATGCTAGAAAAGTGAGCTACAAGGGTGAAATTTCTCAATGTAATGAGGTTGATTGCCAGAGTTCCCTCCTTTCAGTACACTTCTGCCTCTTTTCAACCATGGAGGGCTATGCATGACTGCCAGAAGTAGTTTAACTCATGTGATGAGCTCAATTCCTCTCCATGCATAAAAAGAGGTTGAAGTATCCTACAGCTGGGAAATTTCTCAGTGTGATAAAGTGGTAACTGTCAAATTCTTCATGCAGTGTGTGTATGTGTGGCATGTGTATGGGTGTGTAGACTGTGCCTAGAAGTCTCTCCAAGTCCTAAATATACTTTGGGTCAGATAAGAAATCTCACCATTGGGATTGTTTATGGTAAAAACATATATGCACTTCTGATGGTCAATTCTCTCACACCAGAAGTGACTTGCAGTTTCTCAAGTCACTTCTGACACGGAAAAACAAATAAGTTGGTTGATTTGCTGGGGGAAAATACATTCCTGCTCCTTTACATTACCAGCAGCAATGTCATTGGAAATGGATAGATCACTGAAGTGGTTTTGTTTGTACAGAAATTATTTAGAACAAAATTAGCACAAACACAGAACTACTATGACTGAAACATGAGCTGAACAATAGCAGGGAAAAAAGAGAGAGAGAGAGAGAGAGATGCTTTTGGTTGTTGCTGCTCTCTGCAAGTACCCATAATAACAAGGCCCTGAAAAGCTTATACATAGACTAGTTATTCCCTGAGGCAGAGGGCATCTGCAGTTCTATGCAATTTTGGCTAAATTTGCAGCACAGATTTTAAAAATGCTTTTCATGTGTTTTATTACAACTGTTTGCAAAGCCCTATGTTTCATGATGAAACAGTGGACATGTTATGGTTCACAGTTTTCCTTATTTACAAAGGAAGGCCTCTGTTTCTCAAACAGGCTCATTTTAACCCCCCCAAATGCTTTGCAGATATTTTAAAACTTAGAGCATGCAAGGAGCTAAAGAGAATAGAGACAGCGAGTCTAAAGCAAAAGAGCCCCATTATTCATCCATATGGTTCGGGTTTGCATCTTGTCTGGCATGAGATTGTGATTGCTGATAGAATTCATGTCCAGAGCCTCAAGCAAAACAACTGCCAATAAGGTTCTAGGTTTAATGTTCACATGGAGTTGTTCATAGTATTCAACCGCTGCAATAAATGGAAAGATGCTGCATGAATCCTTGTATAATGCTATTTCTGAAGGAGAAAGCGGATTAAACTTTGTGTAGATATGAATATCTCAGTTTGCTGCACAGGTATAGCGTAAGAAAAAAACCCCCATTCATTTTTAAGGAAACTGAAAATTCAACTGTCTACATGTCCTATGCGTATCTTTCTGCTATTCATGTTCCTGTCTATACATCATTCTACAGGAAATAACATGGAACATTGTTATTAGGGAAATTCATGCATTCTTAAGTTGATGGGTTAGAAATTGATGGATTTCTTTCTATTCATGGAATGAATGCAGATCCAACAGATGCTCCACACTGGAGGAAAGGTACAAGGGCCAATTCCCTCTTTCCCGTGTACCCCCCCCCCCCATATTGCCGTTAATAAATCTCTAGACGACACTCTTGTTCTCCTCACAAAAAATAATCAGAAGGCACACCAATTCAACAGGAAGGAGGAATCTCATATATCATTTTGTGCATATTTCATCCCATAGGAAAGGAGTGGCAAGTTGGTCTTACTACTATTTTGATTGTTAGAAATCAAACTTAGAGCAAACGATTAACTCCCCAGTTCCTGAAAATGCAGAGTCAAACAGAGAAGGGACATGGTGTCACAATAAAACATCAAAAAGAGGGTGGCGGAATAAAGGAGTACTCTTAACACTTCCTCAGTTTTAGCTGGGTATTCGCAAACCAAAAGAACACATAAATTGATGAACACAGAAATCCTTGACAATTTAGAGCAGGATTGAGAATTGATGGGATCATAGAATCTTACACCTGAAAGGTATTATAAGAACCATATAGTCCAATCTTTTGCCATGCAGGAATATATGATTAAAGTGATCCTGAAAGATACCCATACAACTGAAAGATACCCATACAGCTTTTTATGAAGCTCTCAAAGCAGTGTTTGGACCTACTTATCAGGTCCAAAGCCCCTTATACAGTACAGATGGTCAAACACTAATTACTGATAAAACCTCCATCCTGAACCGATGGGCTGAACATTTTCAAAGTCTCTTTAATGCCAACCGAGTAGTCCAAAGTTCAGCTATCCAACACATGATACAACAACCAATGAAAAATGAACTGGACACAGCTCCCACTCTGGAAGAGACCATTGAGGCCATACAGCAGTTGAAAAATGGCAAGGCAGCCGGGATCGATGGAATCCCACCTGAAGCTTGGAAACAGGGAGGTCATGTACTGCATGCTAAATTCCATGAGCTCCTTGTAAGTTGCTGGGAAAAAGGTGAACTGCCATCAGATCTCCGAGATGAAGTTATCATCACCCTGTATAAGAAAAAGGGAACAAAATCCGATTGCTCAAACTATCGAGGTATAACACTGCTCTCCATTGCTGGAAAAATCCTTGCAAGGATACTCCTGAACAGATTAGTTCCGGCTATTGCAGAAGAACTTCTCCCTGAAAGCCAATGCGGCTTCAGAGCTAATAGGAGCACCACAGATATGGTTTTTGCCCTTAGACAACTGCAAGCGAAATGTAGAGAGCAGAACAAAGGACTCCATGTAACATTTGTCGACCTCACCAAAGCCTTCGACACTGTGAGCAGGAAAGGTCTGTGGCAGATCCTGGAACGTCTAGGACGTCCCCCCAAGTTCCTCAAAATGATTGTCCTGTTACATGAGGGCCAGCACGGTCAAGTCAGATATGGCGATGCTCTCTCGGAGCCTTTTCTAATAACTAATGGAGTGAAACAAGGTTGTGTTCTTGCACCAACCCTATTTACAATCTTCTTCAGCATGATGCTCCAAAGGGCTACGACAGATCCTCCAAGAAGAAGACGGCATATATATACGCTATCGTACTGATGGTAGCTTGTTCAACTTAAGCCGTCTGAGGGCTCGCACTAAGACTCTAAACTATCTAGTCCGTGAGCTGCTTTTTGCTGACGATGCTGCCCTTGTCGCCCATTCAGAAGCAGCCCTGCAGCGCCTCACATCCTGCTTTGCAACAGCTGCAGAGCTGTTTGGGCTGGAAGTCAGCCTGAAGAAAACAGAAGTCCTCTACCAGCCCGCACCACAGGAAGAACACCATCATCCTCACGTCAGCATAGGCACATCTGTGCTTAAGTCCGTTCAGCAGTTCACCTACCTGGGAAGCATCATCTCTTCAGACGCCAAGATTGACAAAGAGATAGATCACAGATTATCAAAGGCATATAGTGCATTTGGAAGGCTTAACAAAAGAGTCTGGAGCAACAAGCACCTGAGACAAAGCACCAAAATCAGTGTGTACAGAGCTATCATACTGTCCATTCTCCTCTATGGGTCTGAAACATGGGTCACCTATCGCCAACACCTACGACTCCTCGAGCGCTTTCATCAGCGCTGTCTTCGCACAATCCTAAATATACACTGGACCGACTATGTGACAAATGTTGCTGTCCTTGAGCAAGCAGGGATCACCAGCATTGAGGCCATGCTATTGAGAACACAGCTGCGCTGGGCAGGGCACGTCTCTAGGATGGAGGACCACCACCTCCCAAAGATACTACTCTATGGTGAACTCGCCATGGGTCAGCGCAAGAAAGGCGCCCTCCAAAAGAGATATAAGGACTCCCTGAAACAACATCTCAGGCTCGGCCAGATTGATCACCAACAATGGTCCACCCTGGCCTCACATCGGGAGGCATGGAGAAGCACTATCCACAATGCTGCGGCCTCTTTCGAGAAAACACGCCGAATGGGTCTCGAAGAGAAACGACAACGCAGAAAGAACCGCAACTTGGAAAAAACATCACCCAAGGAGACTTTCTGCTGAGCTTTCTGCAACCGAACTTGCCTATCTCAGATTGGCCTTTTTAGTCATCAACGCGCTTGTAAAAAGCGTGGGATGAGTCCTTCCTGAATCTTCGTTCGCGAAGTAATGCCGAGAGAGATAGTCCGATCTTTTGCCATGCAGGAATATATGATTAAAGTGATCCTGAAAGATACCCATACAACTGCTACTTAAAAATCTTCGAAGATGAAGAAATCACCATTATTGGAAACAGTGTATTCCACTGTCAAACAGTTTTTACAGCAAAAAAAATATCTTTCTAATATTTCAATGGAATCCATTTTCTTATAATTTGATTCATTGGGGAATATGCTGCAACTCTTCAAATCCACACATATATCTCCATTCCACAACATTGTCTCTCCATTTTGTTTGTGGTCTTCTTTTTTTTTACACTAAATCTCATTTTTAGCCAAATCATTAAAGGACTTTTAAAACATTTATAAATACTGTTTTGGATCTTCTACACACACACACACACACACACACACACACACGCGCGCGCGCGCACACACACACACACAATGACCTCTGGCCCACCCTCCACAAATCTTATCCCAGGTGGCAACTGAGAATGTTGTAATGTCAAATTGTCAAAATTCTGACTATAACAGAAGGTGTCCAGAGGAAATGAAAATTGGGTGGTACACCTTTCTGGGTTCTGGAGCATGTTCACTCCTGGTTTACAGTGTAGCATAAAAGGGACATTTCCTACTACATGGAAGAACACTTGGTGGTAAATTCAATATTCCATTCTTAGTCAGTGGACAAAAGGAGCAGGTAACAAAGGGATGTCCAAGAGCAGTAATTTATTCCCCATCAACCTGTTCTTACCATTTATCAACTTCCTTGGATGAAAAGGAATTGTCTATCTTGTGATGATGGAAGGAAATTAAGATATTGATCCAAGTACAGTATGTCTGGTATGTCTTGTAGCAGTCTACTGGTATCGAGTACCATTGAATGTCTGGAGAGGTAGGACTTCTCTGGAAGCTAAAGACATGGGGAACATACTCTATAATTCATCTGTTCCTAGATCATTTTCTTTCCTGTGTAGCTTCTGACTGTCTATAGTACATGAATAGACTGTCTGAATGCTTTCACTAAACAAGTCTTTCTGATATGAATCTATATGATCTTTGATTGCAGAGGTATTGGACAAAAGGCATTATAACACTTCTTGGAGCCATAAAACCTATTACATACCCACTCCCTCTGAATAAAAGCCTGGAATTGTGAGAAGGACTTAGAAACCCCATTCACAGCAAGGGTTAGAGCCCTCCACTGGAGATTTAGAGAAATGCCTTTTAATGGAAAGATCAGTTTCTTTGTTGTTTTTGTCAACCTGTTAAGGCAATCTGCCTGGAAAAATAAGGGATCCCTGAAAAAGAAATAAATTTGTCTCAAACCAGAAAGAGCATGGCCTTCTCTTGCAATATTCGTGACTAAATGCTTCCCTAATAATTTATGTGTGCCTTTGAGGTTACTTTTTCCTATATGGACAAAGACATGGCTGCTCCATAATGTAGTGTGAAAAGCTTGGAGGTTTCAGCAGACCACTCAGATTGCCAAACAATTCATTGGATGCAACTTTCCTTTTTGATCCCTTGTGCCACAGATCCTTAGAAGTGGGCTCCACACTGATAAGTCTACATTAATGGCCATCTTGGTATGGATAGTTCTTTAGGGGAAGATCTGCTTGTCCATTGTTTCAAAGCCAGACACTTTTTATGTGTTGAGAATAATAAAGTAGTGATTGAAATGTTAGTACCACATATTGCACTGGTCTAGCATGGAAATGGATCCAGGGTCTGGATCTATGGCTGGTATCATCAAGACCTAGAGTTGGGCAAACATATTGGGTTAGGTAATCCATTCATGTTTTTCATTGCTGTTTGCACTTTGTGCCTCTACTCTTCTAAACATGACTTCTTTTTGTTTGCTATTACTTGAAGGTCCTGGGATCTGTGTACTTACTCGCTTCACAGAAATGGACATATCACATAGTTGTGGCCATATATTTTTAAACAGTTTCCTCTGATCTGATCAGCATGCTCTCAAGATAAGAAAAGACATGCACCTCATTACCTCAGCTGGACTACAAAGGCCATAGCACGTTGATCAAAAATTCATGTTATTTCAGATAGGCAAAGAAGAAGTGCTTTGTGCTGCCATTGCTGCCTTAATTAATTAATTAATTAATTAATAATGACAGGTTTTAAAAAAAGGTTTTCCTCTGACATTAAGTCCAGTTGTGTCCGACTCTGGGGGTAGTGCTCATCTCCATTTCTAAGCTGAAGAGCTGGTGTTTTCCAAGGTCATGTGGCTGGCATGACTGCCTGAAGCACTGTTATCTTCCTGCCAGAGCGGTACTTATTCATCTACTAACATTTGTATGTTTTCCAACTACTAGATTGGCAGAAGCTGGGGCTGACAGCGGGAGCTCACACCGCTCCCCGGATTCGAACCTGCAACCTTTCAGTCAGCAAGTTCAGCAGCTCAGTGTTTTAACCCACTGCACCACTGGGGGCACAAATAATGACAACAACAACAATGATAACAGAAACAACAACACACTAAGAATTCTGTATCCACAGGATTTTGACCAGACTACAGTGAACTTTATTGGCCCACTCCCTCCAGATCTTCAGGGAAAAACTAAAAACTCGGCTTTGGGACCAAGCTTTTGATCAGTAAGTTGGAGCAGTGCAATAAGAGTTTACAAATAACATAACTGACTACTTGGAACAGTAGACTGACTTGGATTGTGTGATTTTAATTAATATTTAAATGTTTGATGTTTTAATTGTTTTGGATTTTAATGCATTTGTTTATCGATATGTGTGGCATTGAATTGTTGCCTTTGTAAGGCTGCTCTGATTCCCCTTTGTGGTGAGAAGGGGGGGGGTATAAATGGGTAAAATAATAAATAAATAAATAAATAAATAAATATACCATAGACTCACCTGCAGGAGCAGTGGTAGAGTATTCCACAGGGGGGGAAGAGTTGGAAGTTTGGAAGAGTTGGTGGAAGTCTGGTAAGCCAAGGCAGGTCACATGATTTCCACTCATTATGTAGGATACACCTCCATCTTGTGGTATTATTTCTTTGTTGTATAAAAACATGAAATATGATGTGGCACATGGATCTGCACCCACTACATGCTCATACTGTGATAAGTGAAAGAGCTCTCATCTTTAAAAAAAGACATTATAGCTTTCGTCATAGGAAAAGTTGTATGGCATGGACATGCAAACAAATACATGTATCGACAAATAAATCTGATCTGGGAAATAACCCCAACTGTATGGTTTGACAAAACTTGTCAGAAAGGCTGGGAAAATGTCTTTTCTTACAATAAGAATGGGAACTGTTCAAAATTTATTTCTGAACTGCCAAGAACTGAATGTTCATAGGAGAGAGGAGGTAGGTTTTTCTTCTCTCGTCTGTTGTTTGTGAGGTAGACAGAAATACAGACTATAGGATGCTGACAATTTGACACATGTCTAATGAATCCCAACCACACACACACACACACTACCACACATACATAGACAGACAGGCACTACAGTACCAATCAAAAACTGACCAGGGCAAAAAAAAGTTTACAAAATACCATCTGAATAAAATAAAGATCAACCACTACAGCAGGATTTTAAAGCTTTTTGTATGCCTTTCCTTTTCAGAAAACCAGAATCATTTTGTTGAAAGAGGAAGCTAAATTTCTGATTTTTGTTGAGTTCAGTGAACAGATGTTGGAGACCTAGTGTGATGGTGGCAAAGGCTATGATACTTTAACCTTCAATATCACATTTGTCAAGCACATAGTAGACAAGGCTTTCATTTGACAGGTTGGCTGGAGCACGGGAATTCAACCTTGGTCACCTAAAGAAGAGCTGGATCCAGCTATGAAAGTACAAGTGATAGGAAGGCAAGCAGGGCAGCGAGTCATTCACTCTTTTTCAGTAAGCAAAAACCAATAGTCTGAATTTATCTAGGGATTTAAAATGTTCTCCAAAGTACAATAATTAAGCAATTTAACTGCTTGGACCCTTTAGGTGTGAGAAGGAGATCTGTGAAGGTAAGGAGAAATTTCAAAAGAGTTGCTAGCTCCTAGAATATTTTGCTCAGGCAAAAGGCATTAACTGCCTTTTGCTCTCTGTTGTTGGCATGATGGAAGAGATAAGAATTAAAATGAATGCAAAACCTACTGGTAATTCTCATACAAGCTGCATGTAAACAGAAACATCAGCACAAAAGTTATGAATCATAATTTGTGCCACTGAGCTAAAAATTTGTATCTTTCCGCATTAAAGGAATATAGACATACAGCACTGTGTAGTGTCTACTTGCAATACAGAAAGCTGACATGGTCTTTCCAATTTATGGGGAAATTGACATAATTTCACAAAAAAGGGGGTGGGGGAAGGAAAAGCAAAACCACTTGTGAACTAGATTTTGCATAATGGGATTAATTTGGTTGACTGTCACATCAGCTATGCTGTAGTATGCAAGTTAATCACAACATCGACATGATTTTTAAAGAAGAAAGAAAAAGAGGGAAAGGGGGAATAAAGAAAAGGTATTTATTCCCTTGTCTGATTCCTTTTTGTTTAAAAATACGTCCCATTTCTATAGTACTAATGGAAGTCCATGTTTTTGTTGGGCCCAGGAAGACTAAAATGACCCAAAACTTCCTGATTCATATGAAATAAGACACTTACCCATAGAATGGCTTGTGATTGATTAGATAACTAAGCTTGGCCTGTTTCTAAGGGCCCTTCCACACAGACCTATATATTAGAATATCAAGGCAGAAAATCCCACATTATCTGAGTGTTGACCCAGATAACCCAGTTCAAAGCAGATATTGTTGAATTTTCCACCTTGATCTTTTGGGATATAGGGCTGTGTGGAGGGGCCCTAAGACAGCTTCCAAGTACTACCTCACCAACTAACCTGTAGCCACCTCATCACACTAGAGAATGGATTTACTTTAAATTCAGTTTCGGCCTCTGGTGTTTGTGATTTAGGAAGGGGCCTTTAAACTGCTCAGTGAGACAGGTCCTGAGCCTCACCAAACTACAAACCCCAGAATTCTGCAGGAGGCAGAATCCAGATTTAAAATGGATTCATGCTCTAGTGTGATGAGGCTGCATAATATTTCTTATGTGAGCTGCTGGAGGAGGCATCAGTGAGATAATTCTAGAGTGAATTAAAATGAGATGTGGACCACATCATACTATGCTCCAAGTTCTATGTGTCTGCACAACTTGCAGCCTTCCAGATGTCTGTACCTCCAACTCCCAGAAGCCCTAGCCAGCTTATCAAATAGCCAGGAATTTTGGGAGCTGAAGTCCCAAACAGCTGGAGGCCCACAAGTTGTGCAAGCCTGATCTAAGTTGTGGCCAATCCTATGTTCAAAACACAGTAAAATAGTTTGATGTTTTCTCTATACATGACCTGATCTATGAGTCTATCTATGACTACATGAGTCTTCACTGACCATATAATGCAGTTTCAACAACAACGAAGAACCCTTCTACACTGCCATTTCCAATTGCATTTATATCGCAATGTAGATGGGAAACAAGGGCCAGCGAATAGCTGCGAAGAATCTTTGAAACAAACAGCAAAAAAGTAGGAGGTGAAGGAAAATTGGGAGGCTTATGATATAAGCAACAACATATAGCTGCTAGATCCAGTTCTACACACAAAGAAAGGACTAGTTGGTTAGAGTTGCAAGAAAAAAAACCCCCAAAAATCCCAAAGAGGTAAGAGACAAGTCCACATTATCACACCAGGGCTTTGAAGCAGGCAGCCCCACATTTCTGCCACCTGCAGAATTCTGGGAAATGTAATTTGGAAAGGCAAGGACCTCTGTAGTTGAGAATTCAAAAGGCCCTACACTAAACTACATTTCCAAGAATGCTGTAGGCAGCAGAAATGTGAGCTTGTCCACTTTAAAGCCCTAGTGTGATAACATAGTAAAAAATTAGCATATTTAATGTAGAGTTTGTATAAATAAGAAACTGTGTTAAGATCCTTACTTTGCATTTATGTTTCAAAATAAGCATTCTCATGATCAGATAAGTCCTCATCATGGAATCTTGTAGTGTGAAATATCTTATGTAAGGTTAGAAGACAGATATTGCAACAAACATAGGAGTTCATGTATTGTGTTTTTCACTAAAAGACATACACACAGATATAACCTTGAACCTCTTATTTCCGAAGTGGCAAATGGCGATGTGCTCTCTAAGGATATTTCAAAGAGAAGATAATTCCATGGAGTGCTTTAGTTATTATAGATCTTAAGAATATGCCTAGGAAATCGAACACACCACGATAGTGGTGACAGTGAGAAAGGAATAAAGGGTTAATCTCATATGCTCAGGTCTTGTGGTTTAGCACATTGTGTCAGAATCTCATACCACTGAAAGGCCTATTAGTGTTTGTTCATCTCTTTCTCGCATGTCCCCCCCTCACCCCCCACTTTTCAAGGAGCAGCACACACTATTCAATACAGGCTCACACTGACTAGGTTAAACAATTACACTACACTAATTGGCCTGTGTCGGTCTTGATGAGTAGGTAAACAAATGCTGCATGGAAAAGCTGAGACAAATTGTATCTAATTAAATTCATGAAAAAATTTGACGACAACAACAAAGAAAGCAACATTCACAGTTGCGAAACAGATAGGCGTATGTGAAAGCACACACCTCTTATCAAAATTTGCACTCCTGGCCTGGTGCAGGAGACAGGAAGGCTGATGAGCCATCCTTTACCCACACATTTGAGCAGTCCTTAATTATAGTATATAAAAGGAATTGGCTGTCAGACTTGTGTGTTGAGCGGTATGAGCTCATGGTGTAGTTTGTATGTGTGTGAGGGAGAGAGAGAGAGAGAGAGAGAGAGAGAGAGAGAGAGAGAGAGAGAGAGAGAGAGAGGAACAGGCTGAGAAAGAGCATGCACAAATATAAGTGAAGGTGAACTCAATAGCTGATGAGTTTTTGCTATGTCACTGGCAGGAAGATTACCTCCTTCTTATAAGTTACCTCCTCCCTATATGGCATACAGAGTAGTCAGAAAAACACAGCCCATTCCAAGGAACTAACAAAAGAGGATGTTTGCATAACTTGTGCTCTCTTTCTAAGCCACATCCGAGAGAGAGAGAGAGAGAGAGAGAGAGAGAGAGAGAGAGAGAGAGAGAGAGAGGAGAACTGGCAAAATAACTTATCATAGATCATCTTCCTTAAAAGTATGAGCAAGCTTTTAATCTCAAAAAAACCAAACAAACCTGGTTGTCTTTGGCAAGTTAGGCAGGAAGTAATTGTAATCCCTACCAGCATGTTTTCATTTACATACAGTTCCTACAGATTCATCTAACTATAGGTGACCTTTCCCCTTTATTTCCAAGATTTTCACTTACTGAGCTTGTACAAACTAAGACAAGATGCTTCTCAGCTTGTCATTCAGTGAGGCGTCCACTGTAGCCCAATAGCACTAGGGAAGTGATACTTATTCCACCAGGCTCTGGCCTAATTCAGTCAGTGGTCTCAAATCTCTATATATTTCTTTACTTTATCTTCCTTCTCAGGGACAACAGTAAATGCTAATGTAAAACATAGCAAAACAGTTCCAATGGGCACTTGGTATCTGCTTTCATACTCTATCATACTATTGTTGTCAAGCCACACCACCCCCTCTCCAAATTTTTGTGGACATTTAAAGAGACTCCAACCAATATATATGATTGTTTCTTTATGTTTAAGGCATTTCCCATGGCTCCAGAATTGCAAAATGACAAAGCTGCTAGAATAGTGGTTCTCAACCTGTGGGTCCCAGCCAGTTTACCAGCTGTTTGGATTTCTGGGAATTGAAAGCCAAAACATCTGGGGACCCATAGATTGAGAACCACTGTACTAGAGGCTCTGGGATGGACCTAGCAGCAGCTGTATCCTAAAAACTATATCAAATCTAACCTTTCAATAAATGTATCAACTTGAGATTTTATGTGTAATTTGTATCATTTATGTATTCTTCTATTCTTAAATGTATAAACTGTACCAAATGTATCAAAATGTATTTAGAAGACAGCTACCTCTCCATGCCCTCAGTTTGCACAATCCCTTGGGAATGGAGATCATGACCAGGGTCACTCCAGATATTTCCAAAATCAGATTAATACCAAAACCTTTATGTGCCTTTGTCACCAAGATGAACTCAGGATGTTTGTCATTTAACTTGATGCTGAGAGTATGCCACTCCTGCAGAAGAGGGGGCTCAGAAAACATTAATTCATTAACTTTCTAAATGGGCAGCCAAGCCCCTAATTATCTGGACCTACCATCTTTCTTTGTTGAATCTTGCACCCTTTGTCTCACATGGAACTGGACACTTGAGTTAATAAAAGTTTCATCTGCATATCCACATCACCAGATTGGTTCTTCAAACTGTCCACCACCCATGTCTTTTTTCCCACCACAGGAATCTCCTCCTGTAGGCTATGACATCAGGGGAATCCCCAGCCAGTTCTGGCACAGAACCTAACCTGTCTCTCTTTTCAGTCAATCAGGGGAGGGAGTGGGAAGTCTGAATACCTATCAGAACTGCATTGAAATGCCATGTGCTTGTACCCTTTGAAGCATATTGCTTGTACTTGCATCATATTTGGTCAAATTGTAATAAACCTCTGTAACTGGAGCACTTGTTCTCAATCTGGGCTGATCTGGTTTAGGATAAGCTTGCCGAGCACGGACCTCCTTATTCGTGGTCATAGCTGAAATCTTTACTCTATGATTTTATGATAGCATAATAAAACTCATATGATTTGGAGAGTTTTTTTAAAAAATGAACCATGGATGGTTGAATACATGGCTGTAGAATCCATGCATACAAAGGGCTAACTTAAATCTAATAAACTTAATTTCATAGCCATAAAAAATTACATGATAGAGAACCCTGTGCAAGCCTGTCTGACCCTCAACTGAACTGAAATAATGGAAGAATATTGTTCTTTTGTTTTGAAATGGCCTGTAGGCTGTAGAGTTCTCTTTCCACTGTCATATAATATTGATACAATGTGTGCGTGAATCCCTTCCATGGCTGACTTGACTGACTAGACTTCACAGTTTTCTCAAAGCTGCTACCTAAATGTGAACTTATTTCAAGATTTCACAGATGACCTCAGTTGCTTTTTTAGTAATCTCAAGTCTCTGCACAACTCCTTAATTTATCTTTCTACTCAGTATCAGCAGTAAAATTGGCAGAATGTCTCACACTGACTAATTTTGCATGCAAATGCACTTCAAAAAGTGGAAAACATCAGAAAAAAAGTGAGACCACATTACAGCTAGATAATTAAATCAAAGAAGCTACATTCCTGAGGCTGCAGAACCTGAACAAGGCATGTGATGGCTGAGGAGCTCCTTCACTGGGTCACCATAAATCAATGTTGTCTTGATGGCAGTAAATACTTATTCTCCTCAGTGTAGCAAGTTTTCAGGCTACTTCCATCCTGTGTCTCTCTGAAGTCTCAGGAATCCAGGAAGCTGCCATATCCCCGGTCAGAACATTGGTTGAACTGGACCTGTTTTGTCACCTTTGATTAGCATTGACCTTCCAAAAGGGTTCCCAGGTTCAGGCAGGATTGTTTCCTAGAATACTTGGAGATCCCTGGAGGTCTTCCACCCAGATATTGACAATACCTAAGCCTGATAGCTTCTGAAATAATTAGAGATCAGCATTTTCAAGATTTAATGGTAGTTCTTACCTTCTCTTAGGTGACCACAACCATTGTGAACACCAAAGCTGTGAGATAGTTCCTACCCCCCCCCTTTTTTTACACTGAGGCTCTTCATTATTGTTTCCCCTCAAATATGTAGAAAAACTAAAAGACACTTATTTGTCCAAGGTTATCTTGTAAGTGGCACAAGCTCACACTAACTGTCATGATTACCATCATCCTATATATAGAGTACTTATTTGGGCCAACAGAGAAAATAACCTGGGATTAATTTTAAAGAAACAAGTGACAAATCAGTACGTAAATACATATCAATACAAATTCATTGTTAGGGGACTGTTGGAGCAGACCTGTTTATTTATTCATTTGAGATGTTGTAGTTGGTCTGTGGAATTATTGGATTATATCACACAACAGCTTCTGCTGTGGTCTGGATCTTCTGTTCCAGAAGTCATCTTCTAGTGATGGAAGAGGGAAATCATTTTCAGAGAAATGTCTACAGCCTTAAGAAGGTCTGTCAGGGCTAGTTGCTGGTGAAATACCTGTGACAACTCAGAGTGGAATATACTTTTGAATAATTTTGAAAGAAGGATAACATTGAAGTGATAAGTCTTATGAGACATAGGCCCTTTTGTATTGCACAGTTATAGAAAGGTAACCCTACTTTAGCTGCTAGGACTCAATCCTATGGATTCTTGAGGTTTGTAATTTTGGAGGCTACTAGAGTCTCTGGCGGAGGGGGGCGGTGACCATATCCACAGTTGTTTGATGTTTCTGGGATACATTGCAGATACAGAAAGAAAAAGAAAAAACCCAGAGAATCACACCCCTTATTGTGTAATGAACGTACATGCTCCAGCATGTCCATGTTTACATTACCACCATTTTCTAATATGAGGGGCGACAATCTGTGGCCACTGAAATCATTGGTCCAAATCTCACAGATCCAGAGGGCCTGTACTTTTCCTTAAATTGCCAATACCAAAGACCCATTCACATTAAAGAAGGGTAGCAGTATTTTTCCACTTTAATTACCATGGTTCTGTCCTGTGGAATCCTGGAAGTGGTGATTTACGGAGGAGCACTGGATCCAATGTGCTCGATTGGCTCAACAAACTCCATGATTCCTTAGAACAGAACCGCAGTAGTTAAAGTGGAATATTATTGCTGTAATTTTGTAGTGTGAACAGGCCTCGGGACACTATAGCATGATAATTAAAAAGGAATCATAGTAGTATCATTGTGTAAAGTGAAGGACCCCTTGTAGAATTGCATCCCTAGTTAGCAGAACACATAGGTTTATGCATTAATTTAATGATTATAAAATCCAAGCCTGTCTTTCCCTAGATTTAACATAAATGAGCAGACATAATGCAAAAGGCAATAATATGTTAGACTGGTTCTGGATATTGTACACTTTTCCCTCAAATGTACTTCAGTGAATCCATTTAGATTGGTGGGAGGTAGATTTCCATGACAAACAGCCTGACAGTATGTTTCCTTTCACTAGTTGTATTTGCGCCTAGCTCTTCCTGCCTAGTACGGTTAAGTTTCTTAGATACTTTACTTGCATTTCTAATTCAGTTATTCTTCTGAAATTTATTCAAAGGATTTATGCTTATGAAATTATAATATAATGCTGCCTATATGCCAATGAGCTGCAGGCAAAGAAAATAATTTTCTTCAATTTACAGTTATGAGGCTGGAGGAAAATGATGCCTTCTTATCACCTCTTTTTCTTTGTATGTCTCGCCTTCCCCCCTCTTTTTTTTAGTCTTCAGAAGGCAGGAACTGATGATGAATTCTTAAGCAGATCACACTGATAATTGTATTTCAGAACTGTCATCTGTGAGAAGACTGTCCACAGAGGTGTCGCAGTTCACTTGAGCTATTTGTGTCATTGCTTCTCTAAGAGCTCAGCCCTCGATAAAGAAAAACCAAAAATTAAAAAATTAAATCACTGAGGATACTGTTAAGCATTCGGAAAGGATTATTACATAGAAAGGGAAATATTATGGATGACATTTTTAGACAATTAATCAGAAAAATGTTGATGAAGTGAAATCACATTTTTATTCTGGAGTTGATTTTTCTTTGAAAAAAATCCCTTTAAAGGATCCTTTATCCTGTTTTGATGTTTGGTTTGATGAACATACCATTTAAAAGTCCTCCAAAAGTTTTTTTTTCTTTACAAAACCATAAAATAATGAATAAGCTCCACCACACAGTTTATCCTTGATGGGGTTTTTTGCTTCCCACAGTCTTGACGAAATCTTTGCTGCTCAAAAATAAAGTGCTGTAGAGATTTAAATTAAATCAAAAACAAACTGGAGATTTTGGAAGTTCATCCAACCTTGTCATTCTGATTAGCCTTCTGTAATAAATTAGCTGTGCAGGAAAAGCAAACAGTACTTGCATACTCCGGTTACTTGCCAGCAAAGTCATGCCCACTGAGTGGGCACAGATTGGCCAGGAAAGTTTTTCTGTGTCTGGTGCTTTACATTCCATATGAGGCAAGGCTGCAGACGGATTATCAGATGCCATGTCATTTAAGGAAATGGAGTCTGAAGTGTGCTAAAAGTCTGGTGTCCTGGTCCAACAAAGTTGCTTCTGAAGGGCTTATTCAGTGACACTTAATCATGTAAGCAGATGTGAAGTCATAAAAACTTAATTTCTACTTCTATGATTCAAACATTCCTGAACCATGTTATCATCTCCTCTTTATATATTATTCCTTCACTTTGCTTTCAAGCTCCCAGAAACGACTATCCATTCTTGCCATTGATCATCCCATCAAGCTAATCATTTTTGCTGACCTTTGATATTCCACATTTGGGGGTTTCACTTTCGAGGATTTGATTATTTACACATTCAATTAAGATGCTAGCACAAGGAATCTCTAGGTCCTTTGGTGCAATTCTATGCTTAACTCTGCTTAGAGCTTGACCATGGAGTTGCATTAGTTGACCTTGGCCCCATCTACACTGTGCTATATTCCAGGATCTGATCCCAAATTATCTGACAGTGGAGATTCATACAATCCAGTTTAAAGGAGATAACCTGGGATCAGCTCCTGTGAAATAAGAAAAGTGTAGAAGGGATTCTACACTTTCTTTAGAGATTTCTAAAGAGGAAACTTTTGTAGGCATCTGTAGGTCTTTCTGCACGATTCTATGGTCAACTTCCAGCAGAGGTTGGCAATAGTGTTGTGCTGGAAGTCCTAGGGCTCTCCTAGACATGCCCTATATCCTATGGTATGGTCCCAGGTTTTCTGCTTTAAACTCGATTATCCGAGTCTGCACTGCCAGATAATCTGGAATAAATAGAAAACCTAAGATTACATCCTGGGATATAGGGCCTGTCTGGAAGGGCCCCTGGGTTGTATCTACACAGTATCTGATCCCAGATTATCCGTTTTGAATTAGAATATATGAGTCTACACTATCATATAATCCAGTTGAAAGCAGATAATTTGGGATCAGATACTGGACAATATGGCAGTGTAAAAGAGATTCTTAGAGAGATATTCTCTCAACATAAAAAGTTTTAATTTTAATTCATGATTTTGTGTGTCTAATCCCAGCAAAGGTATGTATGTTGGGGGGGGGTGGTACTCTATATAAGAACCACTGATTTGGGTTCATTTGGATTTTCAAAAATATTTTAGGTGCATAGATTTTTGTCTTGCTGTTATCAAGCATATGATGAGTTTGTTTAGCATTACCTTTGCATAACAGGAGTCTAACAACAGATTTTTAATTGCACTCAATTTGGGACTTAATCAGAAACATACAATTGTTTTCCTTTTGACATATTTCCAATCTCAATGTCTAGTTACAAATATAATAGCATGCCCCTAACATGCTAGACTTCTTCAGAATGATGTATTGTACATAATCCAAGGGCCCTTTCACACAACACAGTTATATCCTTTGGCCTTATTTTAATTGCTTCAGTTCTATCATATGAAAACCTGGATTTGATAAGTTTAAATAGACACTAGAGTTTTATAGCAGAAATTCCAAAATACATACTTCTTGGAAAAAACAAATCCCTGGATTCCACAAGTGAAACCATGGTGGTTAAAATTATATCAAAGTGCTATAATTGTGTGATCAAAGAACATGCTATTATTTTACCATTCAGGGGTATGCTTTTATGGATGTTAATATTTGTTAAGGAAAAAGTGGCACAGTTTCTGCATTGGAAGATATAGCTACAATGATAGAGCTTGTCACTGTACCTATATTTCCTGGTGGTGGTCCTGAAGTCATACCTTTTCAGCTATGCAGCCAAAATAACAAAAGAATATCCCAGGCTTTGGAGAGTGTGGCAGTGTGCAATTATCCTTCTAGCCTTCTCACAGAAGTAAGGTGCTTTGTAACAGGAAGGGAAATCCTTATATTGTTGGACTGCCCTGCCGGAAATGTAATTTTTAGAGGACACTTTCAATCATTGCAAGCAATGTTGCAATTAATGTAAATGAGAATTCCAATATTTACAAAGTTTGGCTTGCTTGTATATATGTGTGTGCCTTCAACTTGCCTGTTGACTTATGCTGACCCCTTTAATTGTGTAGGGTTTTGTAAGGACTACTCAGAGATGGTTTTCTTCTACTTATGACATTGTAAAGACTAAAGAGGACATAAGCCTATATTTTAAGTGATATATTTGCTTATTGTTTATGTGCCACACTAAGAGGTGTGTAACCTATGGATGCAAGAGCTGGACCATAAGGAAGGCTGAGCGACGGAAGAGAAATGCTTTTGAACTCTGGTGTTGGAGGAAAATTCTGAGAGTGCCTTGGACCACAAGAAGACTAACCAGTCCATGCTCCAGGAAATAATGCCCAACTGCTCACTGGAGGGATGGATATTACAGGCAAAAATGAAGTACTTTGATGACATGAGAAGACAGGAAAGCTTGGAGAAGATAATGATGCTGGGGAAAATTGAAGGAAAAAGGAAGAGGGGCCGACCAAGGGCAAGATGGATGGATGTTATCCTTGAAGTGACTGGCTTGACCTTGAAGGAGCTAGGGGGTGGTGATGGCTGACAGGGATCTCTGGCATGGACTGGTCCAAGAGTTGGAAGCGACTGAACAAATAAACAACAAAAAGGTGATGCCATCCCAATCTGTTGTGCTTCTTGGGGTGACATGCCTGCATGTACTGCAAGGTAAAAAGAATGGCCTGCTGTCTGCCTGCATGTCACTCCAAGGAAACCTATTTTATTGCATGAGACAAATTCCTCTCTGTGTCATATTACAGACTGGCACCAAAGCAATATAAGAGGTATCTAAATCCCTATTAATCAGCGGTGCAAGCTACATATCATATATGTGAGAGGGAAAATCTGAGATGTGTTTTACAGTCTTATTATTTCCTCTGGCATAGCTATAAACTTTGGCTAATCAGCAGTGTTTGCCAATGTTAGAATGAACAGTCCCTTATTCACCAGAATGAAATAGCAAAAGCAATTAATGCAAGAAAGCCAGTTTCCCTTTTTAGATATACAGTAGAGTCTTGCTTATCCAACCTTTGCTTATCCGACATTCTGTCTTATCCGATGCCCACTACTTTCTGCTGGGCCGCTCTAGCCCCAAGGTGTTGCCTTGCCTTAACCCTTTGAGTCCCGGTTGTTCTATTCTAGGTGTCTAGCACCACATATTCTAGGTATCTAGTGCCGCGTCGGACGGGGAGAGTCCGTATTATCTGACATTTTCTTTTATCCGGTGTTCTGCTGGCCTGTTTATGTTGGATAAGCTAGGATGGAGTCAAATGATGCTTTTTCTTTATAAAAGTGAAGGTAATATATTAAGAGTAATTCTGCCAATGGCATGTATTATCATGTTATTACTCTGTTTACTGATTTTTTCTATTCTGTGTAGTGTTTCTATAGTCCTTGTTGATTTCCCCTGTTGTTAGCATTATTGCATGATGCTTCTTTTGTCACACACATACCTATGACCCTGCAAATGATTTGCAAATCTTCAAAGAGATGGGGTTTTTTTTTAAAAAAATGCCTGTTTTACTCATTCAAATATGTTCTTTGAAAAAAGGAGGGGGACTTTTTTTTCCATCAGATCAAATTATTACTTTAACACATGTTTCATGATCTCAGCTTTCATTTTTGCTTTTAAAAAATCCTTGCACTTTAGGGACTTTGAACAGAAAGTGTGACAGTTGGCAAACCTACAAGTAAAAAATACTACTCAGTCCTCTGCTTATATTTTACTTGTAAAGCCATGTGTGCAGTTACTCCTTTGAAGCCTAGTCACAGCCTCAGCACTAATCCTGCAAGCTGTTCAATACCAAGAAGTGTTTGGTACTCAAATACAGCTTTAGTATTGTCCCTGGAGCTATAGTATATTTTATGTTTACGCATAGAGTTCTTCTCAATGTAAACAATCATGTCAGTTTTAGGTTGATTGGGGAGAATAGATTTGAAATGTGGGGTCAATTGAAGTATTCAATTGCTGGGGTTTTATTGTGGGGAGCGGGGTTTAATTGGTTTTATATGCTGTTTTTATGTGTTTTTATCTGGCTTTTGCTGTAAACCGCTCTGGGCTCCAGAGAGAGCGATCTACTAAATCGAATAAATAAATAAATAAATAAATTCAGGGATTAGGGTAATTCCTACCTTAAAATTGAAAAACTCAATTCTTGTCTAAGTGTATGCATGAGGCACGGTAGGAGAGGTGAAGAGATGTTTCTCATAGGGAACAGCTGTTGCACCACTTTGCTCAGGATGACAATCTAATATCAACTCAGGACATTTCTATGAATCAACTGGCACCACGTAGCCAGCTTCAGAGCCTATGATGAAGAGCCTTCCTTCCTGGTTTCCTGTACTCAGTTTAGTGATAACGTGAAGACACATATAAGCTTTGCTATGCTATTTAAAGAAACCTGTTAATTGCTTAATACAGAACAAATGTCAGCTCCAGTCTGTGGATCACCTACAGGGCCAAAAGTAACTGCTATGTTGAAACAAACACATTAGGGATATGTAAACATAGGAAGCAAATATTCTTCAGCAGAAAAATTATTTTATCTATCGCTTATCAAAGAAGTGATCACACTTCACCTAGAATAGTATGTTCAGTTCTGGGCACTCTTGTATCCTATGGAGAGGCAACTCAAAATGGGACTGGTAGTGACATAACAGGGGCGAGTCTCTACCATGAAGGGATGGTCACCCATGCTTTCCCCTCTCAATGTGATGAGGTTGTAAGAGAAAAGAAGGCTGAGAGAGACAGGATTGCCATGTTTAAATATCTGAAAGAATTCCACATTGAGAAGGGGGCGCACTTGTTTTCTGCTGCTTTGGAGACTAACACAGAGCAATGGCTTCAAATTGCAGGAAAAAAGATTCCACCTAAAGATTAGGAAGAACTTCCTGATGGTAAGAACTGTTTGGCAGTGGAATATGCTGCTTTGGGGTGTGGTGGAGGTTTTTAAGCAGATGTTAGATGTTCATCTGTCAGGAGTGCTTTGATTCTGTGTTCCTGCATAGCAGGAGGTTAGACTGGATGTCCCCTGTGGCCTCTTTCAGCTCTGTGATTCTATACGTAATGCTTTGAGTAATGCACAAATTAAACAAAAGCAGGTTAGTTTAGTAGTAAAGTAAGCTGACAGAAATGGTTATGAACAATAGAAATAATTTAAAGTTCATTTTTGTAAGTTTGCTTTATTTCATTTCAAGCACAGTTACTTTGTGAAATTGTCTTACAGTACAGTGGAAGAATAATGGTTTAAATACGTACCTCCAAGAGAGAATTTGATGTTTTTGTTCCTCTGACCTGGCCTATTTCTTAGGCCTTAAAAGAAGGGATGGGGAACTTGTGGCCCTGTAGAAGCAGTTGGATTTCACCTCCCATAGACCCTCATCATTGGTTAGGACTTGTCATGACCAGAGAGCCTTAAATGAGCCAAGCCCAATATAGATTAAAGTAAAGTTTATTAGCAGCATCACAAAAACTAAAAAAAAAGGTAAAATCGAGCCAAAAACACTTAAACTTCAGTGCACAGATGAACTAACACAAAAATGCAAACCCGCACAAGCAAAAAGAGTTCTTAACACAAATTCCGGCTTATATCTCCAAAAAACCCGCAATAAGCACAACACAAAGGAAAAAGCAAGCGTGGTCAGTCAAGCCAATGTCGTTATCCAAAAGGGGGAAAGGCAGGCAGCAAAGAAGCGTCAGCATGGTCCGAAGTCAATCTGATGTGGAAGACAGCAAAGCCGAGTAATTTAAGCTGATCCGGAGTCACAACAGGAAGGCAGGAACAGCGACAGCAGCAACTAGCACACAGGGAGTAAATTTGGTGTAGCCAAACAAAGGGAAACAAGATGCGGACCCCAACCGATACAATACCCAAGTCAGCGAAGGAAGTCTAAGGTCCAAAACTTATGTCCAAGAATCATTCCACAGCAACGCAGCAACACAAGACAGGACACAGGTAGCAAAGCGACACTTTGCTAGATGCAAGGGAATTGTTATTTCCAACCCCCCTTTATTCAAAGTTCTTCCTCAGAACTAGATTGGGCTAACACCCCATCATTATGCCTCAGCTGCTGATACAGCTTCACGTGCTGCCCTTTGCCTCACAAGCCAATCCCTCAGTCTTCTGCTACGACTTAGATTATCCCAATCTGAAGCCTGATTCTCAGTACTCCAGTTCCCATCCCTGGCAAACCCTGCAAATGAATCACTACTTGTTGGTTCCTCGCATCTAAAGTACATCCCGTATCTGCTGTACTTTAGACCAGTCCATGTCACTGGACACTTCTTCTAAACTACATGAACTCCCATCTTCACTTCTCATAGACGGTTCCTCATTATCACACCCATCATCCCCAGAAAACCCCAGGAATGATTCCTCATCAGAAGACTCATTAAGTATTTACCTTATTCTTTTTCTTTCTTGTTCCCCATCTGACACCTGCTCGCAAGTAGCCCATTTCGCATTCCTGACTCTAGTCTCCTCTCACTCAGTCCCATAATCAAACTCAACTACAACAGGACTAGTGTGGTTTGCAGATAGATCATTTCTGGAGGGCCAGTTTCCTGTCCCTGTTTACCACCATAAAATAAATATGTAATCACATTTTGGTAAGCATGTTGACTTAGCCAGGAGTAAGAGGAGCATTTTCCTATACACATGAACTGAGCCGTTATTAAGAATACATGGGGAAAGAAAAAAAATGGTATATATTACATAGGAAAGATCCCTTTCACAAGAAGCTGTGGTTTCTTATGCATGAAAAAAACATGTAAAAGAAAGTAGTGCCTGTATTTCATTTATACTGCAATTGCAGCACCCAAAGGATAAAGGCAGCACACTCCTTTAATTTTTTTAATTTTTTTTTTTTATCAAACTGTATGTAATTCCTGTTAAGCATTTTACACACATTCTTGTTCGGTCTGCTGCAATTATTCCTAAGCATCCAAGATGGAATTCTTTGCTATAATACATAGTGCCATATTTTGTGATGTTAAAACTGGCCCACTATGACCCACTTATGGAGTTGCAAGGTCAGTGGGATCCAATTCCCGGAGTTTTTAGGGTCAAACCTGAGATTAGGGAGGAGGGTCCTTGCGGTCATTGAGGTAAGACAATCTAAGGTTGGATGGGGTGCCAAGACATCTTCTAGATGAACTGTGGTGGGAGAACTGAAGTAAAATGCAGCTAAGCAGATAATATGGGAACCCACTATTCCAAAACTGCTAATTTTGCTTCTTCCTTTGTTCTTTTTATTGCAAGATGTGGGTTTTTTAATAGCTTTATTCAGTTGTTGAGATTTTTAAAATAAAAAAAATATGAAAAACACTCAATAGTAGAAGCATTTTATTTATCTTTGTTTTGCCCAAGGTATCACTACAATTATTTGTTCGCTTATGTACTGTACATGTTTGTTTATTCAGACAGACACTTTTGAACTACTCTTTGGCTTTTAAAAAACACTCTACGCAAAAAAAAAACCAACCTCAATTAAAGGAAGGCATTGAAATCAAACAGTTAAAACCATTGATCCTAAGTTTTTAAACACTAGGAAGGTGGGAGAACAGCCCTCACCCCCTCCCTCAAACACATTTCCCAACTAAACGCCAAACATCTGAGACCATGCTGGCTAAGGATTTCTGGGCATTGTAGTCCAAAATGGTAATATTTCTTGGGAATTGTACTAATGTGGACCCCAACCGATACAATACCCAAGTCAGCGAAGGGATTTCTGCGCATTTCATGTCCTGCACTCCTACCATCCCAGCTCTTGGGTCTCACACTGAGGACTCTAAACATAAGCATCAGCATCTTAAAATGGGTTTAGAAGCCAATCGGAAGCAGTGCAATTGAGATTAAGACCACCATCATATGATGAAAAAAAATGTACTTCAGAAGGCATTTTGGCATCCATCGAGAATTAAACAAAGCATGTGTCAAAAGTGGCCAGATCCACCTTTTCCTCAAAGGGGGTGCTATTAGCATAGCAACTGAAACTTGACAGAAAGACTCCTGGCTATCATGGCGTACTGGCCATTCAGGAGCAACTCTGTATGCAGCAAAGAATCCCAAATTGTAAGCTTGGTCCTTCAGAGATAGATCTACTATGAAAATCCAGCTGAAACCAGATAGTCTTTGATGGCACTTGTCTCATATCAAGACTCACTAGAAGGAATGAGCACAGAACATTTGGTATGAGTCATCTTTTCAGGCTCAAATAAAATGGAGTGCTTTTTGTGTAGTCTCTAATTACAAAGTGGAATTATAGGGACAATGGAAAGTCAGTCTTCCATATTCACTAGTATTAGAAGCACAGGACTTCAGCAAAAGTTTTTTAAAAAGCAAGTTAAAATTTTGCTTTAAAACCCCCAACAAACAGATAGAGCACCTCTCTGGGATTCTCCATGTTCTCCAGCGCTACTCTATGGTCAATTTCTGCCAGAGGTTGACTGTAGAATCATAGAAAACATTTTAATCCAATCTGTGAATATCAAACCTGCAAATATAGAGGGATGACTGGATAGACCCTGAGTATAAGAAAGTCACATGAGTTTTCTTATCTCAAATGGTGGCAGATAGCTTCCAAATTAACAGGATACTGAATATATTATAGGTTCTAGTCCAAATTTAGGGTTGGATAGCTCCAATTAATTTTCACTGTACAATTCAGAGTGGATTTTCTGACTTTCCCCCCTTCTGAGCTGCCCCAAACCCCAAAAGGCACATGTAGCACCCCACACACCCTCTCTCCTTTCCCCATCTCATGGGGGTATCGGAACAAGGCACATTGGCGCCCTCTCTGCATTGCCCTTTCCCCATCAGATCATTGCCGCATTGCCCTTTTACCCTGAAAAATGCAGGTAGCTCCATTAGAGATCCCTGGTGTGATGAGGTGGTATGAGGCCTGATTCCCTGGAGAATGGGAGAGTTATGAGGAGTCAAATTCTAGCACAGAAGAGAGATAGGAGAAATGTTTGCATGAGAGAGTCTGCCTCAAAGTACATCAGGCAGGGTACTTTGAACCTGTTTTTGTGTAATAGACTGAGAATGGTATGAGCAGGTGAGCCAGCAATAAACCCGACCTCCAAATGGTTGTCAAATACATTCCTCAAAACAATTACATTTTACAGATAAATCATTCATGTGCTTTTGACTTGTAGGCCATAGTTTTAATGACCAGATATATTGGCAGTTAAGATACTGTATGGTCTTGTCATTATATTTGTACATGTTTGAAATTACAGACTTCAGATTGCACCACCTGAAAACTGTGCTCTTGAAATGTACTCTAGAGTCTAGACAGTTTTACATCCTGCCTCCTAAAATGTATAAGGGATGGGATTAGAGGCTTAAATGAATTCTTTCTAGAGCGAGTTCTTGCCTTTCTTGGAAACATAGTGAGATCCATTAGTGCTGATGGTAGGGAAAGAAGCCTGGATTCTGCAATTTCGCCCCACTACCTACCAGTCTAGCTCTCCTTTTGGGTAAGGTGCTAGAACAGGTAATGACGTCTCAATTCCAGACAGGTTTGGGGGAAACCAATAATCTAGATCCATTCCAACCTGATGTCCTATCTGTTTTTAGGGTGGAAACCACTTTGGTTACCAGGATAGCTGACATGCCGGGGGATGAATAGATGTGGAGACAGTTTGTTCTTGAAACTTCTTTTTTCCTGAAGTATTGGATTGAGTGGCACAACACTGAGGTGACCCTAGTCCTTCTGCAAAGTGTAGTTTTTGAATGTGGGCTTCTATTCCATCCAGTGGCCTTTGGCATTCAGGGTGGTTCCATATTCTCTCTCAATCTATTTCGTCTTCATATAAAACATAAGGAAAAGCCAACTAGAGGTTTGGGTTGCAGAGCCAGCAACGTGATTGTGATATGTGTCTTTTAACTTGTGAACAAGTACTATGAAGATGATTTTGCTGTAAAGGCAAGCAAAAAAACTGATGCTTATATCAGATGTGACTGAAGTAGTTGTTGGGGAAACAAGCTGATCTGGGTAGAGAGAGTACAACCAGAACTGTGTTCCTCCTGAAAGATTGGGTTTACAGTTCTTCTGGACTCAACGCTCTTTATGAAAGTCAGACCTGGGGCAGGGAGGTTTTCATCTCTTTAGGCTAATATACCAAAAACAATACTGTCTAGATAAAGTGGATCTAGTAATAAAAATAGACACTGGCTATTCTAAATTGAGCTAATATATTTCCCTGCGAAAACCACCTCCAGACCTGATGGTTCCGAAAGCTGAACTTGGGTGCTCATTAGAATCAGGTGGTTTGGACCAATTGGTATGCTTCTAAGCTCTGTCAAAGTGCTGTATTGGTTTTTGTAGCCCTAAAATGTCTACTGACAATCAGCTTATTGGAGGACTGTCTGCACCCATGTGAGTCTGCCTGTGTCTTTAGCCCTGCATCAATGGCCCTATTTGTAGTGAACTCTAGGAAAATGCTCTTCTTGGTAGGATCAACAAAGGTGAAGCTGACGTAATGGCAAACAATAACAGAAACATATGACTACTACAAAATACGATGCAATATTGTACTTTTATTGTGAACTAGCTGTACCCGGCACGCGTTGCTGTGCCCTTTTTAGGAGATGCGAGAAAGTCCAATCATCCACGGTGTGCCCTCCTCCAAACTGCAGTTGGATGGAGTGTGGGTCATGGGGGGCATGGTGTGCCAAGTTGGGTCTTTATTGGTCTTGGTTCTGGGCCACAGTGGTCTGTGGGGAATGATGGGTTTTGAAGTACTACAAATCCCATTTTCCATGGTGGTACTTCAAGTCCCATCATGCATGGTCGGGGCTCTGTGTGCCAAGGTAGGTTACTGTAAATTCAGGCCATACACAATGTCCCATGAGCTGAGGCCTAGTTAGGAACAGCAAGTTAATGAAGCCTTACTGTCAATTCAGGCCATACACAATGTCCAATGAGCTGAGGCCTAGTCGGGAGAATCAAGTTAATGAAGCCTTACTGTCAAATTCAGAGCGTAAACAGCTTCCCAGTAAGTGAGGCCTAGTTAGGGAAATCAATTTAATGAAGTCTTACTGTCAATTTAGAGCGTAAACAGCTTCCCAGTAAGTGAGGGCTAGTTAGGGAAATCAAGTTAATGAAGCCTTCCTGTCAATTTTGGGCGTGGTCTGTGTTTTTTTGGGGTGTAAATTTTCGGTTGGAAGTGATTTGGGTGTTTGTGTTGGGGATTGGCTCAGGCCTTTTCCTTATTTTGTTTTGGCAGTTTATTAAGGATCGGAATTTTCATGTTGGCTGGCTAGTGCAGCAGTTATGCAAATCCGCCCTTATTGGCAGCCAATCATGTTGTTCAGAATGTAGAGGCTGGGTGAGTCTTTGGCTGCCCCGGAGGATGCTGGTAAATGTAGTTTTATTTTTACTCATTGTTTTGGGGGCCTTTTAGGTTTTGGGGGGAACGTTTCTTTGCTACAAACGTACCTTGCTTGAGGCCTATTTCTGTTGGCAAGTATTGTTTTTCTGCGTTGTAAGGTTTCTTTGTTTGAGGTATACATCACATGACGTGAACCCATTTATATAATAGATTTGTACTGTTTACTGCCTTGAGAAACATTTGTTCAGGAAAAACTCTATTTTAAACCAGTCAGTCTAGCTACTTTTTCTAAGAGGAATAAACTTCTATCTCTAGAAATCATAGTAGAATTATATTATTTCTCTTTGTCTCATTCTTCTCCCTAAGAACTTCGAAACTGGACAATATTATTGTTGAACTCCTCCTAAATTAAACATTCAACTAATGTTTAACTTAAGTTTGAACATAAGAACATAAGAACATAAGAAGAGCCATGCTGAATCGGGCCTCAGCCCATCTAGTCCAGCATTCTGTGTCACACAGTGGCCCACTAGTTGTACACGGGGATCTCTAGCAGAAAGGAGGGCAAAACCCTCACCTGCTCCCGACCCCCCACAACCAGTACCCGGGAAATCCTGCCTGCCTCCATCAACACAGAGGTGGCACTTGGATGTCCATTTCAGTAACTACTGATTCCCTTGGTATTCATGTTTGCTTTCAGTAATTTAAACATATTGTTTGCTGCTCTATTGTATCATGTGAACTTTGTTAATTTTTTGATGGATTCAAAAATCCCACATAATTTTGTTAGTTAATGCCCATAAGTTGCATAAAAAGTCAGCAACTCAATCTCACTTTTAAATCAGATGTAATATCTCTTCTCTCTTTATGTTATGACCAGTATGTTTGTTACAACAAGCTATTAAAATACTTTCACAATGAGAATTATATTGATACAGATCTATCTATCTATCTAGATATCTATCATCTATCTATCTAGATATCTATCTGCAATTGTGTTATGTATTGTCAAAGGCTTTCATGGCCGGAATCACTAGGTTGTTGTGAGTTTTTCAGGCTGTATGGCCATGTTCCAGAATTATTCTGGAATGCTTCTGGAATATAGCCATACAGCCCGAAAAACTCACAACAGACCAATTGTTTTATGTTGACTATGTGTGACACACTGTGCAATCCTTCAGAGGATCCTTTCTTTCTTTATTTTATTATTTATTATTTCAATTTATATACCGCCCTTCCCAACAGGCTCAGGGTAGTTTACAGCATATAAAACATATCACTAGGTAAAATAACAATAAAACAGTAAAATAACACAACAGCAACTAGGATTAGTGGCTAGAGATCGAATGCTTGCCAAGAGAGTTGTTTTACAAGCCTTCCGAAAGGCAGGCAACTCTCTAATTGATCGAACTTCAGCAGGCAGAGCATTCCACATGTTCGGCACCACAACAGAAAAGGCTCTCTGCCTCGTAGTGTCAGGTGGTAAGACCGAATGGAAGGGACTTCTAACAGGTTTTGGTCCTCCGACCGAAGTGATCTCCGGGGAACATATGGGAAAAGACGGGCCCTCAAGTACACTGGCCCCATACCATACAAGGCCTTCTTCTCTCTTTGAACTTGACATCACAAAGAGTTTCTTTATAAAATGTCATTTGTACTTTCCTATAAGCAAACACTGGGACCAGGAAAGCAATGAGTCAGTACAAGTTGATGATCCCTAAGCCAAAATGCTCCAAAATCAAAAACATTTTGTGACCATCTGGCTGTTTCTACCTACAAGGCAGTGGCACTCCTGTTCATTTGTTTTCAAGGTGAAAGTGGGTGAAGGTAGGCTCTTCAGAGATCTCCTGTATCCCCTCCCCTTCAAATATTAACTGTTTGCTCACAATCTTTCTCAAGCCTTGGGTATCAAGCATAACACAAGGAGCAAACAAACAAGACAAGAGGTTGGAGAAAGATGCAAGTATCTGAAATGACACTATGATTGGATTTCCACCATATCATAGATGCTCCAAAATCAAAAAGACTATCTGAAGAATATATGAACACCAAAAACATTTTGACCCAGACATTTTAGAAGATTTTCAACCTGTACTTTCCTCAGATCTCTTCCTGAGCAAATGTAAAAGTCTTATTACTTTGTTAAGCAAAGGCAGTCACTAATTAGTTGAGATATTTTTTTAGGTGTAACCCCGGTGGAAACATTCAACTTGAGTATATTTTCAAATGGCACAAGGCTACATTCAGCATTACAGCTATTTAGGGTTGGCCCACTAAAACTATTGGAACTTGCTAGACAAAAACAACTGATTGAAGGACTCTAAGAAGGTTCAATATTGGTCAAGATGCAATTCTGAAGGACTCTTCTCTTTCTGCCAGAACCAACTCTATAGTCTTCTGATTTTTGCCAGAAATCCACTCATTTATGGTTCACCTAAGATAAATCAAGAAGGAGAGAGGAAGAAAGTATAGGTTTTCCCTTATCTGGAAGTCAGAAATCAAAAATGCTCCAAAATCCAAAATTTTCTACATGGATAGTTGATAGTGATTGCTTTCTGGTGTTTCAATGTACATAAGGTTTGCTTCATGCACAGAATTATTTAAAATATTGCATATCAAATCACCTTCATACTATATGTAGAAGAGGTATATAAGATATAAATGTGTTCATTTGGGTTCAATTTCCAAGATATTTCATTATGTACATATTATGCAAAAACAGGTATTCCAAAATTTAAAAAATGACCCACTCTTCTGGTCTCAAGCATTTCTGGATGAGGGATACTCAATGTATACCAATTCCACTGACACGAGATATTGAAGTACAGTGTTGGATTCTGTTATCTGGATTTAGTGTACTCATTTCACTCAAAATTATAGACTCTCCCAATAAAAAATAGCTTAATAATGTATGTTAAAATATCTTAGTAATAGTTAACTATTAAATACAAGCTGTACACATGACTTCTAGCAAATAGAAATAATCTAATGCTTCCTCTTCACTATACTCTTATTGACAGTTTGCTGTCCATCTGATTTCATTTCTTTCATTTGCTGTATATATGTATATAGCCTCTAGTCACCCTTTTGGTAGCTAAAGCAACACAAGGCTGCCCATTCTTGTCTGGTATGGAGGGAACAAATTGTGCTGCTGGATAAAATGATATCAGCTCTCCGTTCCTTGCAGGAAGAGGCCTGGAAACGTACAAGAAACATATGTGGGAGATAATGAGATTGTTGGTTGGAAAGTCATCCTGAAAAGACAAGGAGCAATTAAGCCTGCTTACTTACACACATTAGAATGACAAGATGCCATCGCCAGCCCCACTCACCCATATAATAGGGTTCTCCTTCCCTGAGTAGCTACTTTGGGAAAGGCATCTCCTGTCAACCGTCTGCCATAGCTCTACCATGAAACAATCTGCTTCTTCTCTTTCTGTACACATTTTATGCCCACCATCACATAAGTGTCCTAATTTCAGCTGTCCACCAGCAAATATTGAAATTAAAATGTTTCAAGAATTCATTGTAAAGCCCTGTGGAGAACTGAATATTTATTTGTAGCCGTGCACTCTTGTCCAATTTTAATTGCATACTTACGGGTGTCACCACATGCATGTGCCACTTGTCCATAAACATTTATTAATGCAAGGCGATGAGCCAACAAATACTGCAGCCTCTATTAATTTGAAATTTTTGAGAGTATGTCTTGGATGCCCACGATGGACACAGAAAGAGAAATGTGGAAGATTGTAAACACATAATTGTTTAGAAATGGTAATATTGTCTTTTTCTGTCTTGAACTGAACGATGAAGCCATTAACTTAGAAAGGAATCAACTTGACTATAAGTCAGGGACCAGAATAAATAGCATGCTTCAATTTTTCCAAAAAAAAAAGGTATGATTATAGATCTCTTTAATTTGTATTTGAGCAAGCCAGGAACAGTATCAACACCTTTAGCTCTGGCAAAAGAAAAATAAATTAGATCCAAATCTTGCGTAGTTCCTTGTCCCCTTGGAAATTATTTAGTCCATCACTCTATAGTCTAAACCAGAGATGGGCAAGATTAGACCGGCTGTGTTAGCCCTCTAAGATACCTTAAAGAGTCTATGGAAGCATTTTTTTGGTAAAAATTTGTAAAAATTCTGTTTGGGTCCTAGAAGCTCAGGTAGCCTTCAAACGAGGTGGAAATGCCCCCCATGTCTTCCAGAGAGCATTTGAGAACATTCTGCATCAGAAAATGTTTAATTGCACACAGCAAATATGCAAAAAAGCATTTTGAATTTCTAGGGAGTGAACTTTGCCCCCACCTCTTTCCAATCTAGTTTTAGTTTACACCTTTACTGTATCCTCTTTTACATGACAAAGCATAACATCTATATTATCACTGCTGCATTGGAAGGCTTCTCTCTTCTTAAAATGATGTCTTTCTTACGTTTATGATGTATAAACCTGCTATAATTATATGGGCTGGTATCTTAAACTGAAATGGAAGTTCTAAATTCCTAATCAAACTCTTTTCAGCCTGAAAATTGCATATTTCAATTTTCTAGCATTACAATGTAAACAATAAATATCACCTTTCTGTTGTATTTGTTTTCTTCAAGTGACTTATACTTATGGGTCATTCCATTCCAACTGTCCTAAAATTTTAAATACTTCCCACCATCATGTTCTCCAATTTTGTTCACATTTTATTATTTATTAAATTAAGTTTCCTAAAATTTGAGGTCTCTAACTGCAATAGTTGCTGATCTAGACCCCCTTATCTGAAAAGGTAGTCAGTCTGCGAGAACACAACATTTAACAAAATGACAGTAATAGAATACAATATATATCTGGTATATTATGTACATAAGTGTATGGTTTTGTAGAATTAGAACAATATTTTCACATGTTGACTACAGTCATGTTTCCCAGATTTTTGTAACTTGAATTGCACGATGGCAAGTCAGTTATATTAAAGGAGGGAAATATATATGTATGCAGTTACCTTAATTCCAAGTGAGATTTTCTGTGGTGACCTTTATTTATTTAAATACTACACCATATGGTCCCTGGGAATAATACTCTAAAATCAGTCTAAAAAAAGCTAAGCAAGGCACAATAGCAATAATAGAAACTAAAATCATATTGAGCAATTTCGTAAGGCAGAGGACTTTATCGCATGAAGCTGCTACTCCATGGCATTTGTGACCATGTAAAGCGACAAAATACCGGGATGATCGCCCATGCTATCACACTTCTCCTTAGTTGTGCAACTGCAATGAAACTCCAAGCTATGGTTCCCCTGGCTGTAATTCTAGTTCATTTCATAACTCTATATTCCCTCAGTTCCACTAGTTCGTAATTTATTTTTAACCCAGCAAGGGTGCGTGAAAAAAGTAAAAAACCAAAAGTTTAAATCCATTAATTACTGTGAGAGGGAGTGGGGAAAAGTGAGAGAGGAGGAGAAGCCCATCTCCCGATGTCAGTTCAGTACTGGCATGCCAGCAGAGAAGTATAAGGAGTCGGGACCATGGTACAATTTGGGGCTATTGACAGGTTTTCCCATCAATAGCAGGGGACAGGTGTATTGCAGAGAGGTGGTAGTCTAGCAACAGATTGTACACGGGGTCGAGCTTCAATGACAGTTTGTAGCTTCATGCAATGAAGTCCAGTTATAACAATTCAAAACCATAGCACATGTGAAATTTTGTATTAATTCAGTTAAGCTCCAATTGTTCTAATAATCCTTTTTACTTGGAACCAAAACACATTAGTGTGAGCACCAATTGGTACCCAAGGGGATGGCATTCTATAAGCAGGACACTACTGTAGATAATGCCCTCTCCTATACTGTCCCACAGAGTATTCCCTGGTGAGACAGAGTATTGCACTGGTGAGAGACAGAGTCACTCAGTTCTGTAGACCTCAATCCTCAGGCAGCTATTAGGAAAGATAATAACAAAAATGTTATTTGCCTAAAAATTAAACAAATGAGATGAGAACTGCTGTACTTTACTATGGATTGTTATTATACAAAGTATGAATAATGCAATAAATGAAAATGTATGAGCTATACTTTGCAACATACTGTTGAGGCACCCTTGTCTTCCTCTTCCTTCTGGGGCTAAGGCAAAGATCATAAAATAGAGTGCAGGGTTGTTTGGAGTCCTGCTAGGGAAATATAAATGAGAAAAAAAGGATTAATTATATCACTTATCACATCCAGGAGGCCATGAGGTTTGACCGCCTATTTTACCATACCTTATAATTTGGAAGAATCCAGTGCAGCCGAGTGTTGCAAATGAACTGCTTTCCAAAGCACTGTTAATAACCTAAAAGTTGGCTGTTAACATTGTAGAAACCACTGTATATAATTTCAGTGAATGACCTGAATGACACTGCAATGAGAAGTGAAATGCCACTCTCTTTTCCTTCTTTATGTTATTTGCCTTGAGCAAAGGCTGCTCCAGATTGTGTACATTCAGCCAAGTCCTCATGATGAAAGGGCAACAAATACACTCAGACGCATGCCTCGCTAAAGCTTCTTTCTGGATGCATGTGGGAAAAGGGAGACATGAAGTAGAGTTAAAACACTATTTGAGAATCAATGTGTAGGGAACTGTGAATGGTACGTCCTGTGATCTTCAGACTTGGTGGGTACATTTTGGAAAACCATTGCTGTGAAGGAAGCAAGAGCTGCCCGTGTTCCAGAAAGTCACACAATTTGGCAGCTATCATTATTGTTTTGAGAAATGTAAGATTACTGCTTTCAGATTGCTGCTATGAATTACCGTGAAATAATTCCACATATATTTGCTGAGGGTCTGAGTGCACAATTTTTTTTAAAAAAAAAAATTTTGTTTTATTGTGGCAAAACAAGATCGTTTCTAGACTTTGGCAGATGACTGGATAAAGCAGATTTTTACTCTTGCAGTTTATGGTCAACCTTAGGCATGCTGAAATCACATGTAACCATTCTGTGTTGTGTGTTGCTGATCTCAGGCACAAATTTCCTGGGAATGCCTTTCCTACATTAATGAATCCCTTAGGGTGCAATTTTGAGGAAGCTCATAAAAAGTCTATGCACACTGTAGTTTACATACATGGCATGACTTCTTAGTTTATATACTTTCTTTGACCACTTTTAAAAACCAGTGATCAAATGTCAAGAGCTACTTTGCCCAGGTCTCCCCCTCCATCCCACCACTGGTTTAGTCTTTAAAATTGCAGTAATATATTTAATATACAGTACATTTTGTGGGTTGGCTTACCATTTGGTATGTACCATTTTCTGGGGGTGATAAGAATCCCTTATTTATTTTCTTGTTGTTTTCTGTAATGGCATGAAAACCGATATATTTAATGCAGTTTAATTGTTGAGTTGTTAACCCAAAGCGATTAAAATTGTGAGCATGACACATTTGTGAAATACTGGTTAAACCAGGCATCCTCAAACTGGGCCCTCCAGCTGTTTGGGTGTCCAATCCCCAGAAGCCCTAATGAGCTTGTTCGATTGCCAGGAATTCTGGGAGTTGAAGATCCAAACAACTGGAGGGCTGCAGTTTGAGGATGTCTCGGTTAAACCCTATTCTAAGCACATTATGTGGCTGGTGTAAATATTAAGTTTATGTTTCTCATCAAAAAGTAAACATTATTCGAAAATAACTCCACAATAAGTAGTAACAGTGTTCAGTTATAATGGAAAAAATATGATTGCTCAACAGACTATAGACTATAGCAGACAAGCATGTCTAGAAGAACTAAAAAAATCAACTCGAATTAAAAAAATGACTGGAATGTCTCATTATGGTTATCTTCCATACTTAAGGTGGGATATAACATTAAATATATAAAACTAGCTGTACCCGGCACGCGTTGCTGTGCCCTATTTAGGAGATGCGAGAAAGTCTGAGTATGTAAAGGTTGGAAATGATGTTATTTATGGTCTTGGTGGGGTCATGTAGGCATGAATTGCGCACTTTCTATGTGTGCTCCAAATGATGTCATCTGGAAGCATGAGTTGTATTGTCTTATATAGCGGAGGAAGTGTTTTGATTCTGGAGTGTCTCCACTCAGCAAAGTCTGTAGTGGTTGTGGAGGAGTGGCAAGTGGTGGTAGAGAGACTTTACCGGCTAGGCAGCACATTCCTGTTGTTTCTGCTGGGTATTTCAGGGCTTTGCAGTGTGTGCAGATGTGCGTTAGGGTGCCAATGTCAGCCTCTGGCGCCATGCTGTAGTCTTCTGCAGCGTTGTATCTGAAGGCTAGGCGGTGGAATTGGTTGTGGTGTTTTTGAAGTTTGTTTTCTGTGTTGCGACGTCGTGTTTCTGCGCTCCTTGTGCGCTGCTGTTGTGTTGCATTTCTGCTTCTTTGTTGTTCCTGGCTGCGCGCTTCTTATTGTCGTGCAGTTCTTTGCATTTGGTTCTCAGCTGTGCGTCGTGCAGTGACCTGTTGTCTGTGTCTCTGCTGCGCAGTGTGTTTTTGTTCTGGCGTTTGTTCTGCCCTTTTTTGTTTGATGTATGTAGCGTTGTGAGTGTGTCGTCCAATGCTGTTATTTTTAGAAGGCATGGCTTGTCTTTTGGGTCAGTTTCTGTCTGTGTAGAAGGAAGGAAGGAAGGGTTTTTGTTTGTGGTGGTGGTAGGTGTTGTGTGTACGGGGTCCCGTAAGATTGGAAGTTGTGTTGTGTGGGTAGGAATTGCTGGAGAATTGCTCCCTCATAGAGTTTGGTTTTGACAGTTTAACCCTCAAACACCAACTGACAACTGAAATCTCTCAGCATTCTATCCTAGCCTTGGATGGCTCCTGCCAGCATTGCTATGGTTACTTTTCCTCTCTGCATTTTGTGTGGGCCGATGTCGGCCAATGGCATTTGCTGGCAGCCGTGGAGGATGCTGGGAAATGTAGTTTTTTTTACTCGTTGTTTTGGGGGCCTTTTAGGTTTTGGGGGGGAGTTTCTTTGCTACAAACGTACCTTGCTTGAGGCCTATTTCTGTTGGCAAGTTTGGTGTTTCTGCGTTGTAAGGTTTCTCTGTTTGAGGTAGTCTTCCCATGACGGCTCTTCCTATATATAATAAATAAATGTAAGTCAGGTGGAATAAACAAAAAATCGAGACCAATAACATCTATTTTTTAAAGTTCATCTTAAGAAAATCCAGCTAGAATGTTCCAACCAAGCAACTTTTTCCTATAGCATAAATTACACCTGCAAATTTGCATCCATTAGTAATAATCAATATTATTGGTCTATCCTCCTGACTGCTGGTAACAATTATTATTATTGCACCAAATACATGGGAGTATGCTATTCTAGAGGGATTGGAATATATGGCCTGTGTGGTCTCTTCCAACTCTATATGATTCCACTTCGTTCATTAAAAAATAGTTCAGTTCAAATGTTCTCCTTGAAATGGTAAGCAGGAGCACCTGTTCCATTGTAAATTATAAGTTCTAAATAGATTTGTTGTTGTTAACATCAAGTCAACTTTGACTTATGGAGATCTTATGAAAGAGAAACCTCCAAGTCACCCTATCCGCAGGCCCTGTTCAGGTCTTGCAAACTCGAGAGTCCATAGATTCCTTGATTCATCTGGTAAATGCAGTGTTTTTTTTTTCCTGCAGCCTTCTACCTTGAAAAGCATTATTGTATTTTCTATTGAGTACAAGTCTTTTTATGATATGTCCAAAGTATGACAATCTCAGGCTAGTCATCTTAGCTTCTACTGTAGATATTTTTAAAAATTTAGTCTGGGATGCATTTGTCTTTTTAGCAGTCTAGGCAGGGTATCTGTAGGACTGTTCTCCAATACCACCTTTCAAACAGATTAGATTTTTTAAATCTAGTGTTTGCAGTTGTCTCAGTAGAGTAACTCTAGTTGGGATTAGCAGCTGCCTTTGGGCCAGCAGATCCATTAATATTCTGGTCTGTGCTACCATCCTGGGCACAAAATCCACAGAATTTTAAATTTGAGAATTGACAAGCTAGGTTTAGTCTGTTTGTGGTTTTAAGTTTCAGCTGTTTGCTACACACACAATCATCTCTCTCAAATTCTTGCTTTTAATTTCTCTCAAACTTCCCCCACCCCATAACTAACATTTGTCTAAACATTGACTGACTGACTGACTGACTTTATTATTTCTGAGTCGCCCTCCACGTTAGTGCTCCGGGCGACTTACACACAACAAATTCCACAATTAAAATAGAGTATTTAAAACTACGGTAGATTAAAATATTCAGTGGTTAAATGCAAGGGCCAGGCTCGGTATTTGAGTTCCTGGTTCTGCATTAACCATGGGCTTTCCTAAATAGCCAGGTCTTCAGAGCGGTCAGGAACTGGGGCAGGTCAAGGGAGGCTCTCTGGTCCGGTGGCATCGAGTTCCAAAGAACGGGGGCCACAACGGAGAACGATCTCCATCTCGTGGTCTCCAGGTGGGCCTCTTTCAAGCCTGGTACGTGAAGAAGGTTCTTGTTTGCTGGCCGCAGGGTCCTTGAGTAAGCAGGCATCAGCAAGCGGTCTTTTAGGTATGTTGGGCCCTGGCCCCGTAGGGCTTTGAAAGCCAAGGTCAAGGTCTTGTGTAAGGCTCTATACTCAACGGGCAGCCAGTGCAGGCGCTGCAGAGATGGTGTAATGTGGCATCTCATCGATGTTCCTGTGAGAAGCCTGGCGGCCGCGTTCTGCACAGTCTGGAGCCTGCGGGTTAGTGACCGGGGTAGACCTACATACAAAGCGTTACAGTAATCCAGCCTTGATGTAACCGTGGCATGGATTACTGTAGCTAGCGCTTCCGTCGGAAGATAGGGCACCAATTGTCTCGCTTGGCGCAGGTGGAAGAAGGCCCTTTTGCTCGTGGAGGCAACCTGGGCCTCCATCGACAATTTGGAGTCCAGGATAACACCAAGGCTTTTTACTGAGGGGGACGGAATCAGCGGTTCCCCTTCAAAGAGAGGAGAAGAGAGGAGAAGATCAGAATTATGTGCATGGCCATTGGTTATCTTTCATTCTCATTCAAAAGGTTACCTGCATATTGTATTTAGATTATTATTTTTTCATTTTTTAGTTATTTGTTACTCACCTTGGATACTACTATTAGAAAGCCAGAAAACAAATATTCAAAACAAGCAAGCAAAGTACTCATGAACAAAGAAAAAGACAGGGGAAAATATACATGTTTTGATACAAACCATACAATTATTGAATTAATGTAAAGTAGTAACCACGTGAAAGAGTTAAACACTTCAGAGGTACAGATCCTGTAGCAATTACAACTGTTACTGACATATCGGCAAAAGCCAGAAACAGGAAAGCCCCTTTTTTAAAAAGTCCCCAAGGCAGGCATCTGTCTTAAATGATATAATTTGTCAACTTTCTAGCATCTTGTAGTTCTGAATGTAAAAAGAAGTTCTGTGTTATACAAAGGACATTACATACTCGTCAGCCAAAATGATCAAATAATGCAGGGTTTTCATTTAATAAGAGACAGTTACTTGCAACTGTGTAGTACATAAAAATAAATTCTGGATAACGAATAGTTGTTTAAAGATTTTCTAGTGAGGGTTTGATGAAACTTTTTGTTAGATTACAGGAAAGGGATTTTAAACAGAGGCAATGGTATTGCCACATGGATTTGTGTGTACCCTGATGAAATCTAGGTGTACTAACACAATTACAATACGTATCTGTGTGGCTGACATATGAAAAATAGAATGTGAAACAGAAGGCTAAACTTATCACATCTGAAAGTCCCTTTTTTTATGTTTTTTTAAAAGTCAAGTTGAGTTGTAATTAATTAATCTTCTGTTTACTCACAATATGGATTACTTAGTGCATATTTAACAGTGCATAAGATTTAAGTACCGTACAAACTGCCCCCATGTTGCCCTGCCAATGACCTTAAGTATAACATGGAAGGAAAGCCATTCTCTGTAGAATAGAGAAGTAATTTATCCACTACAATTGTTCCCCACCTTCAACCACCTCTCTAAAATGGAGACTGACAGTTGTCTTGAATTACAGATGGTATATTTGCAGCATGTACAGAAAAAATCAGTACATGAAGTGTTGAGAATAAAACAGTTCTTTCACTTACGTCAGACTGTGCTTAAACATAGCCTCAGACATTTAGCATATGTACAAGTTGCTAATTTTGAATTTCCCAAAGCATATTCATTACAATAGCAGCTATCCACCATTCACTCAATCTGGAGTAAATGCCAATCAATATAATTTGCTCCTAACTAAAAATGTGGAGAATTATATTCCTCATGTTTGAATCAAATCAGTGTTTTACTGGGGTAAATAAAAATAGTGTGCAAGCGATCAAAAACTACCCAAAGGGGTGTTTTCCTCCCCTTCCTCTTAATGGTGCACTTTATTTTTTATTTTACTTGGGGTTCCATATCACGCCAAACATTCAGAACGTATCATAGTTCTTCAAAACATAATAAATTACTCTTCTCTAGCTTAAGGGATCCATCAGTTAAAATGTTAGTCTTTCATCTTTATTACCCTCCCATTAAAATGAAAGAAACCGGGACTCACTTCAGTTTAGAAGAAGCAATTTGGTGGGTAATGTCCTTACTACTCAAGTCTTTACAAAAGGAGAGAAGTGCATTACAGTTTATATTTCACACATATATCTGACTCAGAAGCAAGTAAACCTTTTAGAGGCATACTTGGTTAAATTTCATAATATTCTTTGATTAGATTATTTTATTGCAACATTCTGCTATTGCCAGTCATTTCCCATACACATTTATGTTAATAAAACCTGCAGTTTTTTTCCCATCTCCCCTTCGGCATGTATGTGCTTTTTTGAGGACTGCCTGTTCATCTGCAGCTGTTAGATCTGAAATGGACAGATTAATAACTAACCATCACATAGGACTAGGTTTTCTTGTACGTTGCACCAGTAACCCTTTGCAATAATGAGGACACAAAGAGGCTCACATCAACGCTGCGTCTCTTCTTCATAACTCAAAAGCTTCACAGTGGCAATAGCCTCTAGTGCTATTTGTCTTTAGTGCAGTTGTGACACTTCGGCATGATCCATAATTTGGCAGCTATTTACCGTGACATTTCCCTTCAGTGCAGCCATAACATTCAGCGAAGCCATTATTTGGTTCCATTTACCATATAAATTGTATTGTTGTGCATGCATGCTAGCAGCTATATTAGATACCTGAAAATGAGTAAATCTTGTAAAATAGATGCTAACAGCTATTCAGCAGTGGAGTTCCGTTCTCAACTGAAGACGGGCAAACAAACACACAAACAAACATTTCTGAATATTGCCGCAAACTTTTCCCTGAGCAGTTGCAATTATCTGTATTTGCACAGCATGGCAATTATACAGCAACTGGCTCCCCCCTGTCACCCTCCTTCTCATCCATTTCTCCTGTATGAAAACCATTGGTGTAGGTATTAAAACTCAGCTGTTTCTGTACGCAAACATACCCCGCCCCCCATAGATTTCTCACAGCTAGCAATTTCAAGTAGAAAGATTAAAATTAAAAGTTATAGGAAAAACAGCAATACTACAAGTAATCCTATCCGTGTGTTCTCAGACGTTCTGTTGCATTCAGTGGCACTTATGTTCTTGTGTTCTTTCAGACTATTTCCAGTTGAAGGCAATCTTAAAATGAACCTATTGCAAGGTTTTCTGAGATTAAGGGAGTGTGACTTGCCCATGGTCACCCAGTGTATTGTCTTGGTTGAGCGGGGATATGAACTATTCTCCAGAATTCTAATCCCATGCTCAAACCACTAAACCACGCTGGCTCATAATCTTACCAAAGGCCTAATGTATCTTATGTGTTTCAAAGACAAATGCATTACTCACATTTCTTTGTATTTAAGGGTTCGTTATGCTTTCTGAAAAATCATTTCTGAAAGCATGTAAAGGTATAATTCTAAATTTTGAATATTGAGCTGTCCTTTTCTGGGCCAATTGCAATGTAGCTTTTAAAACTCTAGGCCAGGGGTGGGCAATTACCGGCCCTCCAGGTGTTTTGGACTTCAACTCCCAGAAATCCTAGCCAGTTTACTAGCTCTTAGGATTTCTGGGAGTTGAAGTCCAAAACACCTGGAGGGCCGGTAATTGCCCACCCCTGCTCTAGGCACTGGAATCCACTTGATCTTGGAAGCTAAGCAGCATCAGACATGGTAAGTATTTGAATGGGAGACTGTCAGCGAATGTTAGATAATGCATGGCAATTATTTCAGTAGTAGAGTTTGGCATAGCCACCAGGGAATATTAGTTCCCTAAGAAAACCCTATGAAATATATAGTGTCATCGTAAGTCGACTGGTGACTTGATGGTACACAGACACATACCTATGCCTTTTTCCACCACAGGCAAAGAGCAAAGTTGGAAAAGAAAATCACAATCTTCTTCCATTTATGCACTGAGCAATCTAGATCATGGACTAAGTTTATCATTGATGAACTTGCTGTGAATTGATAGTATTTCTGATTAATATGTTTTCATACTGCCCTTTGTCTATACTATATTCCTTTTATTTGATTGCTAATGTTGCCTCATTATTTAAATTCACTGCTTTTCAGAAGTAAAAAAATTCATATTATGGTGAGACTACAATACATATTTTAAGTAGGAGAGCCGTGTGTGCGTGTGTGTGCAGGGAGAGAAAGAACACAAACGACCATACAGTATTTTTATGAAATACCGTAAAAAGCCATTCCTTTTTAGAACATAAAAGAAACATTGTATTGTTTACCCTTTAACATGTCAACAAATACAACCCCAGTATGCCTGGATTGATCTATCTAAGGAGGGGCATGAAACCAATATAGGTTAAATTGTTTAGGGAGTAGCAAAAATGTCTATGTAAAATCCTGTGAATTAGAAAGCACAGAACTATTGTTTCAGAGAGAAAGAGAATAAATAAATAAATAAATAAAGCTTTATTTATACCCTGCCACCATCTCCCATAGGGATTCGGGACAGCTTACAAAATAGCACAAAAAGATGCCATACATAAAATACATAACACATAAAATAAAATACATCAACATGAAAACAATAATACATTACATAAAGCAGGTATATAAATTGGATAAAACAACTGCTATTAAAAATAAAATCAGTTAAAAGATCCATGTAATCAATATAGCAGCCTAGCTGAATGCACAGAATGTAGATATAAAGTGCTACATGATTGGCAATCAGTTCTGGTTACTATCTAAACATTATCAAATGCCTGCTGGAAAAACCAAGTTTCTAACTCTTTCCTAAAGTGTTGTAGTGAAGGGGCTTGTCTAGGTTCACTGGGGAGGGTGTTCAAGAGCCGGGGGCCACCACTGAGAAGGCCCTCTCCCTTGTCCCCACCAACCGCACTAAAGACGGTGGCGGGACCAAGAGGAAGGCCTCCCTGGCAGACCTTCGAGCCCACACTGGTTCATAGGGGGAAATAAGGCCACAAAGGTAGGCTGGACCCAAACTGAAAATAAAAAGTAATTGTAATAATCACAACTCTACCTAATAATCCATAGTTATGAATTTATATCCCATTGGTTTCAATGTAGCTTATGTTTATTTTGCTGTCTCTGGGCGGCATACAAGATTGCATCCAATTTATACTTTATGGCAAACATTTGCTGCACATGTGGCAAAAAAACATGATACATGAATTGGAGGTAGCTATTTGCAAATATGCAGAAAAATGCATGATGGATGCTTCAAGCATGTGAATTCTTAACTTCCAGTTCTCTGCATGCCTATAAGCATGCATCTCTGTTTTGCTCGTTATGGATTTCGCTTTCATGAGCACCTATCTCTGTGTGTGAATGCTCAACATGCTTATTGTATACAGTGTAAAATTACAACACGAAACACTTGGCGATATGCTCAAGACAATGCTTGAAAATGTTGCTCAGGCCATTAATTATTGTCGCAAGTTTTTAGTAATTGTTGTTTTTAGTGCAAAGAAAAAGCCTAACCAATTGTAATTATATAGAATCTTATATATAAATACAATCTCAAATACTTGTCTAGAAAGTACTTGTTTCAGACCACAGACGAATCCCATCATTACCTTCAATGGACCTTGTGTTGGTCACAACACACCTACGTCCCCTTGATAAGGAAGCCTCTTTTAAATGTCAAATCTAATGCCAATGGCTAAAATTTAATTATTCAACTTGTATATGTTGGGGTGTTCTGCCCTCTTAAAACTTAATAGGATTTGCACCTCTTTTAACTAGAAACAAATGCACCCAAAAATTGTAATCTCTCAAAGAGCTGCTTTAAAGTGGATTTCCCTGAAAACAGGATACTTAGTTCTGAATTTACTGCTGGAATATAAACATGCTGATGTTTAGAAAATGTCTTTCACAATGACAGGAATCAGTTGTGAGGTTCAAGAACTAACTCAGTAACAAAACTTTCCCAATGTAAAATAAATGGCCTTCAGTCACGAAATATGTTTGCTGCAGAGCAGTTATAATTCTAGTTCCTTAGGTCCTGAACATAAATTTTATTTTCAACAGTTATACTGTCTTGAGAAATCTTATAACAGTTCCTGCTTTTATTTTTAAATCACAGATGGAAGCCAAACACTTCATCATAACCAGAGTGTTTCCATAGTGTGATCAACTGGTAACATATATTAATTCCACCCACCCAGCAATTTTTCCTCTAGCCCAATCCAAAATTCAGTGATTGTGAGCTGCTTAGCTTCCATTGAATGGAATGGTGCCCAGTTGGTTTAAATCCTATTGGATAAGAGTTGTAACATAGAAATAAAAGGGCTCTACTAGGGAAGCATAAAAGAATCAATTCACCTCAATAAAAATATATTAAAGAACAATACTGATTGTCAGAGTACCTGAAAAAGCAAGAGTTGACCCTGGAATTTGTTTTAAAAATAGTATCTTCCAACAATTCATTTTACGTGTGTAACTATCCGAGAAAGGTTTGTACACATTCAACTGCATCTACAATGAAACATACTATGTGTATATATGTGCTTTCAAGTACTATACATTGATTTAAATTAAAGTCCCCACTTCTGAAAAACCCAAGCATGTAATATGAAGCTAATGATAAAAGGTGGTTAAAGGAAGCTATATTTTTATGAGTCTTTTAAATAACATGGCAGATGCAAGCTACAGTGCAATCTCAAACATGTCAAATTATTCCCAGGCAACTAGAAATAAATGTATTGTAAACCTCCATGATTTACTGGGAGTAAGCCCAATATACCAACAGGACTTCTTGGTAGAAATGTACAGGTTTGCACAAAACCACAATGGGATATTTTTGAAATAACAACTCAAATGATTTAGATATAATTAGCAAAAATATAATTCCAGATGGAAATGGTATATTTACTGCATAAACAAGTGCAGCCCTCAGTTGGTGCCATTCTAGATAACCAATCCAGTCATTTATTATTTTAGATTACTTCAATAAACAGAATGTGCCGTGATAGTAATAGTTCATTGAATGCATGCATACAGCCAAAGCTATACTTTAAAAGATAATTTAATTGTCACAGATGCTATGGTGACATGGGAGTTTTAGTTTTATAAGATCTTTGGCCTTCTCTGCCAAATAATACTAGTGCCTCACCAAACTACAAATCCCATGATTCTACACCATAACACTTGAAGTGGTAGTGAATTGCATTAATTCTTCGGTGCAGATGCACCCTAAAATGCTTTCCTATGTAAGCTCTTGAAAACCCACTTTGCTTTGCCAAAGCCTTCTTTCCCTCATTGTTTAGCAGAATGTCCTGATGGATTGTGTCCATAATTTCAAACACAAATGATAAAAAATTAACAGATTTCACTTGAGATACATTTTCAGGTAAGTGTGTAAACAGAAGTGGGTAACTGTGCAATTCCATCCAGGTATACGCAAAGGTAAACCCCCAGAGGTAAATGAGATTTACATCCACGTAAGTATGCGTAGGACTGAGTTATCATATTTCTTAACTTATCCAGTCATAGAGGAAAGGTATAAAATCAGTTTTATTATTAGAATTACATTCATATTCAGTTTAAGCTTAATCATAAATTCATTCAAAAGTTCCAGATAAAAATACGGTGTTGCTGCTTAAAGGAGTATCAATCAGAAATTGCATTTATTAAAAATACAATAGCTTGGAAAGGAAACAATTTTATTAGTGCATAAATGCTATTTTAATATGCTGTCTTTTGCCAACTTTAAAGAAATTAAACTGTTTTAATTTTCGAGAAGCATAACGAGCCCGTTTTCCCTCTTTTGATTTATATCATTGTTCTGTTTTCACAGCTTACTGTTGACAGAGTGAGGTAATTCTACTACAATTTTTCCAATGTTTTTTCCCTGATACATATAATCTATAGCACGGAAGACTGAGTCTAAACCGGAGAACCTGCCCTCTGGAGACATGTCTCCAAAGTCTACCTCACAAACCAGCTCTCCATTTTCACACATTGTGAGCAAGTGTTTTATTGCCATTTTGTATTCAGAGAGGTAATGATTTAAGAAGAACCCATGGACACTGGCAGATTTAAAGAGCAGTTTTCCTGGCAGGTTCTCTACCTGACTAGACGGAAGGCCAGTACGGCTTTGGTAGCCAGAAATAAACCCAATAATTATCACACACCCTTTGATAGCCAAGGCATTGACAGCCAAGTCAAACATCTTCCCACCAACAGATTCATACACTACATCCACACCATCTGGGTAGTTCTTCTTAAGAACGGCAGCAACATTTTCAGTTTTATAGTTGATAGGATGGTCACAGCCAATGGATTTCAAATAGCCTGATTTTTCATCACTGGAGCAAGTTCCTATTACATGGCATTTTGCCTTCTTTGCAACTTGCACAGCAATCTGACCCGTTCCTCCAGCCGCTGCGGTCACCAGAATTTTCTTCCCTTCGGACAGCTCTCCATGTTCCTTCAGACTGATATAAGCTGTAGTTCCACTTACCAAGAGGGTGAGAAATTCAGGTTTCACAGAAGGTACTGGGATAGCTTCTTTAGCAGGCACAACAATATATTCAGCAAAGGCACCATATTTTAAGTAAGCCACTGGTTGGCCCACTGAGAATCTAGAGCTTGCACTTAGACCCAGGGCAACCACTTCACCAATTCCTTCAAAGCCTGCATCAAATGGGGGCTTAACTGTGGCATTATATCGGCCGGCTGAGAAGTTAATATCAGATGCATTAATGCCCACAAATCTAGAAAAAAGCAAAACAAACATGTATTACCATTTCTTCTTTGAACAAAGCTTTTATTTGTGATAAGCAAAACCTTATATGAGATTTCAGTAGTACATTTTAGGCTAGCTCAAGCCCAAGGGGTTTTTTGTGTGGTTTTAATCAGACTTTAGGTGATTAACATATTTTAGGTGACATTACATTTACAACTAAGACAGTTTTCCTTTTGTCTGTTTAATAAAAAATAAGAATAAAAGGAAGTATCAGATATAGAATGGATGACTTTTTTCCAATAGCAAGAAAAAACAATAGATATGATCAAACAAAATATATTCAAACTCTAGAAACAAATTTACATTTGAAATTATAACAACACTTTTAGTGACTAATTATAACACAAAGCATCAATGTCCTTTCCAAGGTCAATAGTTATAAGTGTTACTGCAGGCAAATTTAAAGAAAATTGATGGAGTGGCTGTAACAAATTTGCCTTTTGATGCACTAATTTGCACATTACTGAAATATTTTGCTGTATACAAATGACTCACAACAAATGAACTGAAAACAACCTTGAAGGGAACGACTACAATTAGGGAACAATACTTTTGGGGCATTATTTGGATGTAATTGACCTCTACGCAGGTAAAAATGAACCTAAGTCTGGAAAATCCACTAGAACTTTAACATGCCTCGATGGAGTGATGAAATCCAAGTTATCTTTACAAAGAAGAGTGCAGCTAGATTTATCCCCCTGTAGAAACCTGAAAACAAGAATACTGTGATAGGATGATTTTCTCAGAAAAACCAATCTGACAGTTTTTCTTCTATATCCAAATACAAACAAATCATGTGGCATTTAATTATGCAGAAGTGTGGAAACATGTGAACAATTGATTTTAATGCCATAACTAGAGAGCTATTTGTGGATTTATTATAATTTGAAATAGCTCACAAAAAGGGAAATGACAAAATTAAAGCAAGTGCACTGGTCTTTTCCAATTCTAAGGAAAACCTTCATTAGTAAAATGTGCTCAAATGCACGTGATATATAGACATAGATATGCATATGATACACACACACAGAATTAGAAATATATGCATATTCAGAGGGAGAGAGCCAGAGAACTGCTACTTCTGTTGTTCTCTCCAATTCTTCAAATAATCAAGTCTGCATCTGTAGCAAATAACTTCAGTCTATTTATACCTTTTCTGAGAAAAAACCCATCCATTGGAGTTTAATTTACATAACTCCAATGTCACATTTTAAGAAAAAATGAGAAGGGGGGGGGGGGGGGAGGGAGGGGACAATCAGATTTCAAGGCCAAAGGCATGTGCTGTATTCTTGAGTACAGTGAGAGATAAAAGCTGAAAGAAACACCGTTGGAAGGGGATACTATACTGCAGAAAACTTTTGCTTTATATTCCAACACAGTCATAACAACTGGCAGTGAGGTTACTAACCAAAGAGGTAACTGGTTGTAACATTGGCCTAATTCATTCAGTCCTGCTATTGTTTTACTACTGCATTCCAAAACAAGTCTCCCATAGCACATAAGACCCCCCCCCCTCCTTCAAATCCCACCTTGCATTATTGCAAGAACAGGCCGAGTGTATATGAGCTTCTAATGGATTCTTTATCCAGCCAAGTAGACTCTCAGGTCACTTCTACACTGCCATATAATCCAGATTATCAAAACAGATATTCCATATTATCAGTGTTGAACTGGATTATCTGAGTCTACACTGCTATATAATCCTGTTCAAAGCAAATAATCTGGATTTTATATGGCAGTGTAGAAGGGGGCTCAGTTAACTGGAACTCTCAAGCAATGGGTAAAAAACCTGAAGAAACAATACTTTGAATTTAAAAAATGAAAATGTATAAACAGTAACATTGTGTTACATTAAGTGTGTCTTTATCTGGTTTAAATTGCTGTATTAATATCAAGTAAACCCAGAGTCTAATGTATGATATAGTATGGGATATGGTATTAGTTAGGCCTATTCTTCATGGTAACTGTAAAGATACTAGAAATTATATTAATCTGGCATCTACCAATCTCCATGGGTGCCAGTTGAGGCCCCTTTCACACAGCTGAATAAAATCCCACATTATCTGCTTTGAACTGGAATATATGGCAGTGTGGACTCAGACGACACAGTTCAAAGCAAATATTGTGGGATCTTATTCAGCTGTGTGGAAGGGGCCTGAGTTAACCGGCACCCATGGAGATTGGTAGATGCCAGATTAATGTAATTTCTAGTATATTTAGAGTTACCCAGCTCAAAATAGATTGTGGGATTTCTGCCTTGATATTCTGGGTTATATTAAAGGAGAAATTGATGCTTTTAGCAGAACAATGTCAGGAGAAAGTGCTGCTCAGTAAAGGCTTTAGAATAGCGGGGTAGCTTGCCAAGTAACAATGACGAGAATAAGCTACTCTGATTGGTACAAAGGCACAAGCAGTGATTCGCCGATGAACATCATGTGCCTCTTAGATAAAAGCGGCCCTGATTGGCCTAATATTAGCCAACGTGCGTTTGTTTACAATGTTCCTGAATGGGTAGATAGCGCACATGGCAAATGAGGGCTTCTCTCCGTGTGAATGCTGGGGAGAAGTGGCATAGACTTGTAACAATTTGGGAACACGCTGCATCAGAGCAGATAACATAGCCTGGGAATCAGAATTAATACCTACGCCATGCCTTTTAACAAATAGGAGTGAGATGCTAGAAAATGCTTTGTTTAATTGGATAATAAAATGAGTTCCTGAGTGCCAGCCAGGCATGAAGAAGGGCGGGACAACGGGGTTTGTCGCCATTGCTTGTATAAAATCTGAGTGTGGAGATTGTTCGGGGCTCTTGCCCTTTAGCAGTTTGTTCTGCCGGGCTGATCCCGTCAGCTGATGTCTTGCAAATAAAGTTTGGCTTCATTGAACCGTAGTAAGAATTGTCGCGTTGTTCATCTGCCCCTGTGCTCGCACGGAGACACCGCCTGAGGTAAAGGGTACTGCCTAAGGAGTTTTGGGACTCCAAATTGCCGCTACAATATGGCTGTGTGGAAGGTCCCTTGAGCGTCTACTGAAGTTGGTCCCTTCTTATTCTGCAGGATGCGCCAAAAACACATCTTGGAGTCAAAGGCCATGAATAGCCAGTTTTGTTCTGATTTGGGACTGAGGGTGCATCTACATTGTAGAACTGATGCAGTTTGACCTGCCACGGCTTGATGGGAGTTGCAGTTTTACAATATCTTTTGCCTTCTCTGCCAAAGAGGGTGGGTGCCTCACCAAACTACAACTCCAAGGACTCAATAGCTGTGACTCATGGGAGTGATAACTGCATTAGATCCACAGTGTAGATGCTGACAGAGAATGGGACCCAGTTCCAAACAACAGGGCTGACCTGACCCAAAGCCCTCAAATGGACTGAAACTGGTTCAAACCCACAACATTGTGAGATGGCTTCCTAGAAACACACCCCTTGGCCATTATTCTGAACAATGGGATTCTGAAAAATGGTTTGCCCCTTTGGCAGAAGGAAAGGACATGCCACTCCTTGAGGAACTCTCCTTTCTCTCGACCTGAAGAGACACATACTATTGGGTCCAGAGACACATACTATTGGGTGCCATTATTGACGCCATTCCTGTCAGATTTCTGAGCCGATTCCTCACAAAGACACTATTTTTATATTGGGGAGATATTGTGGGATTTTCTGCTTTGATCTTCTGGGTTATATGGCTGTGTGGAAGGGCCTAGAGACACATACTATTGGGTGCCATTACTGACGCCATTCCTGTCAGATTTCTGAGGCGATTCCTCACAGAGAATTTTTAACTTAAGTGAATGTGTGTGATGTGTTAATGTTAATTGTATTTTAATGTATTTTAATGTTGAATGTTTTTGGTTTTAATATTGAATTTTACTGTGTGGGCATCGAATTGTGCCTTTTGTTAGGCCGCTCTGAGTCCCCCCTCAAGGGTTTGAGAAGATCGGGGTAGAAATGTTGGAAATAAATAAATAAATTAAAAAATAAGAGACACTATTTTTATATTGGGGAGATATTATGGGATTTTCTGCCTTGATCTTCTGGGTTATATGGCTGTGTGGAAGGGCCCAGATTTCTGAGGTGATTCCTCAGAGACACTATATACTATATATATATATACACACACACACACACTATATATATACACACACACTATTATATTTATATATATATATACACTATAGACTATATATAGTGTATAGTGTGTGTGTGTGTATATGTGTGTATGTATATGTATATTATATAAATAGATTCTGATTCCTCAGAGACACTGCACGCACACACACACATATATTTTCTGCCTTCATCTTCTGGGTTATATAGCTGTGTAGAAGGCAATTCCTCACAGAGACACCACACCACACCCACACCCACATATATATATTCTGCCTTCATCTTCTGGGTTATATAGCTGTGTGGAAGGACCCAGATTTCTGAGGCAATTCCTCACAGAGACACTACACACACGCACACACACACACATTCTGCCTTCATCTTCTGGGTTATATGGCTGTGTGGAAGGGACCAGATTTCTGAGGCAATTCCTCACAGAGACACTACACATGCGCACACACACACATTCTGCCTTCATCTTCTGGGTTATATGGCTGTGTGGAAGGGCCCAGATTTCTGAGGTGATTCCTCACAGAGACACTCTGTGAAGAATTGCCTCAGAAATCTGGGCCCTTCCACACAGTCATATAACCCAGAAGATGAAGGCAGAATGTGTGTGTGTGTGTGTGTGTGTGTGTGTAGTGTCTCTGTGAGGAATTGCCTCAGAAATCTGGGCCCTTCCACACAGCTATATAACCCAGAAGATGAAGGCAGAAAATCCCACAATATCTCCTGGAACTGTGTCATCTGAGTCCACACTGCATATATTCCAGTTCAAAGCAGAAAATGTGGGGTTTTATTCAGCTGTGTGGAAGGGGCCTCTGTGAGAGGAAATGGGAGAGACCAGATGGGAGAGGCCCCTCCCAGCCCTCACCTTCTCCCTCTTTCAAAGCCCTTCCACACAGACATATACAGTAATCCAGAATATCAAGGCAGATGAGCCACACTATCAGCTTTGAACTGGGTTATCTGAGTCCACACTGCCATATATTCCAGTTCAAAGCAGATAACGTGGGGTTTTATGCAGCTGTGTGAAGGGGGCCTGAACCTCTCAGTTGGGAAAAAGCACGCAAAGCCTTCACAGCGCTTGAGGGAAAGAGGCGTGGGTTTGTCCGTGAGGTAAAAAAAAATAGCCTCCTCGCGCAAGGAAGGAAGGAAAGCAGGCAGGCCAGGAGGCCATTTTTACCTCACAGTTTACCAAAAACCACGGCCCTCCATGCCGAAAGACGCCTCAGTGCCTGGCTAGAACCACGAATCTCCTCTACAAAACTATTAACTTTGGAGAATTGTGAGGCAAATACTTCCAAGCCAAAACTCTTTAAAGCCACCTCAGTGTAAGCAGGGGCTTTAAAAATAATAATAATCCTGTAATTTTAGAATCTGCGGAAAGTGTGAGGACAGGACAGTGCTTTCACGTCGTGGTTTTTCAGAACATATAATAATAATAAACCCGGGTCTGTAGCAACGTCCAAGACCGAAGTATAGTAACAAAAAAGCGAAGTGAACAGCCTGTTTACACCGAAATGAGACTGGCAACTCAGGGCCCTTCCACACAGCCATATAACCCAGATTATATCAAGGCAGGCAGAAAATCCCACAATATCTACTTTGAACTGGGTTATCTGAATCCACACTGCCATATATCCCAGTTCAAAGCAGATAATGCGGGATTTTATTCAGCTGCTTGTGCGGATGGGCCCTTTAGGAGGGGAAAGAAGGGGACTGGGATGGGGGGATAAGCTCCCATTTTCTCTCACACATTTGAATAAAGTTGTCCGCTTTGAACTGGAATATATGTCAGTATGGATTCAGATAACCCAGGCTCCTTTCCACACAGCTGAATAAAATCACTTATTATTTGCTTTGAATTGGGATATGTGGCAATGTGGACTCAGATAACCCAGTTCAAAGGAGATATTGTGGGATTTTCTGCCTTGATATTCTAGGACAGGCCTGGGCAAACTTGGGCCTTTCAGGTGTTTTGGACTTCAACTCCCACAATTCCCAACAGGCTGTTAGGAATTGTGGGAGTTGAAGTCCAAAACACCTGGAGGGCCCAAGTTTGCCCAGGCCTGTCCTAGAATATAGGGCTGTGTGGAAAGGCCCCCAGTTCAAATGAGATATTGTGGGGTTTAGGCCGTGCTAATAAGGGATATAGGGCTGTGTGGAAAGGCCCCCAGTTCAAATCAGATATTGTGGGGTTTTCTGCCTTGATATTCTGGGATATAGGGCAGTGTGGAAAGCCCCCCAAGTTCAAATGAGATATTGTGGGGTTTCTGCCTTGATATTCTGGGATATAGGGCTGTGTGGAAAGCCCCCCAAGTTCAAATCAGATATTGTGGGGTTTTCTGCCTTGATATTCTGGGATATAGGGCAGTGTGGAAAGCCCCCCAAGTTCAAATCAGATATTGTGGGGTTTCTGCCTTGATATTCTGGGATATAGGGCTGTGTGGAAAGCCCCCCAAGATCAAATCAGATATTGTGGGGTTTCTGCCTTGATATTCTGGGATATAGGGCAGTGTGGAAAGCCCCCCAAGTTCAAATGAGATATTGTGGGGTTTCTGCCTTGTTATTCTGGGATATGGGGCTGTGTGGAAAGGCCCCCAGTTCAAAAGAGATATTGTGGGGTTTTCTGCCTTGATATTCTGGGATACAGGACTGTGTGGAAGGGCCCTGAGTCCACACTGCTGTATATTCCAGTTCAAAGTAGTTTGTGTGGTGGGATTTTATTCAGCTGTGTGGAGAAGGCCATAGTGTGGAAAAGGCTTTTTTCCGCTCCAAAAAGTGTCAAGGCAAGTTCAGGATCAGCTCGCAAACTTGTCTAGATTGGAAACCCCTTCTTGCGCTTTCTTTCCTCTCCTCTCAGCTAACGAGCTGGCCTTCCTTGCGTCCCCCCTTTTCCTTCAGTTTGCTGGGCTATTTTTATTTTTAGGAAAAAAAGGCTTTGCCAAATTTGAGCGACTTTCCAAAAGGAAAAGTGTGTGTCTGTGTAAAAAAAAACCTCTTAAAATCCCACCTAACCACCCGCACAAATAGGACTCAAGTCCACTCAGTCACCCTTGGCTGTAGAGAGGGGGACTTTTTCTCCCGCTTGATTTATAGCAACAGCTTCGGGTTTGGGAGAAAGGGAGGGCCTTCTTTAAAGGAAGAAACATGGCTATTCTTTATTTTTGAAAAAAAACCCCCAAAAAATCCTGGTAAGAAGCAAGAGCCTCGACTAGGCAGCAAAACAAACTACGTATCCCCTTCCAAACAAGCTCTGCGCCAAGTCAAAGATAAGAAAGAAGCCCTCCTTCCAATTCCTCTCTCCTCCCTTCGCAGTTTTAACACCTACTTTCCTCCCCCCCCCCCTATGGCAGGGGGGAAAGGGACAGATATATAACCTGCCACTTTTTTATTTTCAAGACTAACACACGCCTCATTTGGGAATAAAACCTCCATTTCGGGAAGATCCTTCCCAGATAGAAACGGAGGCAAGGCGTAGCCTCCTTCCAGGTTTTCCCCCTTCCTTTAAATATTAAGGTTCTTCCATATTCACACCACCTTCCTCTTGAAATTAAACATGTTTGGGGTTTTTAAAAAAAAGGATTTTCATCAAGGGTTGTTGTGAGTTGTCCGGGCTGTATGGCCAGGCATCCTCGGAGGCTGTGTCAGACCACACAACCTCTGAAGATGCCTGCCACGGATGCAGGCGAAACGTCAGGAGAGAATGCTTCTGGAACATGGCCATACAACCCGGAAAACTCACAACAACCCAGTAATTCCGGCCATTATATTTTCATCAACCTGAATAATTTTATTTTGGGAGTCATCTGAATGAACCCCCCTCCCCCTATTTACAAATTGAGTGTTCTCTATCAAAATGGAAAAAGTGAGGGTTTTTTTCCTGGTCCTTAAAAAGAGTTCTGTATTAGTAGCATCTTTAAAAAATGGGAGGAAACTTAAATCCTCTGAAGCTAATTGGAGTTTCTACAGAGTCTGTACTAAGTGGTTGCTTTGTGCAACGTTTCCTCGCTGCTATATCACTCCTATAGTAGTTTCTCTGAGTTGGCTGGGTCCTTTTACATAGGAAAATATTCGGCATATTGCCATGGGGTCTCCTCATTTGGTGTAGCCAAAAATGCTCACCGAAGCCTAATATACAGAGACCCCCCCCCCCCCAACCCTTTGCTTCTTTCCTCTCAATAGCTTTGCAAGTAACAGAGTTTATTTTCAGGGTTAAAGAAACCCAGAGGCTAAGCAGGACAAATATGGAGGCAGGGGTCCGAAGTGAGGTTTTAAAAGAAAGGGATTAGAAAGGTTGGTCCCCCCCCCCCCCCCGCCAGAGTGAAATGTTTTCCTCCCCCAAAAGCAGCACCCCTAGGATACAAAAGTTGCCAAGCCCAATCCTGAGATTTCTTCCAAAGCAGTCTGGCCACATTCAAGTGTGTGTCACTGTCTACATATGGGGTTTTATTTTTTAGCGGACTAAATCTCTCCCCCTCTCTTTCTCTGCCTGGGTAGGCACAAACACGTCCCTAAAAGGGCTACCCAGTCTCAGCAAGGCGTTGCATTGAGCACACAATACATGGCACACACAAATTTTCCAAATTTATTGAGATTGAAGGAGGGAGGGAGAGGAGAACAAGGACATAACCATTCCATCACCAAAAGAACAAACCAGGTTTGCTGTCTAAAAGCACTGGGCATTAAAAAAAACCCCTATGCTTCCGATATTTTTTCCCCAAAAAGTATATTCTGGTGACAGCCCGCATGTCAAACTTTTGACTCGAAGAAGAGCACCTCTCTCTTTCGCGGGAGGGTTTTACATTGCATGAAACATTTGTGTACCTTTCTGGGGTTCAGAGATCCAGGTTTGATATATGCTCCTCTCCCCTAAGAAGGAACCTCTGTGTATGCAAAATCCACGTAATCCCCTGTACTTGCCCTTGATCCGGTTTACTCCTATCAGTTTCCAGGGGGTTAAATGTATTGAAAGGCAATTTATCCTGGATAGCAGCCAAGGAAGCAGTTCTAGGTTTGGAACATTTATTTTAGGAAGGAATTCTACTCTAAACAAGATCAGAAAGAAGGAAAGAAAGCCCCTTCCTTCCTATTCCGCCACAAAGGCACTTAACAATCGCACCTTTTCCTAATGCTGCTAAGGGATTATTTTTGTAATCCAACATTTTTCAAAGTCCTACATTATTTAAAGGGTATGGTACCACCTTGGAAAGGCACCATTGCGAGAGAGAGAGAGAGAGAGAGAGAGAGAGAGAGAGAGAGAGAGAGAGAGAGAGGGGGGAGGAGGAAAATATTGTGCAAATCTTTTTAGAGAAAGGTCCTTTGGGGATTTTTTTGGCAAGGGAGGCTTCATAGAAGGATATGCAAACCGCTCAGGCTTAGTAGGTTATCTCACGGTTTATAGGGGGAAAATATCAGGGAGACTTCATAGAAAGATATGCTAACCGGCCAGGATTAGCAAACTACCGGTAGTCCAGCATATCTTGTTAAAGGTAAAATGTGACGTCTTCACTCCACGCGGGACTACAGATAAACGCGTGCACACATCTCACTTCCTGATAATTGTAATACACTTTCTACTTTGCTAAGGAGACCTATTGGGAAAGTCAGTGTTCCCCCGAATTGAAAGAGGGATCTTCCTTTTGAGCAAGAGACTGGGGTCAGGCGGAGGGTGCCCGCATTCCCACCCGCTCTCGCGCTTTTGTTGCGGGGGAAGGAAGGGTAAGAGTGGCTGGGGGGGGAGGTGGGGGGGCAGCCCCAGAACCTCCCCAGATCCCCCCCTCCCAGATCCCGGGCTTTCCTGTTGATTCAGGTCCGTGACGTGGAGGATTGGGTGAAGGAAAGGAGGAGGGCCCAAGGCAGAGCTGAATATTGTGCAACAAGGTCTGGAGTGTGTCACATGCACACTACACACAGAGAAGACTATAAATAATCCCCCCTCCCTTCCTCCCTTTTCCCATTGGAACCACACACATTGAGTTCTATACAGTAAAAAATACAGTACAGGGGAAGAAAAACACAGCCACAAGCAACCCATGCAGGGTTGGAGACACGGATCGCCAGGGTTGCAAATCCGTGTCACCAACAACAAACGTATCAGAGGCCGGGGAGGGGCTTGCTTGGCAGCCATTTCCTGGCTGTGGAGAAGCCCTTCCTGAGTCCCCTGGGTCAATCGCCAACTCCCCCACACACAGAGTAAGTTTGGGTGGCTTTATACTCGCCTCTTTTTAGTAGCTGAAGAAAGCGATGGCTCAATCCCATGAAATCCTGGGATTTGTAGTTTGGAAGGGTACCGGCTCTCTCTGGAAGCGCTTGTAAAACTGCAAATCCCATGATTCCACAGCATTGAGCCCTGGCAGTGAAAGCCCCATTCATTCCACACTGTTAAAGTCAAGATGGGCAGATTTGGGGAAATATTTTAAAGAATTCTTTGACTGAACAGGCACAATTTTTTCCTAATATACTGGAGGCTTTTTAAACGCAGCTGAACAATGTTTGGGCCAATGAATCAATAAATAATATCATGGAACAGCAAGACGATGGGGGGGGGGGGGAGATGGGTATTCTTGTACTGTAAAATGAATGCAGGTGGCATGGGTCAATGCTATGGCATCTTGGGAGTTATAGTTTGGTGAGGCATCAACACTTGCTGGCAGAAAAGGTTAAAGACCTTAGGTAACTACAACTACCTTGATTCCAGGGCAGTTCCAGGGATGTCAAACTGCATTTATTTTAGAGCAGGCTGGTAGGCTGTTAGGAATTGTGGGAGTTGAAGTCCAAAACACCTGGAGGGCCAAAGTTTGCCCATGCCTGCTCTAGAGTGTAGGTGACAGATTTGGAAGGGAGGCAATCTGAATTTTGGAACCATAGAGATGGAAGAGACCTCTCCCCCAAGGGCCATCCAGTCCAACCCCATTCTGTCAGGCTGGACAATACAATCAAAGCACTCCTGACATGGCTATCCAATCCCTTATCCGTCCCATTTTTATAGGCACGACACGGGGAAGGGAGAGCACTAATCGGAGCGCAAAAGTCAAGTGGAAGAACACGCGTGGGATCCTGGCACTAAACAACACTATTAAAGCCACAGTCGCCAGATGGCAGCTGGTGCAGCTTGGCCAGAGGGGAAGGAGTGTGTGCAAAGAAGAAGGGAGGCCAAGTGTATGAAAGGAGAGAGAAGTTTGAGGGAGATAAAGGGGGAAACACTGTGGAAGACCCACAAGACAAGAGATGGGAAGAGAGAAAGAAGAGAGGCCACGTTGTCACCTGTTTCTGACCAGAGGGAAAGGAGAAGGGAAGCCAAGTTTGTGAGAGAGTCCTAAGTTTTAAAGGCTGCCACTTGGAGAGGAATGGGGTTCCTCGCCCTCTCCCCACGCAAGACATTTAGGAAAAGACAAGAAGAGGGGCCAGGTGGAGAGGGGGAAAGCAGGAAGGGCTGGCCTTGCCCCACTCACCTGTTTCGGACCAGGAGGTCTCCGTCTCCAGGGAGCGGCACCGGGGCGTCGCTGCGGAGGGTGGCGGCTTCTCGGAAGTCGGAGCTCAGCTTGGTGACCACCACCTTCTTCATGGAGGCGGGGATGCTGGAGCCCTGGAAATCCAGAAACTGCCGCGAGTAGGACATGTCCACGATGCGCCTGGCGCCGGGCGAAGGAGGGCGGATCAGGCGGCAAGCAGCGCCGAGGAGCCGCCGCCGAGGAGCTCCCCAAAACCTCACCGAGGCGCTGCTCATGGCAAGGCTCGCCTCTCCCCCTCCTCCTCCTCGCTCTTCCCTTTCCTGTCCCTCCCAGCCTTGCTTAGGAGGAGCCTCCCTCCGGCGGGCAAAGCTCAAGCCCAGGCTCCAAGAAGAGGCAGGTTTGGGCTGGTTTGGCCCATTGGAGTAAACAGTCAAGACCAAAAAAGCAAGCCAAAGGTCCTCCCCCCCCCCCTTCCCCCTCGGTTTCAAAACGCGGAAACAGCCCACCAGTCTCCTCAGAAGAAATCTCCCTGCAGTGGCTGATAAGCTGGAACTACAATGACACCAAAGAGTTGGAAGACACCCCAAGGGCCCTCCAGCCCGAGCAGGAATATACCATCAAAGCCCTCCCGACAGATGGCCACCCAGCTTCTGTTTCAAAACCTCAAGAAAGGAGAGACTCCCTTTGCAAAGCCAAGGGAGCAAAACGTCAAACCACGCTGTTTAACCCCCTCCGCTAAGGATTTTTAAAAAACCCGATCATTGCACAAACGCCAAACAAACCCACAACAACCCCGATCTGCGTGTGTGAGTGACCTGCGTAGTAAGAGAGAGGTTCTGACTGACAAGGAGCTGGATCTATTCCACCGGTTCTCTGATCCTTTCTCTTTTTCTCTCTGTACCCACCCAACCCCTGCTTTTTGCAATAGCTCTCTGTGGAGGATAAACCACCCCAAAAAGGCAACTCGGGTGGGATACAAGGCGAGGGTTTATGGAGGAGGAGGAAGAGAAGAAGTGGCAGCTAATCTGGCGCTAATGTTCTCGGGCGCCGGCGGCTGCCGAGCGAGGCCCCTCCCCTTCCGCGGCGAAACGTTCACTTCCTCGTAAGGAGGTACAAATCAACCCAGAGCCAAGCGGAGCTCTGTAAGGCGAGGAAGAGGCGACCGAGGAACAAACAGCTCTTGGCGAAGCCTCTTTGCGGGAGATGTGGGGCTCCATCTCAGGCCACCCCCTCCCATGATATTTGTGTGACCTTTGAGCATGTTCAGATGCCCTGTGGATTTATTTATATCACCCTATATAGGGCGCATTTACGCTGTAGAATGAATGCAGCCCGACGCTTACTGCCATGACTCTGCGGTGGAACCCTGGCAGTTGTAGTTTTACTAGGTCTCTAGCCTTCTCCGCCTTAGAGAGTAGGACGAGGGCCCCTTGACCCAACGTGAACTGCCAGGGCTCAGTCCTATGAAATCATAAGATTTGTAGGTTTACAAGGCTTTAAAGCCTTCTCTGCCAGAGAGCTGGAGGCACACTAAACCAAACCTATGGTATTAAAAAGTGGTGACAAACAGCATTAATTTTACAGTGCAGATGCAAAGCTACAACCCATTGACACACTCCAATAGTTCTGCTGTTCAATAATAATGCCATTTATTGATTGCAGTGGTTCCCAACCTTTTTTTTTGACCAGGGACCATTTTGAGCAGGGACCACTCTCCAACATTAGAGGTTATTAGGGATGCTGATTCAGAAAGTTGCATAGGATAAACCACACCAGCTCTAGTTTCTGATGCAGAATATATGTCATCCAGTAGTTGCCATCTGTTTACCCACAGAAAACCGTATTTAATAATCTAGACCAATGGTTCTCAACCTGTGGGCCCCCAGATGTTTTGGCCTACAACTCCCAGCTAGTTTACCAGCTGTTAGGATTTCTGGGAGTTGAATGCCAAAATATGTGGGGACCCACGGTTGAGGACCACTGATCCAGACCTTATTATAGGTCTCACTGGCCCACTCCCTGGCCCACAGGTTAGGAACCACTGATTTTCCCACTCAACGGTTTTCCCACTCAACAGTGTTTATATATATATATATATATATATATATATATCTCCCAAACCTGCCAATCTTGACTTAGGGTGTATTCACAGTTGTAGAATTAATGCCCCATTTTTACTGCCATTGATGGCTTAGTGCTATGAAATCATAGGAGTTGTAGTTTTGCAAGGCCTTCGGTCTTCTCTGATGAAGAGTGCTGGTGTCTGACAAAACCACAAACCCCAGGATTGCATAGGATAGAGTCATGACAGTTAAGGTGGTGTCAAACTGCATTCATTCCTCCATGTAGATCAGGCATGGGCAAACTTGGGCTCTCTAGGTGTTTTGGACTCCAACTCCCACAATTTCTAACAGCTTCAGGCCCTTTCCTTTCCCCCCTCAACCGCGTAAGGGCCTGAGGCTGTTGGGAATTGTGGGAGTTGGAGTCCAAAACACCTGGATGGAGGGCCCAAGTTTGCCCATGCCTGATGTAGATGCATCATTAGTGTTGTTGGGTGCAGACACAAACTAAGGAGCAAGGGATGTTTGGGTTGAATTCCTTTAGACCTAGGAGTAAGTCCTTGCTGGGCCTAATAAGCTTTGTTGATAATTATACATTGATATATAAAATATACATGGTTGTGATTACTTTAACACTTTTTAAAAAGTTATCCACATTTTCCATTTCTTATTTGCATATAACTATTATTAACTTATTTGCATATAACTATGAATAACTGGGAGAACATCAGTCACCCTTTGCTTCAAGCTGCACTGTAACCACAGTTTTATTTTGGGAGGAGTCACTTCTCTTTTTCATTCACATCTTTCTGAATCAACTAGCCAGCAATAGTTTCCCTGATGTAATTCTTAAGTTTTGAAGGGAGGTTTTTTTTTTTGGGGGGGGGGAGAGAGAACATTTTTTTCATTTTTGAGAGTGCTACTCCCCCCTCCCTCCCCCCCAAAAAACCCAAGAAAGAAAATATCCTGGCAGTTAGTCAGCTGTGCAGTACACGTGTTTGACACTACATACTGTACTCAACTCAGCGTTACTATAACAAATCCTTGCGCTTTTCTTCTTTCTCTTGAGGGGAGGGGGGTGGGTTAAAGAAAATTAAAAATCATTAAGACGGGTCGTAATTTGAAGCCCCGCGAAACAAAACCAGCCACTAGAAAAAGAGAAAAATCAAACAAAGCAATTAAAAAGATTGACAGGTATGGGTTTGTCTGAGACCTATTTGTAATTGTCAGGGTGACGTTGGCAAGAAGAGGAGGAGTAAAAAAAAAAGAGGAGGAAAAATCCGAAGCAGGAAAAGCAGCTCGATGTGTCTGTCTATCAGTTGAGACTGTCTGAAAGCTCTGGGATCTGAATGTGGGCTATATTTCAGTGAAAAGAGAAGAGAAGGGAGAGTGGATCTCTTCTCTCTCTCCCAGGAGTTGAAACCCGGGAAAAGGGGGGAGAGTTCACGTTCATCTCCCACCCGTGACTGTCTCGCTATCTCTCTCTCACACACACACACACTCAATCTCTCTCTCGCGCGGGGGTGGGGCTAGGGTCCGATCTGAGTGTGTTTTTGTTTGTTTGTTTGTTTCCTGTTCCAGCTCCAGCTCAACTTTACCAAAATAATCACCCACGTTTCTCGCCTCAAGAAGAAGCTGCGGTCTTTGGGAGGAAAAAGGAGAGAGAGGCAGAAAAGTAGCCACTGTTTTGACTCTTTTGAAAGAAGGAGGAGGAGGAAGAGGAGTGACTGACATTTCCCATCCGGTGTGATCTGTATGTATGGAGGCTTTACTCCTTTTAAAAAAAAAGACTGTCTTTTTTTTTTTGGTGGCTCAGATGAAATGATGGGAGGAGAAGGAGAAGGAAGACGGGGATCGACCTCGTTCGCTGCACAATGAGAAAGAGGCGACCGGCGCAATAAAAACCGCCAGCAGCTTTTCGCCCTCGCTTGGCCATCCTCCTTTTTTGAAAAAAACCCAAACACTCCACCCAAACCAACCCGGGAAACTTGCGCTTGGAGAGACTTTGATCTTCGGGGGGAAAGGCGAGTAAAGAAAGGGGGGCTTTGAAGAAGAAGAAGGAAGCGCGTCTGAATCCTCGCTGGCCGTGGGCTCCCTTCGCCTCCCCAGAAGACGCAGGAGAGACAGAGAGAGAGAGAAGTCCTTAAGGAAGAAGGGTGGAGGGAAGGGAAGAAGAAGCAGGGAAGGAAGAGAGAAAGAGGGAAGGAGCAGAAGACGAGGTCCCAAAGGCGACGGATTTGGAGCTGCCAACCTCTCCACCTGGCCCATCTCTTCTCAGCAGCCAACCCACAGCTTTGTTTTGGCCAGGAACTTTTTGTTCTTCTTTGAAGAAGATTTTTTTTTAAAAAGCCACCGACATAAGAAGAAGGAAAGGCAACACGGACGCGTGCTTGTGCGTGTGTTTTGGCTGTGGCTGTTGTTATTATTGTTATTATTATTTTTTCTAAAGGGAGCATCGGAAGGTCAAGAGACCAGTCTCGTCAATGAAAACATTGCCTGAGCGAGTTGGTGGCGGAGCGGCGGTGGCTTCGACCCCTGGCCTCGCCGTGCCCAAACGGGGGGTCCCCTCGTCCCCGCCTCGCCGCCCTCTGCTCGC